>CM053580.1:182737899-182779943 GCA_028627135.1 Pseudochirops cupreus | reverse complement strand
GATTAGAAATTATATTTAATACATTATGAAGTGTAACTTTAAGCTTAGAAACTGTGTATCATATACAATCTCTCTATATCCAATATAGTCAGTCTGAGAGTTTGGAAGACAAGGAATGCATATTCACTCTATGACTATGAGCAAGTTACTCAGTCTGTCATTGCCCCACTTAATTAAATTACAGGGCAGGTATCAATCTGCATTTATACAGTTAGTTTTCTACAAGAAAGTTTCCTATATCAATGAAATGAACCGTTCCAGACTAAAAAAAATTATAAAATGAAATAAAATATCAGTATCAACTCAGACATCTTTTGTTATAATTGACAATTAAATTTCAATGCATAAAATCTAATAATAGGCAATACATTTCAATGGCTCCCTGCCGAGTATATTGAATATGAACTGAAAGATAAATAATTTATAATTTTTAAAGTAAATCCTTTTTGTAGAAAATGTCTTTGGGAATATAATATCTCAGTAAGGGAAACACTAATAGCATCCAATAGAATAGCCATGGAAATGCTAATAGTAGTAACCTTTGATTAAAAATATGAAGTAATAAGAAGTTATTCTGTCTCAAGATCAAATGATGACTTTTTTCTAGCGATATTTAGAGATAAAAATACTAGATAAAAGCTATATTCTCTCATTTTTATACATTATCTCCTCATTATATAGTTTATTTTCTTTTTGAGTCTTGGAGTATCCATGAAATTGACCTAATGAAATAAGCTGACTCTTATTGTCACTTTGGTTTTGAGACAGTTTGGGGTTGAAGAATAGAGTAATTAGTCATTTGCCCAAATGGGCCAGTGTTGAATCTTGTAACTGTTGTAATTAATGAGACTGTAAGAAAAAAAAAATCAAACAATTCTGTGTCTCAGACCCAATAGTGTGCGTGTATATTTTTAATTACATTGTGTCTGCATAAGTTTAGAAAAATGTGCTGCTTGCTGTTATAGGCAATTGTCAAATGTTTTGTGCTTGCTTTTAAAGTTGAGCATTTTAAAAATCAAGGATAGGACTTTAAAAAAGTGTTTCATAGCTAATAATACTTTTCCATTTAAATTTTGTAAGATAAATTTTAAAATTGTGGCTAATGAATATTGAATTATAGAGCACTGTAAGTTTTTACTATTCATGATGCTATATTAAGCATGTGAAATATTTGAACCTTAGCCTTATTGTGATTACAACTTTGTAAATATCATTCATAATACATTGCAAGTTATATAATTTATCATTTTAAAAGTATTTCTCTAAAGAAATGTGGGGTCCAAATTGCTTAGAAAATGTTTGAAGAATTTCAAATAAACCAAATAATGTCCCTGTCATGAATGTGATTCTTTGAATTTATTCCATATTAACTGATACAAAAGTACATTTTTGGTCCTGCACATTGAATATTCTAAGTATTATTTTAAAATGATGGTTAAATTCGTTGACTAATAATTCTATTTCTGCTCAAAATTGTATGGCAAAGATATTGGAGAAAATGTCTAAAATATATCCATTTAGACAGAGGAATGATTATGTATCTAGAAATAGATTATAGATTTTAGAAGACAGAAGAAAAAGTAAAGAATAAAAGTTTTCTAATAATTTTAAATTAGTTTCAATTAAACTGAAAAAAAACCCTGAAAAGTTAATTATGTTAATACAATTTTTGAAAAGCACCATAAATATCTTTTCTTTTCCAGTGTTTTAGAATTAATCATAATATATGAGAAAATGGAAATAAACATATTTTCTTAAGTGTGATTATCCACTTTTAATAAGAGGAAAGATACAGTCTTTAGCAATCTACAATTTGACAGCAGAGGGCACCCGTTTCCTTCCATGAAGAAAAATCCATGTAAATTGTCCCATAAATTCTTATTGTTCTGTTAGCTTAATTTGAAAAGGGTCAAGGTTACATGATATTTTCAATAGAATTTTTTCAAGGTTTAAGATTCAAAGTTTCTAAATATCTATTTTTGATTGATAATGTCTGTTGCTTGATGGAGAAAATTAAATCCTTGTGAGAAATATTTGAAATATAGTCCATATGGTACAGAAGGGAAAACTGCATATTTTTAATGTGCCTGAGATGGATATTTTTTCTCTTGTGCTATAGCATTTCTGGTAGTGTTGTTTGTGATTTTACATTAAATAAAAAAAATAAATTTAAGAAACTTTGGGCAGAAATGGGCAATATTACTTTTTTGTCATTATTTTCAAAATTACTATACTTCTCATCAGCTTGATTCTATTGTGTGTATATATGCACATATGTATGTAGATTTGTATAATACTTTAAATCTAACTGGAACTTAAATAATTTTTTGTCTTTTATTAACCCTATTCAAATGTAATATAAAAGGAAGAAGGCTTTTACTAAAAAGAGACAGGTTTTTAAAATGCATTTTGTTCCTTTAATAAATATGCGTGGTGAATCTTCATCCTCAGTATCCTCAAAATCATGTTTCAGAGGTAAAACACACACACACACACACACACACACACACACAGAGATATATACTGTAAGGAGTTATTAATTTAAACACCCCCATAATTTTAAAAGTATAAATTTGAATTTTTTTAGGAAGAAGCAGAAGTGATGTAGTTTAAGTTTTGGAATCTCAGAGGTTTTTGGATGTTGGTCTGTTATCTTTCTCGTAATAAAATAGCCCTCTAATTGGTAAGCAGAGAGTATATTACTTTAATAAATATTTGATGAAAAAAGATGTTTTATCTATTCATTAGACTCCAGAGTAATATATGTTCATTAGAGGAATATGAATGAGTATTTAATATTCTTTGTTTACAAGAGAAGGTCACATGGAAGAATATATGAATATGTAAGTTATGACCTTCATACTGTCAGTTTTAAGGACAATGGAATGTCTCTGTGCTTTATGCTTTGTGTTTGATTTTTACTCTTAATTAAAGCAATTAAGCCCTCTTTCAGCGTCAGTGACAAATATAGTCTGATTGACAGGTATGGAGGTCTTTGGGATTTTTTTTTCTTTAAAAGAATTAAATTGAAAGTAAGCTGATACATTTCTTTGTTAATCAAATTGTGAAGGGGCACAATCCAAGTCAATAAGATGGGATTCTAGAATGTTGGTTTTATTGTCTTTTGTTTGGAAGGCTTAAATTCATAAAATACTATTGTGGAACAACTATTGCCTATTTAACATTACAATCTTTTCAGTATTATTCAATTCAATTCTATGGCAGAAGTGGAAAATTACATGGCTATTCCTTTTTTTGGCTTTTTTTTTTTTACATTTCCTCTAAAATCTCACTTATGCCTTGCTATCCTCTATTTAGCCTCATTTTATGAAAGTTCTCTGAAATGTCCTAGAAATAATTTTTCCATAATATCACAAAACCTAAAAGACCAAAAATTTTGTAATTTTCACAGTGATCTTCATTAAAATCCATTAAGTGAAGATGAATTATAATTATACATGCCTTCTTTGTTTTAGCAGTATGATGACCCTATATTTCAACTGTTTATGATGGATATGATTTTGTTTTAAATGGCTTTGGGCTTGAGAGGCCAAATCATAACTCCAACTGGCTGTACTGACATTTGGCAGATTTGGTTAAATATCTGATTTATTAAAATTTGCATACTTAAAACAACAGTAAGGATGACAACACAAAAAGTCTTGATCAGTGGTGTCAAACTGAAATAGAAATGGGGATTAATAATAAATCCCTGTGGGCTACAAACTGGCTTAATTTTAAAATGTAATATTATCTATGCTTATCACAATTTATTTTGTTAAATATTTTTTTTTACATTTTAATCTGCTTCAGAAGCATTCAGGATATCATAGTGGCCAAGCAGCTCAGGGCCATGTTTTTGACATCTTCAGTCTCAACTGTCAAAGCAATCAACTAATTTGAAGAAAACACTTTAAAGAGGAAATTAAGGAAAAGTTCATTTCATTTTGACTCTGTACATAGAAATAACTTCATTGGAAAAGGATCAGTTTATTCTCTTTGACTAACAAGTCATGAATTCTTTCAAGAGTTTTGGGACAAATTGTCTAATACATAGATGTAGACATTTTAATTTCAGAACAATCTAATACAGCACAAATATTTATAAAGGTCTACTATGTTTAAGGTATCATGGATAAAGGACAAAAATAAAACAGTCCCTCCTTGCAGGAGAAATAAAGCATAAACCATAAATATCCATAGAGTTTTAGGTGGGTGAGCTTGCCTACTCAGAGATCCTTTTCCCCAGAGTGCCCCCAGGATGTGCTGGCCCTTGGCTCTTGTCCTATGGAAAGGGCCAATGGAGTCACTCAGCAAGGGTGTGTTAGCACACTTGGCTAATGTTCTATTGATGTCTATCATATGTACACAGAGGAGTGAAGCACCCCTTTTGGAAAAGATGATTTCCTGTATTCTCCTTCCTTTTAGCACCTCAACACCCATTTCAAAGAAGATATAGATATCCAATAATTAATTTCTCCTTTGAGAACTTTTCTGATGACATTAGAAGTCTAGGCACATATTAGCAAGGCATTCTTCACTTTCTCAGGCTGTGTTGAGTAAGAATGATTCTCTAAGTTCTGGAGGTTTGGAGAAGGCAAATGCCCTTTCACCACCAGGCCACAAGTCATGTACTTTTGATGTTTAAGACTAGTTTTTCCTAAGTACATAACCAGAAAAGCTGATGATATAAGGCACCATCATGGAATACAAGAGGTGCCATGGTGGTAAGCCTCTCTGAAGAAAGTTGGGGAAGGTCATATATGATTCTATCAATGGGATGGAGGAAAGAAAGTTCCTTCTATACCTTCTATACCCTGACATCAGGAAGGGGCCAGGCCTTTGGGCCATCCTCCATTCCCCTAGTGGGAGCATGTACAAAAGTAACTGGGCTCACTCTAGAGACCCCGGTTGATATGCCTTTCCTTCATGTATCACCAGCTTTTCTAGCTCAGTAACAACTAACTGGCGCAGGCTTTCTAAGATAACCTAGATTCCCTATAGGTCCCCAACAGCAGACACAGAATATCTGCAGATGTTTTGAAGGGGAATAGCATGGAGAAAGTCCATGAATGTGATTGTAATATCCTAATGTGGTGCCATTAAAGGGTGACGTGTTTGCTGTTTGAAATTTTCAGTTGCTGTTGGCAAATTTTAAAATGTGTTTGCCAATTCATATTTCTTCATCTATGACTTTATAATTTTTTCTTTCATTCTGGTACTTAATTTTACATGTAAAATTGAGAAAAGATATCCTTAAATAAATAATAGGAATTAATTTACTAAAAAAAGCTTAAAATATGCTTTTTGATATTGGAGCTAAAAAAAAAGATACTAATAGAGCTATAGGCCACATTGACATTTGGATGACTTTTCATACAACCAAAGATTGTCCTGGATGGTCTTTTCATTAGCCAATTTTTTTTTAAAATTCCTGTGACTAACATTATGGTTTGAGGTGCTACTAATGCATGAATTTCACCGTGTGAAGTGAAAGTGAGGGACTATACCCTTGAACCTATGATTCAATGAATATTGAAACATCAAGTACAATCCAAAGTTTTGGAGATTTCTGCTGTGACAGAAAAAAATCATGACTGCCCAGTGTCTTAATTTATGCTAAGATCATCATAATTCAGTAACTAATCATGAGCTTGGAAGAGTATTCATCCATACACTCAAACATGTATAACCTTGCCAATCAGCATTCCTAAATCTTCATAGTTTAGAAAAAAAAAAGAAAGAAAAACTCTGATTATAAAGATTTATGTAAGCTCACTTTCATATCTCTTTATTTCCAAAGACCCATCTTGAGACCCTCACATAGATACTGTAACTTGCATTGGCATATCAAACTGTAGCCAAGGAAGATCAAGTTAAGTCTACAGAACATAAAAGCCGCAAAAAGGGTCCTAGTAGCTTTCATGGTTCATATAGTTACTATTCACATCTAATTCGTCTGTCACATATTCTTCCTTAAGTCTTATTGAAATACAACTAAATTGCTGTGTTCAGCTATTAGTGAAGTGGAAGCCACATTGTCATACAAATATTCATTGAGAAAGCATTTGCTGTTAAATGTTGAAAAATGTTTCAATTGCACTTAGGATCCTAGAATTTTCTTTTCCTTTTTTTTAAAAATGTTCTCATTTCACTTTTATTTGCTCTCTAATGTCATATTTACTCCTGTGCCATAAGCTTTTCTTTCCTCAGTTTCTTCTGGGATATCTTTTTCTTTTGAGCAACCTGCTCTTCTGGTTTAGGAATAGTTGGTTCCTTTTCAGTAAGCATCATCTCAATATGGCAAGGAGAACTCATGTATGGGTTGATTTGACCATGAGTCCTGTAAGTATGCCATTGCATTTTGGGAGCCTTGTTAACCTAGATATGCTCAATGTCAAGAGAATCCATATCCAAACCCTTTAGTTCTGTGTTACTCTCTGCATTTTTAAGCATATGCAGCAAGAATTCAGTGATCTTTTTGGGCCACTGACCCTGTGTCCAACCCCATTGCTTAGCCTGGGCACATCTTCCAACTCCATTGTTATATCCACAGAAGGGAACACATTGTTTCTTCAATGTGACATCTTTCAGATACTTGGAAGTTTTCCTCATATGCATGCCCTTGATTGCCTGGGCTGTTTCATAGGTGTTCTTGAAGTGGACCCAGAGATTTGAACTCCTTGATTTGCATGATTTTGTGGGGTTCTCTGGATCAAGAGAGTACCTCACCATTTTAAATGATTACCTAGGACAGCTCAAGGGAAGAGGAAGAGATCCTAGAATTTTCAGTTACATTTGAATTGCAAAGCTTGGAAAGGTTTTGTTGGTAACATACACACAAGGACTACAAGAATATGGCTAAACAAAGGGAAAGTAACAACTCTATCTCTTGGTCTAATTTTTTTCTGTGCATTATTTTCACCTCCCACCCCCCAGGACCACCCCCACCTGCTGCTCATCCCCACACATATACAGATACTCATTAATCTATAGGAGATAGCAGGAGTTTGAGTCTTTGTAATTATGTGAGTTGTGGGAGGATTAGCTTCTAGAGAAGATGGTGAGTAAGCATAATATAATCAAGAGAAATTACAACAGAAAGGGACATGAGAAATTCAACTCTACACCAGTGTGCAGGCTATGATGGGGTGGTAAAACTCATCTACCAAAAAAATTGCTTCAAAAGAAAAGCTTAAGTCTGAATGCACCAACTATTTCCTTAGGAGTGATTCTGCTCTGGGTTTTCTTAGAGTCTTGGTTAGACTAGGCTTTCTTTTTTGTAACAAACTTCTTTGCCCCAAGAGCCAAACTCTTTAGAATAGCAAGAACTCCAATGTACTTGGAACACAGAATCTATGAAGGGAAGTAATGAATGTGTAGATCTGTGAAGAAGTTGGTGTCATATATTTTTTTAAATTTTATTGTTATTTTTGCTTTTTTGGAGGGCAATTGGTGCCCAGGGTCACATAGCTAGTAAGTGTTATGTATCTGAGGTTGGATTTGAACACAGGTCCTCTTGACTGCATGGTCAGTGCTCTGTTTCACTGCGTCACTTAGCAGCTCCTAGAGTCATATTTTAAAGAGCATTAAAGGCCAAACTGAGACCTTTTTTGTTTACATAGAAATAATGAGGAATTCTGAGAGAGAAAAAAAATCATTTTTAAATTTGTATAATATTAGAATAAATACTATTAGTATCTCTTACAAGGTTGTTGCTAAATTCCTCCTTTTTGCCACCTCTATACCATGTTTTATATAATCAGCTTTACAGATCTTACCCTAGGGCACTGAGCTCTAATTGGTGAAAGTTCTCTAAAACTAACCTAACTTAGACCCATCACCTTACTGATCTCCAGATCTTCAGCCCTCTTCATGCCACAAAATATGTTTTCTCTGTCTTCCCTTCTTTACAATTTTGGAAGCAGTAATCAAACCAACACCACCATTTCTGAAAAGAACATGTCCATTGATTTTCCCTAGACTCCATTCACTATCTTTGAGACTTTTTGTATCAAAAATATTCTCCCTGTTAGTCACTTCCTCATACATGTTGTCTTCTCTTATTAAATTATATGCTACTAGAGAGCAGGTACTGTGTTGCATTCTAGCACTTGTCTCAATACCTAGGAACTGTCAACCTGACAGAGTCTGATCTAAGAAAGACAAATGAAATTAGGTTGTCCAAGTCTGTGTTTTTATTTCTCTCAGTCTGATGACATGTATACTGAGCTGCAGTCAAAGACTGAACCCCCTGTGGGAACCAGGACATGCATGCATAGCTACAGTCAAAGACTGAGCCCCACTTGCCAGCTGTGTGACTTTGGGCAAGTCACTTAACCTCAATTGCCCTGTCCTCCCCCCTCCAAAAAAAAAAAAGACTCTCCTAGAAGAGTCAGTCTAGAACTGGACTAGATTTTGGGGTATCCAATATATATACCTTTTCAACAGGGATAGAAATCACTCCATCATCATTTTATCTCCCAACAGAGGAAATCAGACCACTTCCCCTCAACCAAACCAGACCACTTCCAGCCTTGGGCTGCCTAAACAGAAGAAGCTGCCTCTATCCAAGCCTGAGCAGAAAACAATTGATTTGATTAAATCAGTTCAGGAGTGGGTTGGGGTTTGCCTCCTTGTTATCTCATGATAAGTAATGTCCTTCTGAAGAATTTTGGGAGAAGGGACTGGGGGTGAGGAGTGGGAGCTGAGTCTCTAAGGCACTGATTGCTAATAAAATCATTTTTCACAGAATATATTTTTTTCCATTCATTCATTCACTCATTCATGTTTCGATATCTATCCTAACATGTCAAAATGCCATTGGGAAAAAAAAGAAAACATTCCAGGGTGGGAAGGTGGTGCAGTGAATAGAGCACTGGCCCTGAAATCAGGAGGACAGGAGGACAGGAGGACCTGAGTTCAAATCTGGCTTCAGACACAACATTTTACTAGCCCTGTGACCTTGGGCATCACTTAACCCCAGTTGCCTTGCCTTCCTCCCTTCAAAAAAGGAAAAGAAAATGCAAAGAACTATTTATTCTGATTGAAATAAAAGAACATTTGAGTTTTTTGAATGACTGTACTTGCTTACTTGGCATTTGTGGCTCTTGAATAAAGCCTTGAAAGGAAGTATATGAACAATGACAGGACCTTTGAGCAGAAGCTATTTCTCATGGTCTGAAGAAAGACATTCATATAATATCAAATGTTTTTCTTCCTCATTTGGTCATAAAAATTCCAAGTTCTACTATTGTTAAAAAATACATTTTTTTCTTTTGATTTCCAATAGCTAGCTTAATGGTTAACTTAGATGAAATTCAAAGGATAATAGTTCATCTTTTACCTCACTTTGTAATGTGCATATCTGGTCTTTGAAAAAGTATAATGTCAAAATGTGAGTACTAGAAAAGTGTCCTTTGAATTACAAACAAGTGGGTATTGAAATACCAAATTATTAGGCTCTAGTGTATAAGCAAATTCAAATAGAAAATTACTTGAAAAGTAGTTTCAAAGGTTTCCTAATCTCTAGAGAGATAATGATTTGATTTTTAATGGAATTAAAAGTCCATCATTTCAGCAAAAAGAAAAGAATATGAATGATCTTGAAGTCATAGTTTTCAAATAAACTTTATGTTTAATATTCAACTAGAATATGGGCAAGAGAAAGAACAAATTCAGTTTCATTCTTTATGTCCAACTTTTTAAGAGAAATAATTGATAGTGATTGTCATGCATCGGGAATTCTAATCTGCTATCCTATCTTAAAGTAGAATATGAATTTTACCTTGAATATGAAAAAATATTATTTTTGAATATAATGCATAAAATAATTTCTAAATGTACAATATGTAGTATGAAGATAAACATAGAGCATATCTTATAAACACAAATTCATCAATATGCAGTAGCAAATATCTGATTTGTATAATCAGTCACCATAATGACAGGGTATAGCCTCTTGAAACCACCTTGAACTCTATTTGAATTGTAATGGAAATTAATTTAAATTTCAAGACCCATTTTTTTTGTTATGTCAAGTAAGCAGGTTCTTAGCCCTTAGTAGCTAAGGGCTACTTCTTACCCTCGATCCTATCTAAACTCCATTCTCTAGATTCTGATCCTCCAACCTTTAGTTACCCCAGCCTACTGCCCACTCCCATCAATGTCTTCCCTAGACCACTCCTCCAATCACCCCAGACTACTTGACCAACTCTGGATCCCTCCCACAGTCTTTCTATATATATAATTCTTTTTGTTTCCATGAAAGAGCTGAGATTCCATTTGGCCCTCTTATGTTAGAATTACAAATGCCCAGACTCCTTAACAATCTGGCCAATATAGTAGTTTTTAATAAACTTTGTTTTTCTTTGACTAAAAGAAGGCTTGTGTCGCATTTATTCAGATAGGACCTACATGTCTCTATTTTGGGGTCCCAATACCCCTAAACCTCAACAGTACCATTAATTTTTAAAAATGAAACATTTACTAAATGAGATGACAAAAATGTTGTAAGAGTCTGCCCATAAACTTAGTTAACATTTCTCAGTTCATACACTGTTCATAAAAAAAAAAGAAATGGTAGGCATAAACTTAAAAGTTTTAGCAGTGAGGCTCACAAATAGGGATGTGCCTAGGGTTACTCATAACTCTGGTCTATGAGCTTGGATGTCAGCGGTCTCTTTGGTTAATAGCCTGCAAAACCATACAACATCTTAAGGGCTCTGCTTTTGGATAAAATTGCTTGTCTTTAGCTTGGGTCATTGAAATAGTGTTAACTTCTTTCATCAAACAGAAATTGTTAACCTATTTTCTACAGAGGTTCCCAGGTCTTTCCCTTAGGCTTGTTAATGAAGTGGTTTGGTGATCTTCCAATGAGAAGCATTCCCCTTTATGCCTGGGATCAGCAGAGCTATTCTATTCAGGTTTATTCTCCTAGCTTTGAAAAGATTTCTCCTTTCAATCCAAAGTGGGTATGATGGAGAACAGGTTCTGGGAAACCCCTTGAACTCTGATTGAATCTTTCATCTTGATGAGGCATTTGTTTGAGACCATAAGCTTTTCATTATCTCTAGCTCCAAATCTCTGTTCCTCTTAATCTAGCCTCGCCCTCCATGGTGTGTCATGTACAGGTAGCTTTAAGTTATTTCCCAACCTTAATCCCATGCCTGGAGTCTGACCTCAAGATCCTCCTTAGCCTCCTCTTCAAGACTCTCCCCAAACCCCTCCTCTAGACCATCTTCTAGATCCCTCCCATAATCTTTCTGTATATAAGGTCCATCTTGCCTCCATGGAGGTGCTGAGATTCAGTCTAACTCTGACTCAGTTTGTGTCAGATTGTTCTCTCCCAATTGTCAACAGGAGTGTAACATATACTTAAGCTTCTTAAGAGCTTAAAAGTCTACCCATTATGGAAAATCTTTAATAAACTTTGTTTTACTTTGGCTGAGAGATGGCTTGAGTAGAATTCATTCTTCAGGACCTGGCGTGTTGGTATTTTTGGGTCTTGACACCCCTAACACCCCAAACCTCAACCTTTATGGTTCCCTGACTGAGAAATACTGCTACTCTCAATTTCTTCTCCAGCCAGGACTAGAAGGTAAACCTCCCCCTCTCCCTATCGCCTTCTTGCTCTCCAAGTACCTTAGAGATGCTTTTCAGGCCTGACCTCTCAGGTCCTATGAGATCAGACAACTGGATGTTGTCACTCAACCTGATGCTCTCAGGTTTTTGGTCCACTGGTTATGTTAGAGGCCATAGACCTGGGCACAGCTTCTGAAGTATGGAGGACATGGATGGATGCCCCATCCAGAACTGTGTGCCCTCTTCTTTCCATTCTCTTGGTGCTAGGGAATTGGGAAAACTTAAGGCAACTTTTTGTGTTGTTTTTTTATCTGGTTTTCTTTTGTTTGTTTTTCCAGGCTTACCCTCAGATCTTCCTTTATGGAAGATGGAACTTCCAGGACCTACACTTATAATGGGTCAATCCTTTTCAATTCCCAAAAGTTTGCCTTTGAGTTGTCTTTTATAACATCAGGAAAAATTGAGTTTCTCTAAAGAACTTTAAAAGAAAATGCTAGTGTTATTTTGCAACACTGTTTGGCCTCAGTATCAGCTAGAGGGCTGTAAAGTGTGGCTCATTTTGGGGACTTTAAAACATTATACTCTCTCTCAGTTAGAATTATATTGTATCAGGGAAGGAAAATGGGTAGAAGTTTCCTACTTAATGACTTTTGTTGAGCTCTGTTGGAGCCACCTGTAGCCCATCAGGTAGAAAAAAGGCAACATGGATAAATCTCTTAAAATTGTCCCTGATCTGAAGTTGCAGACAGTGCTAAAAAGCAAGATATCTTTTCCCAAAACAGCTCTATATCATGGGATATGGGCCTAAGCTGAGACCTTTGTCCCTTTCCCCAAAAGAATTTGGATCCCATCTGTTTGAGGGGAGAATGATGGGGTATGGGCTCATGTCCCTTACCCAAAAGAGTGTGGCTCCCATTTGTGTAAAGGGCGCTGGAAAAGCCCACTTTGAAATCTCCTTGCATTTCCCCATTTGATCTTCCATTCCCTTGAGGTCATAATCTTTTCGTTATCACTATGCCCAAATCTTTGTTACCTCTGGATTGCCTTAGGCTACTTCCCACCCCTGATCCTAACAAAAATCCCATTCTCCAGGCTACTGGCCACTCCCATCAAGACGGTCCCTAGACCTCTCCCTTCCTCTTGATACCTCAGACTACTTGACCACCAATGGATTCCTCCCTCAACCTTTCAATATATGAAACCCAACTTGTTTCCATTAAAGTGCTTAGATGTTATCTAGCCTGCTTACCTTAACATTATGAAGGCTCATGTTCAATCTGGACAACTGATGTTACTGATACAAATTCTCAAATTCCTTAAGAGCCTACCCAGTATGGAAGCTCTTTAAAAAATTTTGTTTTGCTTTGGCTGAAAGAAGGTTTGAGTTGAATTCATCTGAGCAGGACCCTGGGTGTCACTATTTCAGAGTCTCAGTGTTGAGGTTTAGGGGTGCTCAGGCCCTCCCAGACCTCAAACTTAACTGGATATCGACAGTGTTGGGGGAATATTTTAAGGTCTTGGAGATGAGCTACGATTGGGGTGCTATGAGTAGCTTGCCCAGGAATTCTTTGATCTGAAACAACTGGCTCAACTTTTTCTAATACTTCTGGGGGAAGAGAGGGAGTTCTGGTGAACAGAGAGGAAAGGGAGATAGGAGGCTTAACTAGAGAATATTGTCTTTCCAATTTTGCCATCAGGTCCCTTACCAATGTCAACCTAAAAGTTTGGTTAAAAGAGGCAAACAAGCTGGATGATATGTAAATTCACAGTGTTTATTCCCTTAAAGGTAGATAAAGCTAGCAAGCTGGTCTGTACAAAGAACCAAAATCTAAGTTCTGACTGTCTGATAGAAGAATGACAAAATTCTTTTATAAGTTTTAGGACAGCTCCAGGATGTCTCTGTCCCTCAAACTTATGGTCTCTTACAAAGAAAGTTTCTTAGTTGAATAAGTTTGTGATCACAACCAGACAAGAAAATTGACAAAGTAGTCTTAATGAGGTACAGGCTTTGAGAACCCCCTTGAGCTCTCCTTGAATCTTCCCATTTAATGAGGCATTTGCCTGAGGCCATAAGCCTTTCATTGTGGCTCAGCCCAAATCTCTGTTACTATCCTAGCCCTCCTTTATCCATTTAGCCCTCACCTTTGATCCTCCCAAAATATCTGTACACCCTTAAACTAGCCTAGCCCTCCATTGTCTGTCATCTCCAGGTATCCTCTGGCTATTTCCCACCCTTAATCTCTCATTACTGGACTCTGACCTCATTTGACTCCTCCTGAAGATTCTCCCCAAACTCTTCCCTCTAGACCACTGCTAAATCTTCCAACAACCTTTCTATATATCAGCTTCATCTTGCCTCCATGAAGAAAGAGAGTGATCTAGCACAGACTTACTCTGTGTCAGATGATTCTGGCCTGCTTGTCCAGTACAAGTGTCACAGATACGGAAGCTCCTTAAGAGTCTACCCACTATGGTAAATCTTTAATAAATTTTGTTTTTCTTTGGCTGAGAGAAGACTTGAGTCATATTCATTTGGCAGGACTTGGTGTGTTGGTATTTTGGGGTCTTGTGGACCCCTAATATTTTATGGTCCCCTTCTGTGTCAGCTGGCAGTTATGATTTCAGGACCTCTAAGATTTCCCCCTATGCTATATGCTCAAGGTAAGAGAAATCCCACTATTCTGATAGCAGGCATCCTATCACAAACAGGAAGAACATTTATTTTCAATCTTATCTGATCTTTTAATTTGTTGACACAGGAAAGGGCATTTAGCAAAGCATTCTGATTAGTTGAGGCTTGAGCTCTTATTGAGGTCAAAAAATGGTATAAATGATTATCACAAACAAGGTGGCAGGGCAAGAGGAGAGCATAAGGAAGGAGTGTTCAACCAACAAATCCTCAAATAGGCAGGGGAAGACATTCCTTAATTTCCTTTTCAATGCCCATGACCTGATTTGGTCGGGGGTGAGAGGGTGGGGGGATTGTGGGGGGCGGGGGGATTGTGGGGGTAGCGGGTGGGGAGATGGGGGGGATGGGGGGAGCGGTGGTTAGGACCAGAGTAATAGGTTAAAGCAGAGAGCATAGCCATGATAAAGTGGGTAACTTTACCTTCAGCCATGATTTTTACCCAGGGCTTGACAAGAGAGATAGAAAAAGTGGAAGTTGCCAAGCCCTAGACTCCCCCATCATTCCCGGTCCTGAGAATGCTCGAGGACAGGGTACTGGGGGGAGGCTCCACCACTTTTCCAGCTTTAGGGACAATCCTTCCTTTAATGCCCCTCCTGGTCACATGTAGCGCATGGTCCTTGAGGCATCAGTTCCTGGGGCTCCCTCCCATAGAGGGACACTCTTTGGACCAGTGACCCTCCTTGTGGTAGTGAAAGCAGGTTTCCCCACTACCCAACTCATTGAGCTTCCTCTGAGGGAGCAACCTGTAGGAACACTCTTTGGGGCTTTTCCTGGTCATGTCAGTAGCCAATGTGTTCTCTCTCTAACCCTTTCCCTGCATTCTCTTTCCTCTGCTTTGATTTTTCTCTGCTGCTGAAAACTCCAAAGGCAGTCTCCAGTAATTGAGTCTGAGGTGTTTGGGGTCCTCTTTCCAATTTCTGTGCTTTCCTCCTAATATCTGGGGCAGCCTGATTAATGAAATTCATGCTAAGGACTGTTGCCCCTTCTATAGAGTCAGGATCTAAACTCGTATATTTCTTAATAGCTTCTACTAATTAGTCTTGGAAAAGGGCAGGGTTTTCCTTTTCTCCCAGAGTAATTTCCCTAACTTTTTGAAAATTTATTTGCTTTTGAAATGCAGTTCTTGGGTCTTCTAACAGACAAATTACTGTATAGTTTCTCATTCTCCTATCCTCACTCTTTTGGTAATAACATGGTGGATCACTAGTGAGAACTGTTCCTGGGGGATATTTTCTGGGGTCATTGTTAGCCAAATGATCCCAAAATTTTGGGGCTTATTCCCAGATTCTCCTCTTCTCCTCAGTGGAGAAACTCCACAACAGGTGGAGAAGAGGATAATGCAAATCACCTCAAGAAAGCTCTAATTGTAGGGACACATCCCTAAAACCCTCAGTAAAGTTATTGTAATCTGAGTATTGCCCCTGTTTCTCTTTAACCTGAGTGCGATCCAAAAAGGAAAATGGAGCATGCACCCTAATCAATCCACTAGGCAAGGCAGGCACTTCCCTCAGAGGAAAAAGCCCTGGAGGTGCTGTGGGGGCAGGGGCTTGGGAAGGAGATAGGAAGTTCCACCTCTTATGAGTGAGAGGTTGAAGAATGTTGACTGAAATGGATTGGACTGCAAAGCTAGAAGCTCTGGTTGGCAAGGATAAAGATCAGCTGGCACCTGAGGAGGGGTAAGGGTCAGAGGGGAAGATAAGGCAGCCCCAAGGCCTGAGTGGGTGTCCCTTAAGGGGCAGGGGCAGCAGCAAAACTAGTGACTGGGACTTGAGCAGGGATTGGGGGAGGAGACAGGGAGGAGATGAAGGGTAGGAGAAATGGAAGGTGAAGGAGGCAAGTAAGGAGGGGTGGGCTAGAGGAAAAGAGAAGAAAAATCAAGGGAAGAAGTGACTGAACAAGGAGGTGGGCATGGGAAACAAGGGGAGTTGGGGGAGATTGGGGAGCAGTAGAAATATTGGGGGAAGTTGGGATGGGGATAGTAGCTGGAGGTGATGGGAATGGAGGCAGAAAAGGGAGGGGGGAAGCTCTGAGGCCTGTAAGAAGGGGGTCATTCAAAATGATCAGTTGACCTCCATTTCCCCTTTGTGGGGTGACTACCTATGAGCATCTTACAATCTTTTCTGAGAACAGGGTTCTGAGATAGTTCATTGAAGGCCATTATGTAGGATATTTCTACCCATTTTCCTTCTCTGCAACTCTCTAAGTATAAGAGAGTATTATTGTAAAGTCCCTAAAATGGGTCATGTTTTATGGTCCTTCAATTGATACTGAAGCCAAACAGTGTTGGAGAAGAACACCAGAATTTTCTTTTTAAGTTATTTAGAGAAATTAATTGTTTTCCAATTTTGCAAAAGACAACCCAAAGGTGAATTTTTGGGAGCTGAAAAAGATTGATCCATTATGGGCATGGTCTAGAAGTCTCTTCCTTTGTAATGGAGTATCTGGGAGTAATTCTCAAGAAACAAACAAAAAAGCACCTGAAGTTTTCCCAGTCTCCTTGATCTGAGAGAATTGGGCATACACTTCTGCACAAAGCATTCATCCTCATTCTCTATGCTTCAGAGGGTGTGCCCAGGTCCATTGTCTCAAACATAACCTCTGAACCAAGAATTTGAGAGCATCAGACTGAGTGCAAGACAGTCTCTTAATTGTCTGACCTAATGGGACCTGAGAGGTCAGACGCAAAAAGCAACACCAGGGTACTGGGAGAGTGAGAAGGGGATAGGGAGGGGAAAGTTTGTATATTTTCCAGTCTGTGGCTGGAGAAGAATTTAAGATGAGCTGTTTTCCTGGTCAGAGGACCAAAATATTGAGGTTTAGGAGTGTGAGGGACCTCAAAATAGCAACTGGTTGGGTTGTGACCAAATGAATTCGACCCGTCTTCTTTTGGTCAAAGTAAAACAAAGTTTATTAAAGATCCTCCATATTGCATAGACTCTTAAGGAATCTGTGTATTTGTATCATTAATGCCAGTGGGCCAGATTGAAACTAATATAAGCAGACTAGAGAGAATCTGAGCACTTTCATGGAAACAAGATGGGCCTCATTTCTGTAAATGTGATATCAATAATTAATACATAGGAATCTCACAGTAAAACAAATGAAAAAAATCTTTGATTCAGAGATGCCCAGCAATAAACTCCAAATTCTTAAAAAAAATGGTCATATGTGAGAAACTCAGCTGACTAAGAATTGCATAAAGCTACCCTAGTCTCCATTCCCAGGCCAATGAATTGCCTGAGGTTGACCAGACATAGTCACTTCCAACTTCTGAATACTTTGTAAATCTTCTAAACTCTTAGTTCCAGAGATTCCAAACTTTCTTTATGGATTTTTGCTTGTGATGCAAAACAGCTTTACCTTATGAAACTGAGATGCCTTACCTTTACCACCTTATGAAACTGAGATGCCTTACCTTTGAATACTCATTCTTTGTACCTCAGTACCCTACATGAACTCACTTCCCAGTTCTCACCTTGAAGCAATGAACTTGCTGTGTGGCATCCTGAGCTGAAATTTTCTTGCCTCAACTAAAGATCTTGATTTTGTTGTATTGACTATTATGCTTAAAATTTAGGTTCTAGCCCCCATTTTTGATGAGGTATAGGTTTGGGGGGATTTCTAATGAGAAATCCTTTCTAAGTTCACGTCTGAAAAGAATTACAGGCTCAGCTGTCCTTTGGCAGATTTATGAAAGTTTTATTGATTCACAGGGCAAAAAGGGATAGGATGGGGAAACCTGGCTAGGAAAAGCTGGCAAGGTACAAAAAGGGGTCAGAGAAAGCCCGGAAGTGTGATGCTCTGCAGTGGGCAGAGGGCTGCTAGGAAAGGCCTACCTGCAAAGTTCTTAGGGCCAGAGAGGCATTTTTAAAGATACAAGACTGTCAATCATAAGTTCATTAAGCTAATGAGGTGTACAAAGGTGGAATTAGGGAAGTACCCGGGAGGAGCCAGGGCATGACTAATACTTAAAGGAACATGCACCCTTCACATCAACTGCACGTGTGTTTTGCCCATAATTCACTGAGACATTCCAAGGGGAGGGGGAGCAAAAGTCATGATTTTAGCCCTGAAACATCATAAGGTCAACCAGTGGTCAGATTTGAGGTCAAATTCCTAAGGAGAAATACCTTATCCAGTTTGGGAAGGATGGGTCTTGTTTTGGCTGGTTACTAGTAGTGCCTTGAAAAGACCCTTGTTATCTACAGAGTTAATGCTTTGTGGCTGGGGGCAGGGGAGAGACAGTTAATGCTTCACAGCTGGGGGGAGGGAGGGAACAGAGCCAAACTGATCTCACAACTGATGGCAAAGATTGAAGTTACAACTATGCCACAAAAAATCACCGCAAAATATTCAGAGGCACCTCGTCATTTTGACCCTGAACATAGTACCATTAGGAATCCTTCGTGTTCCAGTCTGGATTCAAGATAACTCTGCCTGGGTGAATGAGTTTCTTAAATCCAGAACTTGTGTCTCTTTCCTTTGAGTTTCTAGAACTCTTTAATTGGGAGTTTGGTTATTTGATTCCCATGAATAACTTAGTAACTTGGGTCCATTCTGACAGGTCTCCTTAAAATGAGATGGATGGCTGGCTGCTGGGCTCTGTTTTCAAATTATGGACTACATGCTTTTAATCAAGTACTTGGAAAAACGAAAGAACTTAACTAGCTGACCCAAAACACTGATGGTTACAATGTGGGGGTCTCCTTTTTTAGTTTACTCTAGATTCTACTGGCCCAAAGATTGATGGCCCTGAGTGCAAGGCTATTTCCCAGGGCCTACCCTCTTCCTCTGACAAGAGCTCGCCCTCCAAAAAGGATCAATTAGCCTGGCTCAAATTGATGAGAGTTTCAGGATAGAGTGATTTAATTTCTGCATGCTAAATTATTTTAAGAATCTTTACCACTATTGTTTACCGTCTTTTTATCTGTCCTTTTGGAGAGCTATTTGTATTAAAATGGTGTGTGTGTATGTGTGTGTGTGTGTGTGTGTGTTTGTGTGTGCACGTGCGCACGCGCGCGTGTGTGTATGTCTGTGTGTGTGTGTGTGTGTGTGTGTGTGTGTTTGTTTGTCTGCCCCAAGTACAAAGCAAGCTGATTTTTTGTCCCCTTGCTGCCTAGGCCAGGAGAGAGGTGAATGTCATGGGTCCCTGGAGTCAGTTGCTCCCTTTTCCCTTCCAAATCCACTAATTTGAATAAATTCCTTATCTTGCACTGAGTTATGCAATATTTTCTGCCTCTTAAAGCAGAATTGTCAGTAAAGTAATTCATATGGTGAGACAGTTAGAGGGTGAAAACAGCTTGATTTCTTTAACCTGCTTTTAAGAAATTTATTAAAACTTTAATGAGGAATTGTTCTCCAATATTAGGAATTTTAAATTAAGGTTTAGTTGAACCCCAAATTAAGGTTTGTAGATCAGGTTCAGTGTAAAACTAGGGAGCTGTCTGGTTTTTCAGTCATCAGGGTTTTCATCACCATGCAAAAAATAAATTTATTGATAACAATGGTCTCATTTTGAAATGTTAATTGTAGATGGGCCTTGGATAAACTGAATTTTAATAAATTTCTTAAAAGCAGGTTTAAAAAAATCGAGCTGTATTGTATGGGAGTTGGAGTTCAGAACCCCTAAGGTCAGTCCAGAACTGGCTCAATTTGGAGGTTGAGGTGTTCAGTTTATTTTTCAATAGGGGCTATCACCCCACCATAATTTTACCTCCCAACAGAAGCAAAAGTGGTCTGTTCTATCTGACCATCCTCAACCATACCAGACCTCTCCAGTCTTGGGCTACCTAGGCAGAAGAATCTGTCTTTGCCCAAGCCTGAACAGAAGACAATGAAGTTTACATACCTTTAATTAAATCTATTTAGCCTTGGATTAGGGTTTGACCAGGATAAGACTCAAAAAGCAATCTCATGATCAGTTATGTTCTTCTAAATAATTTTGGGAGAAAGGACTGGGAGTGGGGGAGAAGCTCTGAGTCTCCAAGATACAGATTACTAAGAAAAAACATTTTTCATATTATCAAGAGAGAGGATTACCATTAAAATACTACATTGCCTAAGAGTTTTGAGTCACTAACAGAATAGCCTATTGCGAATAAATTCCTCTGCTGGTTGTGCCCACCTGCCTTAGCACTGGGTATTGCTCATAACATACATGAAGTTTGACCTGGCTTTTTAGAGCCTGTCTTATTAACCCAGGCGTGGTTAGAATTTTGTATCATCTTTGTTGTTGATGTGGTATTATTGTGCAGAGAATAAGAGCAAGCTGAGACTTGGGTTCAAGGTAAAATTTAGGTTTGGATTTATTGAGCAAGCGCATGACTACCAGAGTGTTCATTCAAATTGGTAGTGCTCCTTTGGGGGCACCACTTTGATTATAAAGGCTAAAACCACAAAAACCACAATGAGGGAGGGGAGGTAGCAGAAGCCATGATGTACAGAAACAAAGAACAGCCTTTGGTTAGATCTATAGCTCAGGGCTAATTTTGGAATATGGTGCAACTGTGACTCAGGTTCTCTCCTAGAGCAGGGTGGAATATCATAGTCAGCGCTTTCCAAAACAGGGTAGAGAGTCAGAGGGCAAGGGGAACTGAAAATTGCCAGACCAGGCTGGGGTCATGTTCTGGGTGAAGGGAGTGGGGACCCTGTTTCATCAGCAGAACAGGACAGGGTGGTCCCTATATAAGATCCTTGCACCGTAATGAACCTTACACACTGTAATAACTCAAGGAAAATATACAGAATGCTAATTTGGGGAAGGAGGGGGCAGGGTACTACACCATGAGCAATGCCCAGACATGCCTTAAAGTTGTTTCAAGCTATGACAGGGTATAGGATAGAGACAGATACAAATATAAAAGGGTCTTAATGGTGGGCCACAAATCAGGTGGTGTGTAGTGACCTGGGATTTTGGTTTGTGTATAACAGTATAAGTTTTATACTATGCCTAAAAGCTGCAAGATTCAGAGACAGAGCTATGGGGAAAAGTACAAATAAGCTTGCAATTAAGAAAGTCCCACCTCTATTTATTTAGTTGGAAAGTTACATCTTAAACTTAGTAGCAAAGCCTCTAAGCCTGAATGTTCAAATGCAGGTTTGGAGCGTAGTCATCATGGGAACTCAAAAGTGAGCTGCAGTACCAACCAATACTAGGTCATACTGGCTTTAATATGTTTCTTATTTTATGATCTGAGGGGAAGGGTGGCCCCAGGCATTTTGCCCTCCACCTGTTCCTTGACTTGTTGCTTTGCTGCCAAAAGGTTTTACCATACTAGTAAAACTCCAAAATATTTTTGCTGAGGAAATGAGATGACCGTGTGTCTTTTGCATGATAACGTATTCTTGGTCCAACAAAAACTATGCAGAATGGCTTCTATGTAGAATCATAACCTGGAAGAAAACTGATCTTGCCAAGGTTATCAGGCATATTGGAAGCCTCCTGGGCTCCTGGTCTTCCACAGGCAGCAAAGAAAAGGAACCTGGATTCAAGTACCCTTTCTGGGATATTTCCTAGGAATAAAGAGTATGTGACTCTGTGCAAAATCATTTGGCCTCTCCCTATAAATAGCAATAATTTTAAAAAAAAGTACAAAAGCTGGAGGCTTCCATAATAGGCCAGGGAAACTTTTGTTCCATTTATTTAGCCTTGGTTTTGTGTTTAACAGCTTTTCTTAAAAGCTCTGTTAAGCAGTTTCTTAAGCTAAAGGCAGACTAATTCCATGCTATTGAAGTATTACAGACATTAACAATAATAACTAACACTAATAAACAGTGTTTACTGTTGTTTTTTGTAAGCTTTATAAGTATTTCAAATTTTCATGCTCCTAGAATTCAAATATTATGATGGTTTTGTGTGTTTATTTCATTAGTTTTCATTGATATATACTTGATTAAGTTTTATTTCATAAAAGGATATTCACCTGGATTTCATTACTCTCTGGTGTTTTTGTTAAAGCATGTTTATGCTCTTTTATGTTTTTTCTTTCCATTAATATTATTTTGTCTCATTTTGAGATTTATGAACTTCCACGGCATTTATCTACTGTTTAAATAGTGTTCTAACTATGTTAATATGATGGTATCTTTAGACAAACTACATTTTCATACCAAGTGTGACATATCAGAACAAATCTTAATGAGGTACTTTCTATCTTTTTTTTTTCTTTTCTACCTGAAAGGTATGATTACTTATTCATTAGTAATAAAAATGTAAAAAAGATGCTACTAAAAAGATACTGTACCTTTAAATTAAGATGACTAATGAGATTAACTTTCATCACTGTTTTATGCACCAATGAAAAAAATTTTTAAAAACCATTCCCTCATTGTTCTAAGGTACATTGCCACAAAGGGACTGAGGAGATGTAACATGTTCAAATAATTTAATATTCGGCAAATACTCCTTTAAACAACAATCAGAATATTTCTACACTTTCATGTTGAGCGCAAAAGGATAGTGAATTTATTTAACTTATTTAAATCAACACTTGGCAAATATTAAATTCCACATCCAAATTTCTTGAATCTTTTCTTTCCTGCACCCTTTAATAGGATTGGAGTCTACTGATGTTAATATAATAAAACATTTAATCAGCATCAAAACTTTGGTTATGTCAGTGGTGATGCCTGCCTATTGTAGCTGACAGCAAAGGTCTGTAAGTTCTTCATTGAACGCCTTGCAATAACTGAAAATCAAGCAGATTTAAGGCATTATGTTAGGCTGTGGGGTTCAAATTCAAATCAACCTTCTTTTTATATGTTGAGCAAATTGCTCACCACCAAGTTTTCCCATCTGTCCTACTTCTGGGACTGACTCAAAACTTTTAAAGACCTTTTTAAAGACCTTTTTAAAGACCTTGTTTTTAATCTTCTTTTTCAGTCATTTTTCTAGACCATCAATCCTGTATTGCAGTTGGAACACAGAAACTGGGTCTATTGGAAAAGGTACCTGCACAAGGATTCTTTGCGGGTCAAGTGGAAAGTGCCCTGCCAAGTCTTCCTGACCAATCCCCCTGCTGTGAAGTTGAAGGGAGCTGAAAACTAGATACATCTGTCACCTTAAAAGGGTTCTAACCCTGAACTGATTGCTCAGTAACCTGGAAAGAACATGTTAGTGAATTTCCCTTTGGTTCTACTTTATGACTATCTTCATGACTTCTCTCTCCTGTTAAAATCCCCTCCGTGACCTCCATTGCATTGTATGTGTTCTCTTTATTCAGATATAATCTCTTTGAAGGCAGAAACTGTTTTGCTTTACATATTTGTATCTTTCATGCTTAAGATAATTATTGGCACGAAATAAACACTTTCTACTTTTTAATTCATGCATCCATCCATTTATCCATTCTCTATAAAATTTGTGCTTTTGTTTATTATTTTAAAAAGCAGTTAATCTTGCTAGTATACATATAGTCCCTTAGATAAAATGTTTCTAAGGTGACCTCTTTTTAAATGACCAAGAAAAATTTCAGTCAACTTCTATTCACTAAGAGTTATGGAATATTAATATTGATAAGACTCTTTGGGGATTCATTTTGTCACAGAATGGTCAAATAGTGGACTATTTAGTTACTCCAGAGAAAGGAAAAAAAGGTTTTTTTGCATTATACCATCAGAGTCAGTATTGTGCCTTTATTATAATGTATACCTTAGGGTGTTAAAAAAAATCATGATTTTCCTGATAGTAAATCTGTATGATCCTATACTTTTGATTATTTCTAGTATTTTGACTAGTTGCATATTCTCATAATGGAAATAAGTTTTGCATAGTTATCCAGAATGGAAAACGTAACCACATTTCCACTACAGGTTTAATTAAATACCAGTAGATTTTCCACATTATGAAAATAAAACACTTTCTGAAGCATTATGTTGTTTCATAAGATTTTTTTTTCTGTTTGGTAAGCAACATTTGGTATGTACAATAGAGTATTATTAAACTGGAGTTAACATATATGCACAGCAGAGGGCATCCTGCCTTTGTGTCAAAGCTTCTATAAAAATCTGACTTCTAAAATGTGTAGTTGTCAGGTATTTATTTATGCTAATAGAATGCAATCACCTGTGATTTATTTCATGTTTACAGAATAAAGTTTAAGAGATGCTAGTAACAAGCATATTGAAGAAATATGAAAAATGTTAATACATGTGAAAAAAAAGTTATCAGATCATTTCAGTGATGTACTCAGCAGCACACTACAGTCCAGTGTTCCATTGACATTCAGTTCTTCCTATTTTTGCCCCTTTCAAACTCTCTGATAAACCTGAGAGACAAAACAGAGAGCCTGGCTTCCCATCCTGGCTATATTGCTCGCTACCTGTGTGACCCTGAGGTTAACTATTTAATAACTTTGTGGGTCAGTTCCTTTCTTTATCAACTTAAAAAAATAAGATTATCCATGATAGTATTTAAATTTCTTTCCAGTTCTACATTTCTAAATTTTTACCTTCTTATGAAAGAGCATTTCACATTACAAAGCTTTGTTTGGGTCACAACACTTTAATTAATTGCAATTCAAGAAACATTAATTAAGAACTCACTCTTTCACAGATTCTGCTAGATTCTGAAGGATACAAAGACAAATGTGTTTTACATAAGTAAATCTAAGCTAGAATTTCATTGCCCTCTGACTATCCTTTTATTTATACCTTTTAAAACCTTTCTCTTGGGTTCTCAGGTAACTCCAAATCTTATTCAGTCTCTAAAATGTCCCACAGTGATTTCCCTTGATCTATGTAGATATTCTTATTTCCTACTTTATTGAGAAAATAAAGGCACTTAATATTAGCTCCATTAACTTCACTGATTTCTCCTATGTGTATTTGCTCATTTCATCTCTGCAGGGCAAAAAAAAAATCCTAAAAAATGGTTCTTAAGACAAATATTTCTGCTTGCATTTTACCATCTCTTCCAATGACCTCATATCATAAGTGCTCCCTCTCTATTACAGCCCATCTCTGGATAGGCTAGAAAACTTTCAAGAAGTAAATTCTAAAGACACAAAGAAATTATGATAATGAAGAAAAAGAGAAAATTGTTTGAAGGGACTAATTACTGTATATAGGGGAATCACCAATTAACTTAGTTTTTTTTTAAAAATTATGAACAGAAGAAAATAAGCAAGGATCTATAACAAGCATAGCACAGCATTGTAAGAATGGTATCAAGAGATTACAATGACTTTAGGATGGCAAGGGAAAGTGACATTACAGAGTGGTTTCTTTTAACTAAATTTGGAGAAAGAAGAGGACTAAATGACAGGAGCACTGCTTGTTTTGAATGGGCCATGAATAACTGAAAACAGAAAGAAGATTTTGCTATTAGATGCTGATTTTACTTTTATTCTATGAGAATGTTCTTTGTTTAGGAAATGATGGGGAAAAATTACAATTATGGATTTCATAGCAAAGGCAAGTAAGGAGAGAATAAAGGAGAAACTAGCTGCCCTTGAATTCAAATTATCTCACCCATATGAAATACATTTTCCCATACTAAACAAACTCTTGGAAGTGATTGCTGAGCTACTGTCAGTGGCATTGCAAGATGAAGAAGAAAGGAATATATTCCACAGGACTGGAGAAGGATGCTTTTGACTTTTGTCTTGCCACTGGACTTTGATGATTCTGGAAAAGAGAGTGAAGCTGATGACTTTGTGCACCTTGCCTCACTTTAAATCCAAATTCATGGGCAAGTCAAAGCATCCCTGAGTCATATCATTGTTCTTCTTTAAAAATGAAGGATGAATAATAACAATTTTAAATGTGGAAATAAGAAGAATATTTTAGATGTAATGTTACAGTAGACTTAGACTTAAAGGAAACATTTGGTAAAGTATTCTGTTCTGTTCTTATTAAAAACATAGAGAGATATTGTCTAGATTCTTGCAAAATTAGATGTATTTGACACAAAAACTGTGTTCATTAATTATTTAATGTAAATCTGGAATGAAGGGAAATAATAGTTCCATTGTACTCTGCCATTATCAGACCTCTTATGGAGTACTATGTTCATTTCTGGACACCACAATTTATGGTTGAGAATAGAATTGCATTCATTTTTGTAATAGTAGGGCCATGAGAAGACAAAGAAGGAGCAATCAGTGACAGAAGGAAAGTCACAAGAATTAAGTGTCTCAGAGCACATGTAAGACAATGTCAAGAAAAAAGAAAATGGTCAATAGTGCCCAATGTTGCCAAGAAGTTCAGCGACATTTTTAAAATGTTGTAGGAATTATAATTGCTAATCGTCAAGACAAAAGTTTCACTATCATGATAGGAATAGAATCAAAATGTAAAAAGTTCAAATTGTAAATGAATGGTGAAGAGAGGAAAATGTGGATGGTCTTTTCTGAATTTCAGTGGTGAAAGTCAAGAACACAATGAATGACTTGAAGTAAAATCAGGATGCTAGGAATATCTTTCCAAAGAGATTAGGTGTGAGCTTGGAGGCAGCAAAAAGGAATCTCAGTTACCATAACATTAAATCTATGCTTAAAAAAATAATTTGCACCACAACCTATATGAAGAGCATAATGAATGAGATGGAATATCTTCATTGAAGGGAAACCTACTGCCTCCTGAGGCAACACTTCCATCTTTTGGATAGTGCTTAGCTATAGCATAATTTTACTTACATCAAATCTAAATTTGCATCTGCCATTTTCATGAATTACTCCTATTTCTTTGCTCTGAAGCCAAATAGAACAAGTCTAATACTTCTTCCTAATGATAATCCTTCAAATACTGAAAGTTATCTTCATATCACTCTTGAATCTTATCTTATTCAGACCAAACATGCCCAGTTTCTTCAACCAATTCTCCATTCTTGTTGCCTTATGGATACACTGCATTTTCTCAATGTACTGATTAACTAAAAAATTTCAATGCTGTAACATGATCATCAGTAGGTATTTAGTACAATCCATATGTGGAAAAAAAAAAAAGATAACCACCAACATAGTACCCAACCTTGCTTTTAAAACTTCAATGACAGGGAAGGTACTGCTTCAAGAAGTTGCCCATTCAACTTTTTATAGCCCTAAATTATTAAAAAGAGGGTGGACATTTTTTGTTTAATTTTTTTCCCTTTATAAATAAGTAAAATTTTTCTTGCTTTTTTCAACTTTCTCTTGTTGCTTCTAGTTGTAGTCTGAGGTAAATGTAACAAGTCTAATCCCTCTTCCACATGGCACTTATAATAGTGACCCTATGCTTTTTTTTTTCCCCTCTGGCTTAAATATCTTCAGGTCCTTCAAATAATCCTCAGATGGCATTCAGTTCTTATTTTCATCTATATCTATTGTCTTGTTGCCTATTCACTTTCTAAGTTTCAAATACCATCACCTAAATGTGAAAAGCTCCCAAGTATCTCAATCATTTCTGTTAACTCCATAGTAACACCTCCAAAATTCTCTTAGATATTCTCTATTAGATTTTTCACTAATACCTGAAATCTCAATCCAACAAACTGTAAGCATTTGTTAAATGTTTAAACACACACACACACACACACACACACACACACTCACACTCATATATATACTTGTAGCTATCCCCAAGAAACTTACACATAATAATAACTCATATGTATATAACACTTTAAGATTTTCAAAGAACTTTTCACCAGCAACCCTGTGGGTTGTTAGTACATGAATCATCGTACCCTTTTCCCAGAAGAAACTGGAGTAGAGAGTGATACGCTCATGGTCACACTACTTGAAAATGTTAAAACCAACATTCAGACTATAGTTTGTTAATGAAAAGTCCAGTGTTCTTTCACTTTATCACTCTTGCCCCCACCCATTTAGGCTCTAAACATTCTGTGATTCAAAAAGGATCATCTGAGTAAAACCAAACCAAACCAATCATTGTATCACTTAGTTGTATGACTATCCCCTCCATTTAATATCTATTTTATACATATTCATTTTAGAGAATCAACATGAGTAAGAATATATGAACAAAGCATTAAATAACTTGACTGCTCATTGTCACATTATTGTATGACTGGCTTTAAGACAGAAAAAAATTTAAATACCTTGGAAAATATTTTAAAGATGAGGTAAATGAGGCTAAGAGGGTAAGCTAGTTGTCTAGGGTCACACAGCTAGTTCAAGTCTAAAAAGAGGATTTGAAGTCAGATTTTCCTGACTCCAAGCTCAGTGCTTGGTGCATTGTATCACCTAACTATAATGAATATAGTTGTATAATAACTGTGTGATATCACAATTTTTGTGTGTGTGACTGGGTTTAGAACTTTAACTAACCTTGGAAAAATACCTAGTATATCTAGTACAGGTGAGGAAACTGAGACTTACAGAAGTGAATTAACTTGCTTAAAGTCATAGGTGGGTATATAGTAACCATGTGATGGTATACATTAATAAGACCTAGATCTCCTGATTCAAATTCTGCATTTTTTTCCACTAAGCCAGGGATTCTTAAACATTAGGCCTGTGAAGTACCTTTTTAAACCATTTTGCTAACACTTCCAAAATAATTTATTTCCTTTATAAATGCTGTGCATTTTATTTTATGCAGTTTCAAACTTTTTTTTCCTGAAAAAGAGTCTATAGGCTTTACCAGATACATAATGGCCCATGACACAAATATGGTTAAACTCAGTACCACACTGTTTCATATCTTTAAGAATTCAGTCCAACAAAGATGAATAGACTTGGTTGAGTAATTCCTTAATCCATGCTATAATGCCTTTTTTTATCCTAAACTTTCTATTTTTTGTGATTACTCTCAAAAAAATTCATGTGATTTGCATTTTACCTATGCACTTTCCAAAGTGTAAGTCATTATCTCTCACAAAACAAAAGGTAGACACATAAAGGAATTAAGAACGCTATTCAAATTCATTGCCTCTTCTTAGGCTGGATAATTGAAACTTCTCAGAATCAATACGAACCTTCACAGGATACATAAAGTCAATAACTATTTCCAAATCAGCAATGTCTGGTTTAGATGCCTGTAAAATCCTCTTCTTTCACAGCTTCTATGCCATTGTTTCTGAGCATTATGCCTTCTTTCTGCTGCATCAGAGCAAGAAAGGGAAATTGAATTTTATAGGGAGTTGAAAGAAAGATTGCGAGCTGAAATTAATGAAAATTTGTTTATGAATCTACAGTGACCTTCACCTCTGCAACATATGCTAGGAATAATTGAGGTTAAAAAAGTATATAAAATAATTGCATAGAATAATCCAAGTTTTGCTGATGACTGTTTCACTTTTGTAAGAGGTCATTAATCATTAATTCATTAGAAGAAGATCAACAACAATCTCAAAGCTTGTTGACTTGTAGATGTGTATTGCATGATTCATTTGTTTGCACAAATATAAGACAATATATTTCCTTTTTTGGAGTCTTCTTTTCCCTACTGTTCAAGCCCGTAGTGATCTCTCTCCCTCCTTTAAAATTTCATACAGCCTATTGTTCCTAACATGAGAAGCAACATATTAGAGTAGAATTAGTATTGAATCTGTACTCAGAGGACTTAGGTTCAGATCCCCATCTTTTATTGTGTGACCTTAACCAAATTATACTTCTCTAGGCCTATTTCGTCATCTATAAAATAAAGAGGCAGGACTCTATTTGTTTTATGCTCCTTTTCAATTCTAAATCTGTAAAGTTATTACAGTTCAAACTGTGTCAGTTACCTCCATCAACTTTCTTTCAGAGTTTGGGATAAAATAAGGCAATCCTTGAATAGTTAAAAAAGGAAGGTTCATTTATTTAGCTTTATAGACTATCCACTGCCTTTGTCTCTATATGGAAACATGTCTGTTTATCAGAAGGTATGGTGATTCAAGTAATCTTCTGGAATCCACCAAGTTGGAAGGCCATCAACTTTAAGGGTGGCAGAACTTTCATGCCCCTGCATTACCAGGAAACCCTGTCAACACAGCCAATATCATGAACTTGAAACAGACATAGTAATGCAAAGTCAGTAGGCAGTTGATCCTATTCCAGTCATGTCATGTCATCTCATAATTATGAAAGGAAAGAAAGAAGGGAGGAAGGAGGAAACTAAGGGAGAAAAGAAGGAAGAAAGGGAAGAAGGAAGATAAGAAGAAAGAAATAAAGGAATTAAAAGAAGAAATGAGAAAAAGAAGAAAAAAGAGAGAGAATGCAAAGAAGAAAGGAAGGAAGAAAGAAAAGAAAATGTTATTGAGCACTTAGTGTCAGGCACTGTGCTAAAGTTTGGGGATAGAAATACAAAAAGTGAGATTATCTCTACCCTGGAAGAGTTCACATTTGAATAAAAAAGAGAACACAGATTAGGGAACTGTGACCAGGAAAAATAGTTTTGTTATAGGTATTCATAAGAATGGTGAAGTGATCCATATGGCAATCAACTGACAGATCCTTTCCAAAAACAATGTATTGTTGACTTGTTTTAATGTGCCCAGAATAAGAGGTGAATAGCAGGGAAAGATATGGTGGGTAATAGGGAAAGATGTGTATAGTGGCAGGGAAGATGGTAAAATGGTCTAATTGGATGACTGAATGAAATTTGAAATTTAGATTTGTCTGTTTTGGGGCTTGCTAGATATAGCAGATTAGGCGTATTTATATTCACTCGGTTATCAATGGAGATATATTGTCCCCATGGCAGAAAGATATTATATGAAGACTTCCTATGTTGGGTCAAAAGGAAGTCCTTGAAAAATTTTTAAAATGTTTTTACTGGCCAATATGTTAATAGACATCTACAAAATGTAAGATTTGTGCTCAATATATTCATAGGAAGGTGTTATTAATTTGTGCTGCATTATTAGAATGTATAAGAACCAGAACAATTTTAGAGCTTTATATCAATTGAATTTTTTTCTTAAGAAAGAGACAAGTAATTATCATACATGTTAAGAATGTAAGATATGATTGAACTTTGTTTCCACAGAAATTATGTAAAAATAAAAATTATATGAAATATGATTTGAAGCTATACTGATGGTTGTCAGGGACAAAAATGCTTGTAGAGAGAAAGCAGTGGGGGTGGGGGGAGGTGGTGCTGACACCTGAAAATCAGCATATCTACTACTTAGTTCTGAGAAGGCCTTTTCTTGTATTAAAAAAAAAAACCCGCCTGGGGCAGATCTCATTCATAAAGCATTGAAGAGGTTAGGCACTTAGAGAGTTAGGGCTGCCTGAGACTCCAAAATACCAACATGCTGGGTCCTGCCGAAAGAATTTGATTTAAGTCTTCTCAGACAAAGAAAAGTTTATTAATAATTCACCATATTGGGTAGACTTTTAAGGAGCCTAGCTAGGTATCCCCAGGACAGGGTAAGTCTGTCACAGAATAAGTCTGTACTAGGGCATTCTGTGGTGCTCTCACAGAGCAAGTCTGTGCTAGGACCTTCTATGGTGAAGATGTAGAGACTCATAAGCATTATGTCTCTCACCTAATAGAATGATTAAAGGAAGCCTATTATCTCAATAAAATTCAGCTAAGGAAAAAAAGAATGGCATTAAGATGACCAAGTTTTTTGTCAAGGGTCTTTGGAAACACCAGATTTCTGTTAGAAAATCTTGGTACATAGAAAGCATACAGGATTAACAAACTAAGGAAAAGCAGCTCCTCAAAAGTAATTAAAATAATGGACTTTTTTAAAAAACAAAGTACCCTCCCTCTCCAAAGGATGAGTGTTAAAGAAAAAAAAAAAGGCACTACAACCACTTGCTAAGAAGTTAGACTTTCTCATACACAAATGGAAAGTATTGTTGAGTAGTTAGCTAAGGGCACCCTGTGTGAAAAGTCTTCTCAGATATTGTCTCCTTAACCACCCAAAATGTCAGAGTTACATAACTCAGTAGATGCTTATTCCAGTGAAGAGAAAATTGAATTTCGGTGCATATTGGAGATTTAGGTAATGCTTGTGGCATAACTTTTCCATATTCATTTTTTTCTGTGACTTTTAAAGATTTGATTTCTCTAAAGCATTACTTCTTTTACCTTGATAACATAATATTTAAAATTTTTAAAATGTCAAATTAATAACTTCTCAAATTATTTGACTTTCAGCAGGAGTAGTAAACAACTTTTATGGAAAAGTAAACATTTTTATTCTCTAGTTCTAAGTTTCCCTCTAATCTATGACTAGAGAGGTGCCATATCCTTTTAGCTTTGATTATTGGGTCTTAATATATATTGTCACCAAGTGATGGACACCAGGCATTATTGGACAAGACAATTCCCTTTTATGGACAACAGTATAAATCAATCTGTAAAAGCTTGCAATTTTTTTTTTATGATTTTTTTATTTTTTAGTTTTTTGTCTGTTTCAAAGCAGCAATATCCAATTCCATTGCTGACATTTTTCAAGTCAGTTTGAGAAGGTTTATACTACCTTTTGTAAATAAAGACATTTAGAAAGCATAGTGCATTTTCTTTGTTTGTCTCACTCTTTTTTTAATAAAGTCATGTGTTAAGATCTTTTGAAAGTTTTTTTTTAAACAAATTAAGCTAAACACAGATGAATGGTCACTCCCTAATTTCTGACTAATAAAAGGTTTTAAATGAGACAGAATACCACCCACAAGCTATTGTCTTCTGCCTCTAGCCCCATCACTCCTGTGCATTGTCTCTCCAGATTGATTTGTCATTTGGTGCCAAGCTAAACTGTGTGTTGGGAGATCTTTTGTATAGATTAAATCTGCTGATGGAAATCACATTTTTGATTGACACTAATAATTTATAATCATTTGCTCTAAAAGGAACAACTGCATCTCTTTCAGATGTTGAAGAAAGTCCTTTAAATTTCATTTACCTTTTCATTTTGAATCAATATACTTACCTAGTCATGGGACCAAAATCTTTATTTGAATTAATGGGTACTGCATAGTTCTTTGAAACCAGTATAGTGACAGTCATTGTTCTCTATTTATGTGCAAATATATTTAAAAGAATTCCATTAAGCTTTAGTAGAAGGAAATTCAGAAAGATTTATATGAAAATGTACATTACTAAAGGAGGTAAGTAAGCCTTTGGCTTGTTAGTCCACTGTATTTTAAACTGCTCCATAAATAGAAAAATCACATCATCAAGTGGAGAATTTCTTCAAAATTAGGGACACAAACGTAGAGTTTCTTTCTCAGAAATAATAAATGTTAACCAACTAATATTAACAAGTAATTACTATAAATCTTGATACTAATGCTTTAAAATGTAGGAAGAATTAATGGGAATATAGAGTTGGAGCTAGAAGAGACATCAGAGACCATAGAGACCAACCTTCTGATTTTATAGAGAAGGAAATCATGGTTACTTCACATGGTACTTGACTGAGGTCACATAGATAATGAAAAGGAAAGCTGGCATTTGTACCCACTTACCTGATTTCTAATGTAGTCCTATGCCTTATTTGCTATTCACTTTGAGTATTCAAGCCTTTTTTGATTATTTATTAATATATATTCATAAAATTATATCATTTCAGTATTTTTTAAAATGGAATTCAACCCTTTGCCTTGGCATTTGTTCTCTTGTTTTAGGTGGAGTCAACATTGTGGCCAATATATTGAAAAAGCTCCCATAAATGTGAAAACTAAGGGGGAGGGAAAGAGGTCTGTAACCAGGCGCTTCTTGAAAAAGTTGTGAGGGATAGAAGATTGAGAGGTTTTGTTTGTTCATTCCTTGAGTGGTCTTTAATGTTCAGGTACCACAAGAAGTGCACATGAAATGGACTGAAGCTATGAAAACTTGAAGTATGTGATGAGGTACAGACTCTGAGAGCCCCCTTGAACTCTGATTGAATTTTCCCATTTGATGAGGCATTTGCCTCAGGCCATAAACCTTTCATTGTGGCTGGGTCCAAATCTCTGTTATTAGCCTAGCCCTCCATTATCCAGCTAGCCCCTACACTTGATCCTCCCAAAATATGTATACCCAAATCAAAAGTTACACCCTTGAACTGGCCCTAGCCCACCATTATCTGTCAGCTTCAGGTAGCTTCCAGAAACTTCACTCATTTACTGGAGTCTGAACTCATTAATTCTTCCTGAATATCTTCCTCAAACTCATTACTGAACTCTGACCTCATTGCCTCCTCCTAAAGACCCTCCCCAAACTCCTCCTCTAGACTACCTCTAGATTCCTCCCACAATCTTTCTGTATATAAGACCCCATCTTGCCTCCATGTGCTGTGAGAACACCCTAGAATTTTCTAGCACAGACTTGCTCTGTGTAACATGATTCTGGCCTGCTTGTCCAATACAAGACTTACAGATACTGAGGCTCCTTAAGAGTCTACCCAATATGGCAAACTTTTAATAAACTTTGCTTTTCTTTGGCTGAGAGAAGACTTGAGTTCAATTCATTTGACAGGACCCAATGTATTGGTGTTTTGGGGTCTCAAACATTCCTAATACTGACCTCTTCAGTATGTACCACTAACTATCACAAAATCATATTTTTTTTAATGAATTATGGACAAAAAAACCTTCATATTGGTTTTTGTTGATGGTATTGTGAGGGGATTGGGGAATTGTAGATAAGATAACAAGAAAGAAGACAAGCTGTCGCATCATAAATCAGACAGTTTATTTCTCACAAGCCTGCAAGCAATCATGAGGCTTCCCAGTCCTATAGTCCCACAGGGGAGCGGAGGAATGGTTAAGACTAATGCACATATGATGCATTCCCTGATAGAGACCCCCCATATCTGGGTCTCTGAACTTTCATCAAATGACTGAGAGGGAGAGAGTCTTTAAAATGAGTGGATGATGTAGACTGCAACCTTCCCTTTTCTACCACAAGGGCATTATAATTAGGAAAACTTGCTAACCTTGCAATGCAGGATTAGTTGAATTTTGCTGAACTGATTATGATAAGGAGAACCTTGTATTACATTCCTAAATGTAGTTTACTCAGCCAATACTGACCAAGAAAATTCTTGGTAATAAGTGAGTTAAACATAGTATAGTGTCTTTTCTGTTAGCTAGAGCCTAGCAAGCAAACAACAGTTCAGTTCTCACAGAAACCCTGTGCTCCAAGTCACAAAGTAACATATTGATCACCATTATAGAGAAATCATAAGAAAATGACTTCATCTCTAAGTCCAGATTAGATGAAACAAGAGTTAAAATTGAGACTCTACTAAAATCTGAAGAGAGAATTGCAGATTCTGAGATCATTGAAAATCTTCATTTAACACAACACTGAAAAAAAAAAAGGCTCACAATGAAATGGAAGACAAAATATCACTGATGTCCCAAATGAATTTTAAAAGAAAGTGGACATTCTTGGAATCAATTTTTTTAAAAAACTTTTTTTGAGATTGACAACATAGAATCAACTGGTAGAACAATTATACCAAAATAGTAATTTTAAAGAGCTGTTGTGTAGATCTATGTGCTATACATATAAGGAATGAATGCATTTTTCAATGTATTTTTACAGAAAGTATGAAGACATTTAAGAAATATATATATATATATATATATATATATGAACAACAGAATGCATGACTGACATTGCCATGTCAAAAGAGATAGGACTTGCATCTATAAATCTTTACATCTTTCATCTGCTGCTCTGTCTGCTTTTGATGGGGTCTGGGATACCCCTTGAACCCTGATTGAATCTTCCCACTTGATGAGACATTTGCCTGAGGCAAATTATTACTAGGCACAAATCTGTTATGTTTTTCCTAGCCTAGGCCTCCATTGCCCAGCTACTTCCCACCCCTGATCCTATCAAAATGTCTATACCCAAATCTATGGTCCTTAAACTGGCCTAGCCCTCCATTGTCTGTCTTCTCCAGGTGTCCTTCAATTATCTCCCACCCTTAATCCCATTCCTGGAGCCTGACCTAAGTTCCTTAAGATCTTCCTTAGACTGCTCCTCAAGACCCTCCCCAAACCCCTCATCTAGACTACCCTAGATTCCCTCCCACAATCTTTTTGTATATAACATCCATCTTGCCTCCATGAAGGTGCTGAGATTCAGTCTAACTCAGACTCTGTGTCAGATTGTTCTGGTCTGCTTGTGTTGACAAACCTCACAAATACTTTATGGCGAATCTTTATTAAACTTTGTTTTACTCTGACTGAAAGATGGCTTGAGTCCAATTCATTTGTCAGGACCTGGTGTGTCAGTATTTTGGGGTCTTGAACACTCCTAAACCTCCAAATCTCAACAGTTTCAACTCCCAAGGAACAAAATGTCACTTCCAGGATAAGCTTATCACTTCCAAACTCACCACAATGCTGCTGCCTCAAAACTTGACTGACACTACTTTCCTCAGTCTCTCTTCCCTTCTCTTTGGCTAGAGGGCAGAGTACCAAGCACACCTCAGTGACTTCTTTTACAGAGTGCAAAAACTGATCAGTAAGCTCAGTTTTCATCTGCTTCTCTGGCTGGTTTCAACTCCATTCAACAACATGTAATCAGTTTTACTGGTTTCCTCCTTCCCTTGCCCTACTTTCCTGCTTCTTTCTATTGTCTCTCCCTTTAGATTGTAAGTTCCTTGAAGGCTGGAACTGTTTCTTTTTACTAATTCTATTCCCAACATTTAGCACAGTGCCTGGCTTATAATATGCATTTACAAAATGTTTATTGGACTGGGGAGGGGCTGGATTGAAAAGGTGAAAGCATTAAGAAATACCATTTTAGATAGGCATGCAGAAAGGAATTCGGAACATAAAATTGTGTGACAAGAAATCTAGTTTCTCTTAAACAACAACCAAAAACAAAAGTAAAAATTTTAAGGTAACATAAGGATTCAAAATAGCACAACACATAAAAACCTCCAGAAATAAATGGGAGATTTCTCCCATAATCTCTATAGCCATAAGAAGTCCAACAGATTTTAAAAAGCTGGATCAAACAAGGAACAGAAAACTTAAACATTATTAAAAATGGAAGACAGAACAATTGTGTCAAGGGAGAGCACTGAAACTCTAGACTATCTGCAAATTTTGAAAATGAAAATACTGCATAAGATCCATGATTAGTTTTGGTTTTTTTAGCAGCTGTAAGCGGCATGCAAACTCTAACAAGCAACTTGAGCATTTTCATCTCAAATTCAAGATTTCTTTTATAAACTTTTGTTTATTTTTAGTTTATATCATTCATTTCCATGAGATTTTGAGTTACAAATTTTCTCCCCATCTTTCCCCTATCCACTACCCCAAAACAGTGATCCCAATGTATACCCCCTCCCCCAATCTGCTCTCTCCTATATCCTCCCCCATCACCCCTCTGGCTTTATGGTAGGGCAGGGTGGATCTCCCTAACCCAGTATCTGTACATCTTATTTCCCAGTTGCATGTAAATAATAATGATGATAATATATATATATATATATATATGTATGTATGTATATATATACATATATATATAATCATTATTAAATGCTAAATGTAAACACATATATATTTTTAACATTTGATTTTAGAATTTTAAATTCTAGATTCTTTCACTTCCTCCCTTGTCACCCATCCCCATTTGAAAGACAAGCAATTCACTACAGGCTGTACATGTGTAGTTACACAGAACATCTCCACAAGGGACATGTTGTGAAAGACTGACTATATTTCCCTGCTTCCTATTCTGCCCCCCGCTTGTTCTATTCTCTACTTTTTCCCTGTCCCTTTACAGAAGTGTGTGCTTCTAACAAGCCTCCCCTACCACCTGCCCTCCCCTCCATCCTCCCCCATCTCATCCTCTTCTTCCCTACTCTCCTGTAGGCCAAAATACCCAATTTTGAGTGTGTCATTCCTTCCCTAAGTCAAATTCAATGGGAGTAAGGTTAACCCATTACCTTTTACTTTCCTGTTCTTCCCCTCCATTGTAACAGTTATCCCTTGCCTCTTTTATATGAGGTAATTAACCCCATTCTGTCTCTCCCCATCTCCTCTCATTCTATTCTTCTCCCACCTCTCAATTTCACCTTTTTAGATATTAACCCATCCTATTCAATTGATCCTGTGCCCTCTGTCTATGTACACATATATACACATACTCACATAAGTACTCCTATGCATATACCCTCCTATAGAGACATATGTGAATGTAAGCATAGAAATACACACACACACACACACATATGCATATATACATTTACATACATATAGATAGATAGATATATTTATATTCCCTTCAATTATCCTCATACTGAGAAAAGTTTCATAAGTTACCATTACTGTTTTTCCATGTTGGTATGTAAATACCAACCAACTTTGATTAGTTCTTTACGAATTCTTTTATATGTTTACCTTATCATGCTTCTTGTATTTGAATGTCAAATTTTCTATTCAGTTCAATTTTTTTCATCAAGAATGCTTGGAAGTCCTCCACCTCATTGAATAACCAATTTTCCCCTAGAACATTATACTCAATTTTGCTGGGCAGGTGATTCTTGGTTTTAATTCTAGCTCCCTTGATCTCCGGAATATCATATTCCAGGCCCTTTGATCCCTTAATGTAGAAGCTGCTAGATTCTGGGTTATTCTAAGTGTGTTTTCACAGTATTCAAATTATTTCTCCTTAGCAGCTTGTAATATTTTCTCCCTGATATAGGAACTCTGGAGCCTGGCTATAACATTCCTAGGAGTTTTCTTTTGGGGATCTTTATCAAGAGGTGATTGGTGAATTCATTCAAGTTCTATTTTGCCCTCTGGTTCTAAAATATCAGGGCAATTTTCCTTGAGAGTTTCTTGAAGGATGTTTTCTAGGTTCTTTTTTTGATCATGGCTTTTAGGCAGTCCAAAAATTTTTAAATTGTTTCTGCTGGATCTATTTTCCAGGTCAGTATTTTTTTCAAGGAGCTATTTCACATTACCTTCCATTTTTTCATCTGTTTGGGTCTGTTTAGTAGTATCCTGCTTTCTCATAAAGTCATTTGCTTCCATTTACTCCACTCTAATGCTGAAGGAATTATTCTCTTCAGAAAGCTTTTGAGATTCTTTTTCCATCTGGCAAATTTGACTTTTTAAATCATTCTTCTCCTCATTGGCTTTTTAGGCTTTTTTTGCCATTTGAGTTAATCTATTTTTTAAGATGTTATTTTCTTCAGTCAGATTGTTGACTCTTTTTTCATGATTTTCTTGCATCACTCTCATTTCTCTTCACAATTTTTCCTCCACTTCTCTTATTTGGTTTTTAAAATCCTTCTTAAGCTGATCTTTGGCTTGTAGGAAGTCTTCATGTTTCTTGGAAGCTTTTTGTGTGGGAGTTCTGACTATGTTGTCTTCCTTCCATTCCATGCTTTGATCCTTTTTGTCCCCCAAAACAGAATCTAAAGTTGGATTGTTGTTCTTACTTTGCTTCCTTTGCCTGCTCATGTTGCCAGTCAATTACTTGACTTTTTAGCTCTGTGGAACTCTGCTTCTGGAGGGGAGAGCTTTGTCCTAAATTGCTGAGGTTTTCACAGCTGCCGAATCTATTAGGGGCCTGCTGCAACCCTCACTAGCTTTGTCTCCCTGAAAATGCACCTCACAACTGCCAAAGACCATGATCTGGACCCAGACAGCTTAAGGTGAGAGAACTTAGCCTCTGAATGATTGCTTGGGCCCCCTGCATTCTGCAGGCTGAGAGCTCTAAAGCAGCCACATGGAGGAGGCTGCAGGGCCACCAGTTCTGCTGCTTTCTTGCCCTGGAAGTGGATGGCCAAACCTGCTTTTCTCCCCCAGATTTAGCCAAGTTCCATTCACATTTCACTTAGTCCTTGTTTCTTATGAGTTGAAAGTTCTGGAAATCATCACAGCTGCCAGTGATCCACTCTCCTGACAGTTCCAGCAGTAGCTTGTCCTGGCCACCCCAGGGCCAAGCCATGGTTTCAAGCCTGGCTAGTTTCAGCTCCCAGCATGCTGCTATGAGCCCTTCCTGTCCCACCTGTAGGCTGCCTTTGGTGGGAGCTTTGTTTCTCTGTACTTTTACGAGTTCTAGAGCCCTAAAATTTGATTAGAGTCATATTTTATAGGTATTTGAGGTGGTTATGGGGGGAGCTGCAGAGTTTTTCTGCTTCTATGCTGCCACCTTGGCTCCACCCTCCCAAAATTTTCTTAATAGATAGTAGCATATCTATTACTAAAATGTGAGAACACCAATTATGCTTCAGTATAAGATCATTCATAACTTGTAATACTCACAAAATATGTAAACATAAAAATAATATATTATGTGACACAGTAAAATGATATTTTATAAAGAATCAAAGAGGTGAATATAAACTTACCATTTTAGTAATGTTAATGATTGAACAAACTTTCCACAAATGTTATAACACACATATTTCCTGCATTGAATATCATAAGCCTTTGACTCAGTTCTAAACTCATGACTTATTCATATCTTGTAAGCATATAAAAAAGATTGATAAAGCAAAAATGCTGAGTATTGTGTGTTCACATGTAAAACTTCCCTCTCATTAAAATATCCCGACAAAATAACATGAAGAGCAAATTATATAAGGGTCATTTCCAAGGAGTTAAAGCCCATCATAATTCTGTCTAGTTTTTAATTATTGTCATTTCTTCTAAATACAACTATCACTTACAAATTAAAGACAATCAAAATAAAATCTAATAAAATAAATAAAAAATAAAATCAAAAGCTAATAAATAACTTGATATGAACTGATGACACCAGTCTTTTCAATGAAATAAAATGCCAATAAAACTGCATTAATTAAAGATATTTAGAGTATTCCTAGGAAAGAGAGACACTGCAGGCTTCAAACTGAAATCTGGGTAATACATTGAACTATTGGAGGAAAGCTATATCTATACATATGTTTGTCTTGTTCAAGTAAGACCCACTAAGGGGGCAGAGCCAAGATGGTGGCATAGGAGCAGCAACATATCACAGCTCTCACATAGCCACCCCAAAATAACCATAAAATGTGACTCTAAACTAATTCTAGAACCCCAAAATGTGCACAAATATACTTTCCACTAAAGTCAGCTTGGCTACAAGGAGCCATATCAGAAGTGGGAACCAAAACCAGCCTGGCCTGAAGCCGCGGCTGTGTTCTGGGGGCGGCTGAATGAGAGGAGCAGGGAGGTGGCTGGACGAGAGGAGCAGAGCCCCGGCTGAAGCTTTGGGTGAGCAGATTGGTGGCAGCTGAGGCAGTGTCCAAAACTAGGTCAGTGGGACCTGCGAGGTCATGGGAGAAAAGCAGTCCAGCCAAACTGCCTCCAAGGCTAGGAAGCAGAAAGCAGAGGTTCTGCACTCACCTCCTCATTGCAGCTTGAGAGCTCTCAGCCTGCAGACTGCAGGGGGACCAAGCGATCATCGAGAAGCCAAGTGCTCTCATGTTGAATGGCCTGGATCTGGATCACGGTCTTGGGCTTTGGTCTTCTGGTTCTTTTTTATCCAATGACCCGGAAGTGGAGGAAGGACCCAGCAACTTCCTAAGAGCTCCGGCAGCTGGGAGGACCGCAGCAATTTGGGACAGAGCTTTCCCCTCTGGAAGCAGAGCTCCACAGAGATTAAAAAAAAAATCACGGACTGATCAAGAATAAGAATAAACATAAGAAGCAAAGTAAGAACAGCAACCAAACTCTAGATTCCTTCTTTGGGGAAAAGAAAGACCAAGGCAGAGAGAGGGAGGAGGAGAGCACAGCCACAGCTCCCCCACCAGGGGCTTCCAATAAACATGAAGATTGCCTTAAAGCTAGAGATCAGCTGAAGAAGGATTTTGAAAACCAAATGAGAGAAGTGGAAGAAAAATTGGGAAGGGAAATAAGAATGTTGCAAGAAAATCATGACAAGAGAGTCAGCAATCCGACTGAAGAAATTAACACCCTAAAAAACA
>CM053580.1:182722193-182737399 GCA_028627135.1 Pseudochirops cupreus | reverse complement strand
TATATATGTGTGTGTGTGTGTGTGTGTGTGTGTGTGTGTGTGTGTGTGTGTGTATGTATACATACACAGATATGTGCTTATATTCATACATAAACACTATTATATAAATATATGTTTATGTATATGTATATATACATTTGTATTCCCTTCACCTATCCTCATACTGAGAAAAGTTTCAGCAGTTACAATTGTCACTTTTCCATGTTGGCATGTAAATAGTTCAACTTTGATAAGTTCCTGATGATTTTTTTCTCCATGTTTATCTTCTCATGCTTCTTGTGTCGGAGTGTCAAACTTTCTTTTCACTTCTGGCTTTTTCAGCAAGAATGTTTGAAAGTCCTCCACCTCACTGAATGACCATATTTTCCCCTGGAACACTACACTTAATTTTGCTGGGTAGGTGATTCTTGGTTTTAATCCAAGCTCCCTTGATCTCCAGAATATCATATTCCAGGTCCTTTGAACCCTTAGTGTAGAAGCTGCTAGATCCTGGGTTATCCTAATTGAGTTTCCACAATATTCAAATTGTTTCTTCCTGGCAGCTTGCAAGACCTTCTCCTTGGTCTGGGGATTCTGGAATCTGACTATAATATTTCTAGGGGTTTTCTTTTGGGGATCTTTTTCAAGAGGTGATTGGTGGATTCTTTCAAATTCTGTTTTGCCCTCTAGTTCTAAAATATCAGGGCAATTTTCCTTGAGAATTTCTTGAAGGATGCTTTCTAAGTTCTTTTTTTTGTCATGGCGTTCAGGTAGTCCAATAATTTTTAGATTGTCTCTCCTGGATCTGTTTTCCAGGTCAGTGGTTTTTTTCAAGGAGATATTTCACATTGCCTTCTATTTTTTCATTTGTTTGGATCTTTTTGATGGTATCTTGATTTCTGACAAAGTCATTTGGTTCCATTTGCTCCACTTTAATTTTGAAGGAGTTATTCTCTTCAGAATTCTTTTGAGATTTTTTTTCCATCTGGCAAAGTCGACTTTTTAAGGCATTCTTCTCCTCATTGGCTTTTTGGGCCTCTTTTGTCATTTGAGTTAATCTATTTTTTAGGGTGTTAATTTCTTCATTCAGGTTGTTGACTCTCTTTTCATGATTTTCTTGCATCATTCTTATTTCTCTTTCCAATTTTCCTTCCACTTCTCTCATTTGGTTTTCAAAATCTTTCTTCAGCTGATCTCTAGCTTTTTGGCAATCTTCATGTTTCTTGGAAGCTTTTGGGGTGGGAGTTCTGACTTGATTGTCTTCCTCCCTTTCCCTGCTTTGTTCCTTTTTTCCCCCAAAGAAGGAATCTAGGGTTTGGTTGCTGTTCTTACTTTGCTTCCTATGCTTATTCATAGTCACCATTCAATGTTTTGTTTTTTTTTTTAATTAGTTCTGTGGAACTCTGCTTCCAGAGGGAACAGCTCTGTCCCAAATCACTGGGGTTTTTCCAGCTGCCAGGGCCTTTAGGAGGCTGCTGGGTCCCTCCTCAGCTCCAACTCACTGAAAAAAAGCCTTAGGACCACCAACCAAGACTGAGATCTGGATCCAGGCTGCTCAACACAAGAGCATTTGGCCTCTGAATGATCGCTTGGTCCCCCTGCAGTCTGCAGGCCAGGAGCTCTGAAGCGGCAATGTGGAAGCGGGTGCAGAACCTCCACTTTACACCTCCTAGCCCTGGAGACAGCTTGGCGGAACTCGCTTTTCTTCCCTGGTTTTTAGCCAAGTTCCACTAACCTGTGTCCTCTTTCTCTATGGCTGGATAATTCTGGATCCTGCCACAGCTGTCACAGATGTGCTGTCCTGAAGCTCCAGCCATGGCAGGGCTTGACTCCTCCAGCCACCCCCAGGGCAAAAGCCTCCTTTTCAGGCTGGGCTGGTTTCTGCTCTCAGAGTTGAAATGGTTGCTTTTAGCTGAGCTGCCTTCAGCAGGAACTATATCTGTGTGTGTTTTAGAGCCCTAGAATTTGTTTAGAGTCATATTTGGGGGGTATTTGATGTGGCTGTGTCGGAGTTGCAATTTCTTGCTGCTCCATATTCTGCCATCTTTGAATTACCCTAAAGAAATCTAAACTATTCATAACTTTTGTCTCTAAGGAGTTAAAAACCAAAAATAAATATTGTATGTATAGGAAAATTTTTGTAGTAGCACTTTTATGATACCAAAACCTAGAAACAACATGGATACATGTCAACTGAAGAATAGCTTCAAATCAAACCATCAAAAAAAAAGACACTTTTTAGGCATATAGCGTGTAACATGCACTATGTAATTCACTGGGCACAAAAATATGAAGGGAATAAAGGACCTACTTTCAAGAAGTTTATATTTTCTATTTTTCTGGAGGTATACAAGTATCGGGAACATAACAGTCATTGAACATTTTGGTCTACACAGTGATAAGGATTGTATCTGAAGCCATAAAGCAATTGGTTGAGGAGAGACAAGGAATAACACAGAGTATGACAAGATTCTTATGTGAGGTATTCTTCAGGGTCTTTGTAGATGGCTAGATGATATAAGACGTATCTTATCAGAGGTAAGCTTTGCAGTTTTTCAATGTGAGCAAATGATATTGTACTAAAAGAAATGATTAAAATGAGAAACGCATTGGGAGATGTTGATTGATAAAAAGATTGATCAAAATATGAAGTGAATAAAAAAAGGAAAACAATATAAACCAGGAGTTCTCAAACTTCATTTTGAGTTCATGTCCTTCTAGTCATGTCCAACTCTTCATGACATTATTTGGGGTTTTCTTGGCAAAGAAGTGGGAATGGTTTGCCATTTTCTTCTCTAATTTATTTTTCAGATGATTAAACTGAGGCAATAGGATTAAGTGACTTGCTCAAGGTCAAACATCTAGTAAGTATCTGAATTCATATATATGAACTCAGAAATATGAGTCTTCCTGATTAGAAAGAAAAGACATCAATAAAACCTCCTTCCCAATAACACCACCTCCCTTAATAAAATATTCTAGGTGAAAGGTGATGAACTAGAATCGTGACCATGTGCTAGACAGAAGTATATGAAGGTAAAATATTTTGTAGTTCAAATCAACTGGTTTTTTGCCAATAATTGCGCAGAGGACTAGGAGAGAATGAGAGAAATGAATGAGTATAAGATGACTCCAAATTTAAAAAAATCTAGATGATTAGGTGTTTGATGTTGCCCTAACAGAAATCAAGAAATTGTTATTAGAAATGGTCTTCACCGAGAAGATATTTTATTGGACATAATGAGTTTGAGTATCAATGAAGCATTCAGGTGGAGACATCTAGTAAAGAGTTTGATATAAAAGCCTTGGGCTCAGCAGGCGTGTTTGAGTTGGCTGTGTAGATTTCTGAATCATCTGTTTGTTGGAAGCAGTTAGGCACCTCAGTGGATATGGGAGAGACAGAGATAGAGAGATGGGGAGAGAAACAGAGACAAAGAGGCAGAGAGACAGAAAGAGACAGAGATAGATAGTAACAAAGAGATGTAAACAAAGATGCAGAAACAGAGAGAGACAGAGAGAATTTATAATCCCAGAGCAAGAGCAGAAGCGAACTTTATCAACTTTTTCAGCTTGTTACTCTGTTCTCCCTACTACACACAGGGTGCACCTACAACCTTTGTACATATTCCCAACTGCAAAATCTTTATTGTCTCTTGGAAATGGTTAATCACTGTCCTTTCAAATGTCATTCAAAATGTCCAGCATAAGATATTTCCAACAATATCTACATGGCATAGCTTCCAATGTTCCCTCAAATGCCATATAATAGATCATTTAACAAACATTGATTAAATTCTAAGCACTGGGAATATAAATAAAAGCAGAAAGACCTTCCCAATCAAATTATACAATTAAAATCCAATCACAATTCTTATTTTCGTTAGGAAAATGGCTTTTTTTATTTAATATTTTATTTCCTCCAGTTACATGCAAAAACAATTTTCAACATTTGTTTTCAAAATTTTGAGTTCCAAATTCCCTCTCCTCCTCCTTCCCCATCAATCCTCCCATTAAGAAGTCAAACAATTTGATGCAGATTATATATATGTAGTCACACAAAACATTTCCATAACAGACATGCTGTGAAAGAAAATATAGATGAAAAAAATTTAAAAAAAAACCCTTAAGAAAAGTAAAAAAAAAAGTTATAAAAAAGTATGCTTAAATATGTACACAGACACCGTCATTTTTTTCTTTGGAGATGGACACCATTTTTCATGAGAAATCCTTCAGTGTTTTCTTGGATCATTGTATTGCTGAGAACAGCCAAGTCATTCACAGTTGATCATCTTACAATATTGCTGTTACACAGTACCTTTCACTTTGCATCATCCCAGGCAAGTTTTTCCAGGTTTTTCTGAGAGCATCCTGCTCATTATTTCTTATAGTACAATAGTATGCCATTACAATCGCATACAACTTGTTCTGTCATTCTTCACTTAATAAGCATCCCCTCAATTTCTAATTCTTTTACCCTGTAATGGCAAGCAAAGATAGTACTTAATGCCTTGTTTCATCTATTTAATTATTTAGCACCTTGTTTCACTTCAAATTTCTTTCAAGTTTTCCCATGATTATGCTGTCTTTGTTAAGAGACGCTATTTATGAACCCCACAACTTGTGAACCCCATAACTTGTGAACACCTTTTGCTGAGGCAAAAGGAAAGGGAAGAGCTAATAACTATATATAGGGAGAATCCCAAGCTAGGAAAGAGCAGAACTGAGAACTCTTGTGATGGCAGAATTGAGGAGAAAACTTGTGGTATCCCAGTACTCTAATTGTCTGTCCTATCTGTGTTGATTTTTGTTTGTAATATGTTGTACAGAAATCATGGGAGCTTACTGAAAACCCTCAAAGAGGATTTTCTGATTGTCCTTTTACAAAAGTTCTGGAGCAGGGTTTTAGAGGTCCTGGGATTTAACTGATGATTTGTGTTGACCTCTCAGATCTTGTTTCTGGGTTTATGTTGATTTCTATGCTGATGATTTTTGTTGACCTCTTGGACATTGTTTGTGGGTCTCTGTGAATTTCATAGGCAGATAGTGAATTGATGATGGTGCCAGCAATGTGCATGAATGTTATTGTGGCTCTGTTAAGCTTTGTCTTCCCAGAAACAGAAACTTTGAAGGACTTGAGATGGACAGGACATTATGAGCTTCAATATGGAACTAGAAGAGGAGCTGGATGAGAAGCTGAAAGCTGCTTACCTGTGAATCCAGGTGACAATTGGGTAGATTCAGGTAGGAGCTGGATCCATGGAAGAGGAACCATGGAATCTTGGAGGCAGCCTCAAGTCAAGATGGAAAGATCTCTCATTGGGTATTTGGTGCTGACTGAGAAGATCATGATTCAATGTGACATAGGAGTGAAAAACTTTGGCCTTTGTACTTTGTGTGCTTTAAGGAGCCTTGTTCCTTAAGGATGATTGAGTTAAGTACTTACCAAATGATATCTTTTGCTTAAAAATATGCGGCCAATTTAGTAATAACTTATTATGTTACAACATTATGAATGCAATACTTTGGTTTCTGTGAATGTTTTGCTTTAGTTTACTGCTGAATAAATACAGAATTCACTATACTATGTGATCAGAACCTTAAAACTGTTCACAGCAGCACTCTATTGGAGAGCTCCTCTTGCTTGGCTTTGCAGACCCCAGAAAAGAGTTGTTATAAATATTTTTGTATAGATAGATCTTTTATCTTTTTTAAAATCTCTTTTGAGATAGAGTCCTAGTAGTGGTATTTTTATGTCAAAGGGTATGCATGGTTGCATAGCCCTTTCAGCATAGTTCCATTGTTCTGCAGAATGGTTGAACAACTCCATTGACAGTAGATAAATGTCTAATTTCCTCCACATTACCCTTAACATTTATCATTTACCTTTATTGTCCTTTGAGACAATCTAATAGGCATAAGGAAGAACCTCAGAATTGTTTTCATTCTCATTTCTCCAATCAATATTTAGTTAGAATATTATTTTTTTCCTTATGGCAATAGGTAGCTTTAATTAATACATCTGAGAACTTGTCATGTTTTTCAATCATTCATGAATTGGAGAATGGTTCTTATTTTTACAAATTTTACTCAGGATTCTATATGTTTGAGAAATGAAACCTTTTTCAGAGAATCATGCTTCAATTTTTTTTACAGTTACTATTACTGGCTATATTTCCCTTCTTCCCATTCTCCCCCAAATAATTCATTCTCTCTCCTTTCACCCTGTCCCTCCTTAACAGTGTTTCACTTCTGACTACCTGATACCTTTATCTGGCCTCCCCACCTTCTCTTGTCCCTTTTCGCTCCTTATTTCCAGTAGCATGAGAGAAATTTCTATACCCAACTAAGTGTGCATGTCATTACATCTTTGAGCCAATTCAGAAGAGAGTAAGATTCAGTTGCTTTCTTTCACTTCCCATCTCTTTCCCTGTATTGTAAATACTTTTTTTTCGCTGTTTTGTATAAGATAATTTACCCCATTCTACTTTCTCTTTCTACCCCTCATTCTACCCTTTTCTCTTTCTCTCAGTACATTCTTATCTCACCTCTTAATTTTATTATTTAAATTTCATCCATTTATATTCAACTCACACCTGTGTCCTCTGTCTATATATACTGTCTCTGACTACCCTAATCATGAGAAAATTCTTATGAATTATAAGTATTATCTTCCTGTGCAGGAATATAAATCATTTCATATTATTAAGTTCCTTATGATTTTACTTTCCTGTTTACTTTTTTGTGCTTCTCTTGAGTCTTGTATTTGAAAGTCAAATTTCCTATTTAGCACTGATTTTTTCATCAGAATCCTTGAAAGTCCCCTACTTAATCGAATATTCATTTTTTTTCCATGAATGATTATACTTAGTTTTCTTGGGTAGGTAATTCTTGGTTTTAATCTTAGCTCCTTTGCCCTCCAGAATATCACATTCCAAGCCCTCTGATTCCTTAATGTAACAGCTGCTAGATCTTGTCTTATCCTGACTGTAATCCCACAATACTTGAATTGTTTCTTTCTGGCTGCTTGCAACATTTTTTCCTTGACTTGGGCACTCTGGAATTTGGCTATAATATTCACAGAAGTTTTCATTTTGGAATCTGTTTCAAGAGGTGGTCAGTGGATTCTTTCAAATTCTATTTTACCATCTGGTTCTAGAATATCAGCATAGTTTTCCTTGATAACTTCTTGAAAGATGGTGTCTAGTCTCCTTTTTTTGGTCATGATTTTCTGGTAGTTCAATAATTTATAATGATCCATTTTGGATCTATATTCTTCATCAGTTCTTTTTCCAATGAGATATTTTGCATTGTCTTCTATTTTTTTAATCTTTCACTTTTGTTTTATTGTTTCTTGATTTCTCATAAAGTCATTAGTTTCCATTTCCTCCATTCTAATTTTCAAGGAATTATTTTCTTCAGTGACCTTTTGGACCTGCTTTTCTTTGTCAGTAATTCTGCTTTTTTAAGCCATTCTTCTCCTCGTTGACTTTTTGTACCTGTTTTACCATTTGGTCCAGTCTGTTTTTTAAGGTGTCATCTTCCTCATTTGTGTGTGTGTGTGTGTGTCTCCTTTACCAAGCTCTTCATTCTTTTCTCATGATTTTCTTTCATCACTTTCATTTCTCTTTCAAATTTTTCCTCTACTTCTATTACTTGATTTTCAAAATCCTTCTTGAGCTCCTCCATGGCCTGAGACCATTAAATATTTTTCTTGGAGGTTTTGGATGCAGGAGCTTTGGCTTTGCTGTCTTCTCCTGAAAGTGTGTTTTAATCTTCCTTCTCACCGTAGTAACTTTATATTGTCAAGACTTTTTCCCCACTGCTGCTTACTTGTATTCCCAACCTATTACTTAATTCTTTAATTCTTTGTTAAAGTAAGGCTCTGCTTGCAGGGTGGAGGGCACACTGTCCCAAATTTCTGGATTTTTGTGCAATTATTTTCAGAGATACATCTAAGGGCCTGTAAGTTTTCAGTTCTTCCAAGGGTGTATGATCTAAGGAGAGGTGTTAATACTCTCCTGCCCTGTACTCTTGTCTTTAAGTGACCAAAAGCATTCTTCTCTGCCCTGGAACTGAGAGGAGGCTTACCCCCAAAACTTTGGCTTGAAAATTTGCTGGGTTAATGTTCCTCCTTGCCCTTGACTGCCACCCAGGACTGTGAGCTATATCAGAGTATGGTCAAAGCAACAGAATCTTGCCTCACAGCTAGTGAAAGATGCCTGTAATGTACTTCTGACCAGTTTTTTACCCCTTTACCATCTGTAGGCTGAGAACTCAGGAAGCAACTGTTGCCATTGCTGCTTTTGACGCTTGTTTAATCACTCCCCAAACCCGCTCCTGATTTGCTGAGACTGAAATCGTGCTGACAAGTGGACTTTACTCAACTCTCACCCAGTGTTATGGGAATCTGAAGATCTTCCCTGCCCCTCAGCCCTTTGCTTAAGTGGCTTAAGTGACTCTGAGAACCTTCCCAGATTTGAAAGTATACTCTGTCCCCTAATAGACTGAATGTGGTCATGTGGAGCCTGTGGTGGGAGGCTTGTTTTTCAGGAATGCCCATGCCTTATAGCTTTGTGATTGGGCAGTGGGTCAAGAGGGTTGTGACAATCTCCTGTCCAGAAGAAGGCTATATAAACTGCCAATGGGAAGTTACACTTTGGGGCTCACTTTGAGAAGAGTTGTGTGATTTGGCCAGATGAGACTCTGGGAAGCTGTTGATTCCCCTGGCTTTGAAAAAACCCAGATGTTGGTGCTTCCCTCTCTGGTAACTGAATAGGTATGGATGTAATGATCAGAGGGTTGGAAGCCAGTCTGCTGATCTGTTTTTCTGTTTGTTTGTAACTTCTGTTTGCTTTCTCTGAAGTTCAGGGTGCTGACTTTTCCCCCTGAACTAGGTAAATGCTATGCGTTTGACTGATTAAAGTGAGACTGTTAAGCCATTTTGAGTTGCTTTCCTTTAGACAAGCAGATCTATGAACCTGTGCTAGCAGCCACCCTAGGTATGTGAGGGTGCTTGCTGATACACCCAGGCAGGACAGAGCTTTCCTTCTGACCTTCTAAGCTGTTTTTTGTGTCTGTGGGCTGAGAGGTCTGGAAACTGCCACTGCTTCCAGTAGTCTCCCTGAGCCCTGCTTTGGGTTTGCTTGCCCCCAGTCTTCAAAAATAGAAAAAAAAAACTTGCTCACCCACAAATCCCATATTATTTACTGTATTATTTAATGCAAGGAAAGAAATAGGGAAGAGAAGGAATTTCCTCTTTCAGAGACAAGAGACACAACACAACTAGATTGCCCTGGGGTGAAGCCATTTCTAGACACACGCAAAGACAGAAAAAAAGTCAGTTTTATGTTTTGTAAGTCTTATATAACTACATTAGGCCAATATAAAGAAGCCCCTAGATAAATCACATGCTCAAAAAACAGAACACCATGAGTGAAAGTCATTATTGTCTCAATAGTAGATAGAAGGGTAGCAGGCTTCCAACATGTGCTTTAAAATATAGTCCTAGAAAAGACTGGAATGGGAGATCTACTGCTCATGCACAGTTATCATACCAATATTACCATCAATTTATGAACATCAGTGCCCAAACTCATTCATAAGATCATTCAGATGGTTATAGTATATGGATATTTATACCTGAAAAATATCAGTGCCTATCTGCCATATTGATATTATTCTAATCTTACACAGCTTTCTTTTCATCACATTTTATGCTAAACTCCTATCCTAGCTTTTCACTTTTTCATCTTCCCTAAAGCTTAAGGTCATTGTTCTCAAAAAGAAAGAAGGTATAGAAATTTCTAAATCTTTCTTTACTTTTCTAGTAAAGAGATACAAATTTAAAGTTAGGGTACATGGAGGTCTTCTATAGAGGTCCTTTGCTGTCTCTGTGATCTTGGTCAAATTCACTCTGAGTCCCTAGGACTCAGCTTTCCCATATTTGAAATATGGAATATTAAATTCCTTTCCAGCTCTTCATCATATACTCTTTTTATCCCATAACATATCATTTTATATCATAATCATGTCCCCATAAAATATTCTAGATAGGTAAGGAGAAAGAGAGAAGAAAATATCAGACTCCACTGTGCAGTTTCAGAATTGGGATTAAAGCATACCAGAAATTGTTTCATTGATAATGACTTCTCTGTGACTTCTTGTAACTTGGAAAATAGCCAATTTGTATAATTCAGTCTGAGAAATTTCTTGATCTTGGATAGATGATATTAGGTCATATAGACAGTCTGATGAATATTCAAAAAGGCTAATTGTCTGAAATCTTTATCTGCAGGATTCAACAACAATAAAAATCACAAACTTATAGGTTTACAGTTTTTTAAAACAATATCATCAGGACAGCAAACATATTTCATCAGTGGGACAGTTCATTCCCATCCTCCTGTCCTCACCTGTGATTTAGCATTATGGTACTGGGTTGTTTTTGTTTTCAGACTATTTTTACGTGATTTTTTTTATCAAGTAACCTAATGGAGCCTCTACCACAGAAAATTAATGCAGGATTAAATTCATTACATTGAATGATTTTTTAATGGTACCACAAACATTATCTCAGATAAAAGATGAACAATTTATCATTTATTTATATACATAAATATGAAACACACATAACTATATGTGACAAGTATATATAACAAGAAACTTCATGGTTCACAATGATAATAATGCTCCTGATAGCATTGGAATTTGAAAATTCTGACCATTAAAGTTTTTAATTTTGGAATTATTCCTATAGTGAGGAAACATCTTCTGCAGAGCATCATTCCTTTTCTGTTTATTCAGGAATCAGATATTTCATCATCTTTATTCTCCCTCCTCCCTACACAAAATTTATAATGAAACTCCAAATACTCTCCTCACATCTTGGTCAGCACCTGGCACTTAATTTACCTCAAAAACCAAACAAAGGAACAGAGATAGGAAAGAGAAGCCATAGCAGACTTCCCAGAGTTCGTCAGTATAACAGCTGATTTTTATAAGTCAAAAAGTATCTTTTCTAAATCTATTCACCACATGTTTTCGGCCTTGCTATTTGGGAACATCAGCTTATGCATTTCTGCTCTGCCCTGTTAGTACCACCTCTGCAATCACAGCAAAAAAAAAAAGTTTTCCCTGATTAAGAATTGTGAATATGATTCTCTTCCATGTCCAGCTATTTAAAAGTCAAAGAATTACTCACAAATGCTCAAGAGGGAACAAAGATGCTTCAGAGTGACACAGAGATGAAAACAGCAGCTTTTTATGCAAGCAAAAGCTTTTAGATTCACATATTCTGCAGGTACCCTGAGTCCAAAAGATCAACACAAAGTGCTGTTATTAGCAAAATTCTATTTGCTATTAGCAGGCCTGTAGCCTCTAAGGCCCCCATCACTGTGCAGATGGCCTGAGCAGGGGATGTGACCAATCACCCATATGACTCAAGAACTATCACTACTAGTCAGAGCATCAATGTAATTACTATAATACACCTCCTGCCATGGCTACAGCTGCTGTAGTTGCAAAACATTTCTGAAGTTGCTGTTTTCGCAAATGATGCCACATTTTCCAAGGTGATTACAACTTAGTTTAATGTCTATGTAAGGTCTTTTTTCATGAAATAGGTTTGAAAGTCTTATTTTAATTCATTTCATTACCAAACGTCTATCCAGAATTGGAATTTTGACTGGAGATGTGGAAATTACAAAAAAGTGTAACAAATTGTCCTTGAACCCAAAGAACTTATAGTTCCATTAGATATAGATTGCTTAACCACATAAAACAGTAAAGCAGTATAATATAAGTGCCCAGATGAGTTGTATAGGTAGTACATGATCTACATGTGCAGAAGAGACACACAGAGAGAGATTTCCTAGTATATATTTTGTTCACCAAAATGAATGTTTAGTTTAAATTTCATCCTTGAGAAAGTGATTCTCTGGAAATTAACTTTTAATCTTTGTACATTGCCTACTATATAAGTACAGGTATATATATGCACATGTGTTTATATACATACATACATGCATATATGTATATGCATATATATATATATATACACATACACACAGTTAGTGTATATTTATATCTATATGTCATCTACGTGTATATTTAAGTTTACTATGCTGTACTACTTGACATAATAGTAATACAGGGAAATTGAGGATGATCTCTAGCATATTGGGTAGATTTTTTGTGGCAAACTTATGGACAAGGATCATATTAGTTGATTAGATATAGATGGTTTGCTAGTTGTACTGTTCATCATTTTATAGGGTCTCCCATGTGTCAGGCACTGTCCTAGGTGTTGAGGACTAAAAAAAAATGAATCAATTCTGTAATATGTATACATACACACACACATATATATATAATATATATATACACGTATATATAATATATAATATTTAATATTATATATGCATGTATATATACATATATACATACATACATATATATATATAATATTATCCATCTATCTATCTATATCTGTGTAATCAGAACTTTAAAAGGTGTTCACAGTAACATTGTTTTGAAATACATATATATAATACATATATAAATAATATTATCTCTCAGATGAAAGACAAATGATTTATCATGTGTTTATACACACAAATATGAAAACACACATAAGTTTATGTGACAGGTATATGTAACAAGAAATTTTGTGGCTCACAATGATGATAATGCTCATAATAACATTGGGATTTGAAAATTCTGAGAATTTAAATTTTTAATTTTGGAATTATTCTTATAGTGAGCATGCATTATGCATGTATACATAATATATATATTATGCATGTATATGAATAATAAGAAAATATAATTAAATAATTAAAAGTAAGTTATTTGAAAGGGATTAGAACCTGGAGAATCACACATGGCATCATGTAGACGATAGTTTGTGAGCTGAGTTTTGAAGGAGGTTTGTGATTCTAAGAAGTAGAAGTAAGGGGATAGTATAGTCCAGGTATGGAAAAAAGAGATAGAGTTTATTTGGAGATCCTGTTTGGCTCATATAGTACAGAAAAGAGAAGTATTGTGCTGAAAGATTGATGAGCTCTCAGATTCATTGGAGTGCATGTTATACTATAATTATTAGTGTGAGTGATTACATTTACCTTAACACAGGTAAATATAAATTTCTCAAAGAAATTTGGTTTTGCAAAATTGTGAAAATTACATTAAAGTGAAAGCCTATGTAAAACAGAGATTATTAATTGAACTTTTCCTCAAACATTTCTAAACACAATTGGAGAATAACATTCCACAAAATACATAATACTTCATGGAAAAATCAACAGACTTGGAAAATAAGTCTGGTACTGGCTAACAGATAGGAAGGTAGATCAAGGGAAAACAGTAGACACACATTCTATAGCAGCAAATAAATATAGTAACCTTGTATTTGACAAGTGTAAATGCTTTAAGATTCAGGGAAAAAAACTCATTATTTGATAAAAAAAATAATATTGGGAAAACTAGAAAGTATTATGACAGAAATTTTTCATAGACCAATATTTTACACAATTTTCCAACAGAGGATTAAAAAGGATAGAGAACTGAGATATAAAAAGAGATATTGCTCTTTAATGTAGTGTTTTATTTTCCCTAATTACATTTAAAAACAATTGTCAACATATGCTTTTTTTTAAAATTGATTTCCTTATTCTTTCCTTCCTTTCACATACTACCACCATGGAGAAATAAAGCAATTTGATATAGGGTACATATAAGAAAATTGAGACTTTTTGGGGAAGCAATTGGGGTTAGGTGACTTGCCCAGAGTCACACAGCTAGTAATTGTCTGAGGCCAGATTTGAACCCCCTGGTTCTTCTGACTAAAGGGCCAGTGTTCTATTGATTGCACCCCTTAGATACCCTTAAAGAGAGATATTACAAAACATTGTAAGAACATGGAACATTTTACTTCTTAAACTTATGGATAGATAAACAATTTATGAATAATCTAGAGATACAGAACTGTGGGAGGAATAAAAGGCATAATTTCATTTGTTATTTGGTTTTTGCAACAAAAAAATCAAGCAATTCATTGAATGTCCCATTTTATTTTATTTGGGACTATGCTTAACTTTTCTGGGTTTGATATTTTTGGATACAATCCCAGTTATTTTTCTATCTTTTATATAGTCTTCCAAGACCTGCTACTTTTTAGTGTTACTGTTGCAAGGTCTTGTGTAATTCTATTTGTAGCTCTGCCATATTGGTTTTTTAAAAATTTTTGTTCATAATATTGTGTTGGGGCTTTCCAGTTTTGATTATGTTATTCCTATAGGTTTGCCTCATAAGATCTCTTTCAGGTGCTGATTATTAGATTTTTAGATTATTTTAGATTATTAGATTTTTTTCTTCTATTTCTACTTTCCTCTTTTGTTCTATCACTTCAGGACAATTTTCTTTAATTATTTCTTGTGTTATTGTATTAGAATTTTTTTTTTTTTTGGTTTGATGGTAGCTTTCAGGTGGTGCAACTATCCTTATCTTTTCTCATCTTTATCTGTTCTCTAAATCAGTTGTTTTTCTTATAGGAAGTTTCCCTTTCTCTCTTGTTTTTCTCTTCTATTTTTTCATTCCTTATAATTTGTTTTATTATTTTTTGGTACTTTATAACTTCATTGTCTTCCCCTTGCCCAATTCTCATTTTCAAGGAGATGTTTTATTCCTTGAGGCTCTGTGTTTCTTTTTACATTTCATTGACTTTCTTTTCATAATTGTCTTGTTTTTCTTGAATTGTTCTTATTTTAAAAAAAAAATTTCCTGTATCTCATTTTTTGTAGTTATTTTTATAAGTTAATTTAAATATTTTTAGTTTGCAACAATCATTTCCACAAGACTTTGAGTTCCAAATTATTATCATTTTACTGATAGGAAAACTGAAGCAGATGGAAGTTAAGGGAAGTTAAGTAACTTGTCTAACAGCTAGTTAGTTTCTGAGGCTGGATTTGAACTCACATCTTCCTGACTCCAGGCCCTGTTCTCCAATTTTTGTTATATCCCTTGATATTATTAAACTTTTATTACTTCAAATGATTTATTATAATTTTATTTAATTCTTTGAAGTAATTTGGCAGTCTAATTGTTAAACATTAAATCTGAAAAATCATTTGGATAATATTTTCATTTTTACTATATTTATATAGTTGAAACATAAATATTGGACATTTCTAAAAGTGCTTAAATATTTCTTTTCTTTAAAAATTGTGATG
>CM053580.1:182648532-182721693 GCA_028627135.1 Pseudochirops cupreus | reverse complement strand
TCATTTCTCCTTGACCAGCAAACTCTGGAATTCGACTACAATACTTCTAGGAGTTTTCCTGCTGGGATCCCTTTCTGGAGATGATTGGTAATTCCTTCTATCCTCTCTTCATCTTCTATCTCTGTCTCTGTCTCTGTCTGACTCTCTGTCTCTCTCTCTCCCTGTCTCTGTCTCTGTCTCTCCCTCTCCCTCTCTTCTTCCTTCCCTCCCTCTTTTTACCTTGTCCTTCCTCAAAAGTATTTTGCTTCTAACCACCAACTTCCCCAATATGTACTCTCTTTTATCAGTTCCTCTTCTCTTATTTTCCTCTCCACCTAACTGCCTGTAGGCTAAGATAGATTTTTACACCCAACTGAGTCTCCATGTCATTCCCTCTTTCAGCTAATTCTAAAGAGAGTAAGATTCAGTTGCTGCTCAACCACTCCCCATCTTCCTTTCCACAGTAAAAGCTCTTTTACACTTCTTTTCTGTGACATGATTTGCTCCATTGTATCTTCCCCTTCCACTCTTCTCTTCTATTCCTATTTCACACCCTTATTTGTTTTTTGGTTATCATTCCACCACAGTCAACTCACAACTCAGTCTGTGAAGATTCATTCTAATTGCACTTATTAAATTCTTGGAGCTTATAATCATCATCAATACGTGTAGGCATGCAAATTGTTTAGCCTTTTTGAATTCCTTTTATCTTTCTTCTTTATTTCTTTTTTGACTTGTCTTGAATCTTATATTTATAAATCAAATTTTCTGGTCAGCTTTGTTCTTTTCACTGGAAATTCTTGAAAGCACTCTATTTCTTTAAATATCCATTTCCCTCCAAGGTATTTTACTTAATTTTGTAAGGTAGATGATTCTTGGTGTAATAGTAATGAAATTTGAATTTCCTTTTATATTGCTAAACAGAGAGGGTACTTAGCACTTAGTAATTAATTGAGCCTCTGTTGAAGAAACAGAAGGGATGAACCCCTGCTGCTGACATAACAGGAAGGGGTTGGCTGAAAGAGGAAGGGCCTAATGCCTTGTGTGTATATAATTTTCTTGAGTGGGTGTTTGGCTCCACTTTTCCATTTGTCCAATTCTACTTTTTAAGGAATTGTTTTATTTACAGAATTGCTGTCCATCTTTTCCCATTTTTTGTATTTGCTATAAGAAGTCATTAACTCATTTTCCCATGATTCTCTTTCATTACTCTCTTTTTATCTTCCCAACTTTTTCTCTACCTCTATTATTTTATTTTTTTAATTCTTTTTTAGCTCTTCTAGGAATTCCTTTTGACCTGACTTCAATTCTCTTTTTTCCTTGATGCTTTGCTTATACTTGTTTTAAAATTTCCCTCTTCTGAGTTTGTCTTCTGATTTTCTCTGCTACCATAGTAACTTTCTGTGATCATTTTGTTGTTGTTGTTGCTATTTGATTGCTTCCTTTTCCTAGCCTATTTCTTGATTTTTAACTTGATGTTAAAGGAATTGAAATATAACCAAGTACAGGGGGCATTGTTCCAAGCTCAGATTTTTTATGTCCCTGTTTTCTGAGCTAGTTCTGGGGAATCTAAGTTTTCAAATCTTCCATCTTAGTATTATCTAAGGAGAGATATGACCACTGTTCTCTTGGTTTTTGCACTGGTCCATGAGCAATCACAAGCATTCTTTTCTACTTTGGAATTGTAAACAGGTTCCCCATTTTCCTGTGACCATGAACTTGTATGCTAGTGTTCCTTATTGCCCTGGAACTCTGACTCAGGCTTGCAACCTGGATCCCCTGATGAACGATGCAGCAGCATCCTGTAGCCAGTGCCAGCAAAGTGCGCTTCCTATGTAATTTCCTTCTGACCAGCCTCCTTACCACCTATGTGCTGAGACCTCTGTGGATTTAATTTGACTTGAAAGTATGTTACAGTTTCCTAAAGTCAACTCAGCCTTCATTTCTCCTTCTATTTAATCATGGGTACTGTTCATTGTTCATTTTTAATAGCTGCCTAAAGCATATATTGATGGGCAGTCGTGCATCAAACTACAAAGCATGATTAAGACAATGAGCAAATTTTGTACCTGGTCAAAAAAAAAAAATAAATTCCAAATGCATAGTGTAGGATTGTCTAAGAAGGCCAATGGGGGAAAAATATTTGGGATTTTAGTTGCCTTGAATCTCAAACTAATTTCATAGTATGAATACGACTAGAAAAAATCAAGTGAATTATTAGGCTGTATTAATGGGTTATATAATGTTGGAAAATGAACAAAATAATCTCCCGTACTCTTCCTTTTAAATCTTCTTCTAGCATATTGGTCTCTGCTCTGGGTGCTACATTTTCACAAGACTATCAGTATTTTGAAGAATGTCTGGAAGTGGTTATTAGGATGGATAGACATCTTTAAAATTTTTATATCACATGAATAAATATTGTATCATTTTTATATATTCAAATTAATAGTTAAACTTGAAATAAAAGAAACTTATGAGTGTCATGATTGTCATATTTATATTGATAGTGTTTTCATGTGGATTAGTGATGAGATTCAATTCATGTTTCTCAAGATGGAAGAATTAAATCCAACAAGTAGATGTTGCAAGAAGGTAGTAAATTAATGTTATCTTTAAGTCTGTAGATATTATTGACAAGCACAGTCAATCACATTTATCTTTTTTTCATATAATTCTCTACATTAGCAACAATTACTCCCTAAACATAGTATTTCTTATATAGTAAATGGTATCCTGCTGATGGAAATCAATAGGGAGAAAAACAAAACTAAACTGAGCAATAATGAGTTTTATTAAAGGATATTTTCTCAATCATCAAAGGTCTTAAAAAGTCTGGAGATGAGGTACTATGTATTGTCAGTTCTAGATGAATCTATCACAAGCTTTGAGTAGTATAGGGATTTAAATTTTTTTAGATCAGCAAATGGAGCAAGCATGGTCACCTTTCCCCAAATGGATCCTGTGGGTCATAACACTAAAAAAGAAGAGCAAGTCTACTTTCCTTTTTTATTCAGAAATGGTCCCATATCTGAAACATGTTGGTTATATTTCAATTGTTTAATTGCCAGGTATTCTGGGGAAATGTCTGAATCAATAGAATATCTAGTATCAGAGTGTTCATGATACATTTCTTTACTCAAAATATAGAAATGTATTCTCAGGGCAGGTTAAGTGGTATAGTGAATAGAACATTCACCCTGGAGTCAGGAGCACCTCAATTCAAATTCAACCTCTCATACTTGACATTTACTGTGTAACCTTGGGCAAATCACTTAACAATGATTGCCTTGCTTTCCCCCTTTAAAAAAAAAAGAAATGTGTTCTCAATTAAAAAAAAAACCTACGGTGTTACCCTTCTCTCTCCACAAAATACCACCCTATTTGGGTCAAAATGTATATTATCTATGAAATTATAAGACTGATTTCCTATTTTGCTCCCAATTTATTCTATATCCTAGTCAAATGAAATTATTTCCATGCTCCATTTGAGACATGTCTTTATCTATTTGACTTGGAAGAGAAGTTCCTTATATTGAAATGAATTTCTTCCTTATTTTTGCATGAAGACAAGACTTCAGGAGGAGGACTTCCTTCACATTTTCAGCTAAAGATAAAACATAATGCTGGGTATGATCATCCCAGCTGTCACTGCTCTTTTCTTCCCTCACTCAAAAATAATTTTATATTTAAATTTTGATTTACTTTTTGATTTCTGTACATGTTGTTTCCACTCATTAGTATTTAAACTGCTTATGGACAAGGAATGTCTTTGTCTCCATAAGACACAGTCCCTACCCAAGCATGGCACCTAGGACAGAATACAAATACAATAAACTCTTTTTGAATTAAAGTTAATTAACATCAGAATCTTATAAATACCTTTATTTAACAGATAAAGAAACTGAGACTCAGTGAGGGCAAATGATTTGTTCTAATCATAATAGTAAACAATAGAATCAACTTTAAAATTCACTTATCTCTGTTGACAAATCCAGTGCCTTTTCCACTAGATCATATATCTTTTTGGGGATTCCTGTATGATTTAAGAGGTTAGGATTGACATGACCTGTTTTTGCTTCTGTGAAATACTTTGACTGTAATTTTACTATATCCAAATGATATTGACAATTATATAGCAAAATAGAATCCAAAAATAATTTTATTTATGAAAATAACACATTCTTTATTGTGGTTTATATTATAATGTAGGTAGGAGGCACTGTAAAGCAAACACATGTTCTTAGAATGTCATATGAGTACCAATTTGATTCTACTTTGTTCAGCATCACTACAGTTAAAAATACAGCAAAGAGAATCAAATAAATTTTTGAGAGAAGGGAGAATAAAAACAAAGAAACTCTAGATTAGTTTATGTCACCCTCTGAAGAGACAACTTTTAGATGTATATCCAATTATTCAAATCGTTTATACTTAAAAACACAAAAGCAATCTTTTGAGATCTAAAATTAATAAGAATCAAAGAGGTGCTTTCATTTTATTTGGTTAAGTCTTAGGAATTCCAAAATATTATCACACTACATAATAACATTTGGAAATTAAATGTCATGATAGGGGTGGGGGCAGAAGGATATCAATATCATTTTACATAAACAGAGATCTTGAAAGTAATTAGAAAAGAGCAGAGAGTAAAATAGAATTTCAAAATTTGTTTACATCTCAAATGTTTGCCTAATAAAGGCTATGGTTCTCTTCTTCCAATGTCTCAAAATGTCCCTCCTTGATACTTCATGATCAATATTGCCTAATGACTGATTATTTCATGTACACGTAAACTATTTTTTAAACTGATGAATTTTATATGGAAATCTGTTCTGCAGAACATCCTATTTGATGTTGCTAAATGCTTCAATATTTCAAGGATTTGTGTATGAAATGGCAGAGAAATTATATGAATTTCTCTAAAGTTAGTAGTGATCTATTATTTGCCATTTCTAATATTTTTCCTCAATTCAGTCCTTGTCATTAATTCCTCTGTAGCCTTCAAACTGTTAATAAATATCTCCTCAATACTTTCTTTCTTCTAGGTTTTTGTGACTCTACTTCCCATTTGTTTTCTTCCTACCCAATCTCCTTTACTAGATTTTCATCTAGGTCATCCTGCTGACCATCAGTACCCTCCAGGACTTTGTCATAGGTCTTCTTATCTTGTTCTATGATAATTTCATCTGATGCTCTCAACAGCACCCATGGATTCAATTATCTTTTTGATAAAGATGCACAAATCTATTTGTCCAGCCCTAAACCCTCATCTGACTCTCTGTATTGAATTTCCAGCTGTCTATTGAACCTTATAAACTGGATGTTATGTAGATATCATTAACTTAATTTGAACAAAACTTACTTTAACTTGCTCTTCAATACCTTCCTCTTCCAATATTCTGTATTACAATTAAGGGTTTGGAGATTCTCTTAGTTACCTCACAACCTCATTTCCTCTATCTAATGAATTGTCAAGTTGTGACATTCCTGTTTTGTAGAAATGACTGAATATGCCCTCTTCTTTCCCCTAACACTGTCATGACCTAGAGCAGGCCCCCATCACTTCATTAGTGAGCTATTGCAATAGACTTCTGGTTGTTCTTCATGCCTCAAAACTCTCTCTGTTTCACTTCATCCACCACTTAGTTGCAAAGATATTATTTTTTTAATTATTTATTTTATTCTGAACTTAAGAAATGAAACAAGCATTTCCATAACATAGTAGGAAAGAAAAAAAATGATTATTGTACATAAAATTGAAAATCCATTATGTACAATTTACTATTCCTTTTAAACATAATAAAGTTAGCAAAATTTTCTTTTTTCCCTTTTTTCTCCCCCCACAAGAGATGGCTAACGTTAGACACAAATATATATCTATATTTAAAATCATTTTCTACATACTTCTATTTATCAGTTCTTTCTCCAGATGCAGATAAGGTTTTCCTTAAATTCAATCTGAATTTTTAACATTTCTTAACAATCTAAGACATCAATCTTACATCATTAACATCATTAATATTAACTTTCTTAATTCTAGAAATCAACAAAACAATAAATGCAGTCCTCTATTTAGTGACTTCTGAGGTATAAGAGCTTAGAGTGATTCTTTTTTTTACTTTTTAAAAATTCATTTGTAAATTTTGTTTTCAGCACTCACTTCCACAGAATTTTGAGTCTCAAAGTTTCTCCCTATCTCTACTTTTCTCCCATCCCAAGGCAGTGTGCATTCAAATTACCCTTTCCCCCAATATGCCCTCATTTCTATCACAACCTCCCCTTTCTCATATTCCCTTACCTCTATTTTCTGTAAGGCAAGGTAAATTTCTATACCCCTTCCCAGTTGTGTGTAAAAACAATTTTTAACATTTGTTTTTAAAATTTTGAGTTCCACATTCTCTTTCTTTCTTCCTCCCCTACCACACTCATTGAGAAGGCAAGCAATTTGAAGTAGGTTATACATGTGTAGTCATGCAAAACATTTCCATACTAGTCATGTTGTGAAAGACTAACTACATTTCCCTCCATTACTTCTATTTTTTCCTCTGAAGCCACTCCTTTTTGAAAGTGTTTGCTTATGACTACCCTCTCCTCCAATCTACCCTCTCTTCTATTATCGCCCCATCTTATCCTCTTCCCCTGTACTTTCTTGGAGAGTTAGATACCCAATTGAGTGTGATTGTTATTCACTTTTTAAGCCAAGTCCAACAAGTGCAAGGTTGCCTCATTCCCTTTAACCTCTCTGTTCTTCCCCTCCATTTAATCCTAGCTCCTTTGACATTAGGAATATCATATTCCAAACCCTCCTGTTCCTTAGTGTAGAACCTGCTAGATCTTGTGCTGTCCTGAGTGTTTCCACAGCACTCAAATTGTTTCTTTTTGATTGCTTGCAATATTTTCTCCTTGATCTGCGAACTCTGGAATTTAGCTACAATATTCCTAGGAGATTTCCTTTTGGGATCTCTTTCAAGAGTCAACTGGTGAATTCTTCCAATTTCTATTTTACCCAGCTTTCCTTGATGATTTCTTGAAACATGATGTCTACACTTTTTTTTTTGATCCTGACTTTCAAGTAGTCATTGACTTTCTTTTGCTTCATTCTAAGTTAGAAGGCATTGTTTTCTTCAGTGAGTCTTGGGATCTTCTTTTCAATTTGATCAATTCTGCTTTTTAAAGCATTTTTTTTTCCTCATTGGCTTTTTTGGACCCCTTTTGTCGTTTGAGTTAGTCTATTTTTAAGGTGTTATTTTTTTACTTTCCACCAGACTGCTTTTTATGTTTCAAAGCAGTTTTTGTCAAATAGAGAGTTCTTGACCCAAAGACATAGATCTTTAGGTTTATCAAACCCTAGATTACTATTTCTTTTACTACTATGTGTTGTGTACCTAATCTATTCTTACCCACTTTTTGGATCTCTTTAGCATGCTGTTGACTTGTTTTTTTCATCATTTTCTTGCATCATTCTCATTTCTCTACCCACTTTTTTTTCTTTACATCTCTTGCTGGATGTTCAAAATCATTTCTGAGTTCTTGGATGTCCTGATATCACTTCATTTTTTTCCTGGAGGCTTAAATGTACGAGCTTTGACTTTGTTTTCTTCTTCTGCATGTATGTTTTGAACTTCCTTGTTACCAAATCAAGATTCTATAGTCTGATTTTTTCCCCACTATTTGCTCTTTTTCCCAGTCAATTACTTAATGTTTTAACACTTTGTTCCCATCAGAGTGCCAGACTGACTCTCTGCTTCCAGGGTGGAGGGTGCCTGTCCTAAACTTCAGGTGTTTTTCACAGCTGTTTTCAAAGATATTTCCAGGGACCTGTAAATTTTTAGTTCTTCCAAGGTTGTATGATCAAAGATGAGGTGTTTACTCCGCTCCTGGCCTGTACTCTGGTCTGTGAGTGACCTCAAGAACTCTTTTCTTCTCTGGAACTTTAAGGAGAATTCCCTCTCCAGTCCTTCCACAAACTCCACCACACTAACACTTCCCCTTGCCCCACAACTGCCACCCAGGACTGCAACCCAGATCCTGGCAAGGGAAAAACAAGAGAATTCTGCTTCATGCCAGCAAAGAGATTCATGCAATATCCCCTCTGATCAGTTACTTGACCTTACCACCGTCTGTGTACCTGGAGCTCTGGAAGTAACCATTACTGCTGCTGCCACTACTACCACTCCACTGGTACTGCTGCTGTCACCACCGCCCTGGGGCTGGGGCAGGACCGTGGTCCTCTCTCACTGTGGTCTGAACAAACCTTTCCCACTGACCTTCTAAGCTGTCTTTGGCATTTATGGGTTGAGAAATCTGGAAACCATCATAGCTGCCAGTGATTCAATCCCCTGAGGCCTACTTAGGATGTTGTTGAGTCCTGGTCTGTGCCAGTAAAGCCCACACTGCATTCCCCTTCCAGCCCAGTGCAAGAGTCCTTTCTGGTCAATCTTCCAGATTTTTTGGGGGGGAGGGGCTAGAATTTGTTTCAATATGTCATTTTGTGGTTTCTGTTGGTCTTGAATTTGTTTAGAGTCATTTTTTTACAGGTATCTGGAAGGGTCTGGGGGTGAACTCAAGGAAGTCTCTGTTTTCATTCCACCATCGTGTCTGTGCCTCTCCAGATGATACTATTTAAGCACAAGTCTGATCATGACATCCTTTTCAATAAAATTAAGTGTCTCTATGTTACCTTTAGGATCAAATACAAAATCCTCTGGTGTCATTTTAAAAGTTTTCTCCTCAAAATCTAGCCCTTTACTAACGTTGAAAACTTTAAAATATTACATTTAATTCCAAATTCTCTCTCTACCTCCAACTTATTTCCCAACTATTGAGGGGGCAATATATTTTATTTGTTTTCTCTATCTTTTGTTTGGTCATGAACTCTTCCCTCATCCATTGATCTTATAGATAATTTATTCTATGCCCTTCTAATTTGTATATTATAGTACTCCTTTGTGTTTAAATCATGTAGACATGTTTACCTTATCTTGGTATACAGTAGGAGATATTAGCTCATACCTACTTTCCACCAGACTGCTTTTTATGTTTCAAAGCAGTTTTTGTCAAATAGAGAGTTCTTGACCCAAAGACATAGATCTTTAGGTTTATCAAACCCTAGATTACTATTTCATTTACTACTATATGTTGTGTACCTAATTTATTCCATTGATTCACCATTTTATTCCTAAAAGAGTATTAGATTGTTTTCATGTTTACTGCCTTGTAGTATATTTGAAATCTGATATTGTTAGGCCACCTTCCTTCACTGTGTTTTTACTCTTTTAATACCTTTGATAATTGTAACATTGATTTAGCAGGTACTTAGTCCTTAGTAAATAAGGGCTAAGTATTTCTGTGAAAGGAACAGAGGGTGTGAACTCTGTCACTTGTTCTTGACATGGCATAAGGGAGTTGGCTGAGATAAGAAGCCAATGTGTGTGTTGGGGGGGGGTGGTGTATAAGAAGATTTCCAGGGACAGAGGGACAGAATCAAGAATTTTCCTCCTTTTAGCTCCTGGTGGAGGGAGCAGAATTTTCACAGCATCTGGAAACTGGGTTGCTGGACTGAGAACTGAGTTGGACCTTTCTATGAGACCAGAATCTGGTGAAGGCTGAAGTTGCTGCTGCCCGGAAGGCCACCTGAAAGGCCAAGAATCCTTCTAGGTCCTAGGGCCAGCTGAACTGCTGGAGGACTGGACAAGAACCTGGGAGCTGTCTGCCTCTGAATCCAGGTGACTGTTTGATGTATTTAAGTAGGACCTGGGACCATGGAAGGGAATCCAGAGAATCTGAGAGACCACCCAGAATCAAGATGAAGAAAAGGCCTCCCTTTGGATGTGATGAAATTGAAGTTTACTAGACACCAAGGGGTGGAGGGTTTGTGTAATTTTCTAATGATTGTATTTAGTGATTAATGGTAGTTAGTGACTGATTGCTAGGTAAGTGACTGATTAAGGTAATCTAAATTGCCCAGTGAGTGGAAGATTGATTATTGTGTTGTAAGATGACTGAATGACTGAGGAGGCAAACCTCCTTAGGGAAACCAGGTGGTTTTGTTCTTTGTTCCAAATACTGTGGCCACTTTGGTGAAAACTATATGGCCATTCTAATATTAAGCTGTTGTGAACACTGTATTGTGATTTTCTGTGATAAGATGTAATGTTGTGAACATTATATTATGATTTGTTGTGAATGTTTGCCTTGATTTGTAATGGAATAAATGGGGTGTTCACTATACTGTGTAATGCAAATCCTAAAAGCTGTTTACAGCAACGTTCTTTTGGGAAGCTGCTCATGCATGGCATTACATTGTGGGCTGAATTAATTACCATTACAATAATCTAAATCTATTCTTCTTCCACATGGATTTCTCCATTTTTTTCTAGATTAAAAAATACTTTTTGGTAGTTTGATTATGACAAAGAATAAGTTCTTGTTTTTCATCCTTCATTTTAGAAACTTACCAATGACATCATGGATTAGTGACTTGCTTGTGAATTGTATTTAAGTGAGACAGTTGCACAAAAGCCTCACTCTTTCTTCCAGAGACATAAAAGTCTTGTGGCAAGGCAAAAATCAAGATGACTAGCAATGACAGAGGATCTTCAATGTCTCACCAAACTCTAAGGACTTCTTAGTACCTGCTTCAGCTGCCTTCAAAGCCATTGTAACAAATTTTTCTCATCTGCCCATTCTACCAGAGTATGTCTTCATATATGTGGGGTAGACATCTCCCTAACTAACCAATAGCTTTGAGGCCTGTTGATTACCCTCAACCTGGTTTAATCCATCTGCTGAGATAGTTTTGCTGGAGTGTGGCACATGGTTGTTAGAGCCATAGGTGATGGTCTGGTGACAAATGGAAAGCAAAGGTGGATGAGCATTCCTGAAAAGAGTTCAAAAAGCCTTCACACCAGAGGTGCCAGTGCTCCCCAAGTGGTACCTTATATATCCTCATTGAATAAATTAATTTATCTATATATTATTGACATTTTATTATATTCACTAAGTCTACACATGAACAATTAATATTTTTCATTTATTTAGATCTATCTTTATTTGTGTAAAAATATTTTATTTGTGTTCATGTGTGGTTCTTGGCAGGTAGATTCTGAAGTATTTTATATTGCCTAAAATTTTCTTTAATGGAATTTCTCTTTCTATCTCTTGCTACTGTTTTTTTTTTGTAATATATAGAAATAATGACATGTTAAAAGGATTTATTTTATATACTGCAACTCTGGTAAAGTTGTTAATTATTTAGAATAGGTTTTGAGTTGATTCTCCCTGGTTCTCTAAGTATACCATCATATCGTGTGCAGAGAGTGATAGTCTTGTTTCCCCTTGCCTGTTTCTATTCCTTTACTTTCTTTTTTCTTGCCTTATTTCTATAGATAGCATTTCTAGTGATATATTGAATAATAATGATGATAAGAACATCCTGGACTCAACCCAGATCTTTTTGAGAAGGCTTCAAGTTTATACCTTTTACAAATAATTCTTGATCTTCATTTTAGACACTACTTATCACTACTTATCAAAAAGTTCTATCTATTCCAAAGACTAGTGATGTATGTAATAGACATGGGTCTTGTGTTTTGTGAAAAGTTTTTTCTGCATCTATTATTATAATCATATGATTTGGTTGTTGGTTTTTGTTGTTGTTATTTATATGGTCAATTATGACAATAGTTTTCCTGATATTGAACTGACCCTGCATTCCTGGTTTAAATCCCACCTAGTCATATCACGTATCTTTGTGATAGATGGCTATAGTATCCTTTGTAGTTATTTATTTTGTTTTTTTTTCTTTTTGGAGGGAGGAAGACAGGGCAATTGGGGTTATGTAACTTGCCCAAGGTCACGTGGCTAATAAGTGTCAAGTGTCTGAGGCCAGATTTGAACTCAGGTCCTCCTGACTCCAGGGCTGGTGCTCTATTCACTGCACCACCTAGCCACCACCACCACCTTTGCAATAATTTGTTTATTTATTTGCATTAGTCATTAGGGAAATTGGTCTATAGTTTAGTTAGTAATAATTTTTAACTCATGTACATTTTTAATCTTTTCTTGAAGTTCATGTTTGTGTCCAATTCTTTATTTAGCTGTAGCTTTTTTTTCTCAAAAAGGAACTATTGAAAGCTTTCTATTTCATTAAATATCAATTTTTCCTCCTAAAGGATAATACTTAGTTTTGCTGTATAGGTTACTCTTGGTTGTAATCCTAACTCCTTTGACTTCTTCTCTTTTAATGTGGAGGTGCTAAATCTTGTGTGTTTTCCTGACCATCTCTGTATTTGAATTTTTTCTTTCTGGCTTCTTGCAATATTTTTTCCTTGACCTGGGAACTCTGGAATTTGAATATAATATGCCTGGGGGTTTTCATTTTGGGATATCTTTGAGGAGATGATTGGTAGGTTCCATTTCTACTTTGTCCTCTGCTTCTGAGACATTATGGCAGCTTTCTGTGATAATTTCTTTAATTTATGATATCTAGAGTCTTTTTGTGATGGTAATAAAATTTCTTATCTCTCTGCAATTGGTTTTCTAGATAAGTTGTTTTTCTAGGGAGATATTTAACATTTACTTTCATTTTTGCATGTATTTGACTTTGTCTTTTTGTTACATGATGTTTCATGGAGTCATTAGCTTCCACTTGACCAAATTAAAATTTTAAGGAATCCCTCTAAGAATCTCCAATTTATCCTATGTATAATGTGTTTGTATAAAGTTGCTTTTATCTTATTTCCTTCATTAGACTCCTGGACAGTAGGGACTCTGTGTGCCTTTCTTTGTATCCCTAATGCCTAAGACAACTAGCACACAGTAAATTCCAGGTGACTGATTACGCATTATATTTATGAGCTTCTTGAGGTTCAAGGACTGGACAGATTTTCAGAGAGAAGAGTCAGGTAAGGAGATAAGACTCACAGATTTTCTTAATCTAGTATAAAAATGGATCAAAGATGGCTAAGAAAAAGTGAAAGTGATTCATTCATCAACTATGCCACACTTAGTGAGGCTAATATTTTATAGTAACAGTATACATGGGTAAAGGCACAATTCCCCTAGTTTGAGGAGAATGTGTTAGTATTTTTGTTTTTTTCCACGTCTTCTCAGTAAATTTCTGCTTAAAACATCTAGTTGATGTTTATTATTTAAATGAAACTGAGCACTAATCACTGGATCAATAATAGAGTGAGATGCTAACTATAACTAGTGACTGATATTTTGGATCATGCCCAAGAATGTAGGGTCAGCAATAACAACAACACAAAAAATTTATATTGCACTTTGAGTTTTCAAAATGACTTTATATATATATATAATCTTGTTTTAACCTTTCAAGAATCTTTGAATGAGGTGCTATTATTACGATCATTTTACACACGAGAAAACAAAGGGATAGAGAAATTAATGGACTTACTCAGGCTCACACTACTTAGGAAAAGTGTGAGGCAGGATTCAAATTAAGGTTTTCCTGAATCCAAAGCCAGCATGTATCTAGTGATGATGAACATAATAGAATCAAATTGATACTCACATGGCTTTCTGGGCACATGTGTACAATGTTCCCCAGGTTTTGCTCACTTCACTCACCATCAATTCATTAAGTCTTTACAGGTTTTCCTGAAGTCCATCTGTTCATCATTTCTTATGACACAATAGTATTCCATTACATGATACACCACAACTTGTTCAGTCACTCTCCAGTTGATGGGCATTGCCTCAACTTCAGTTCTTGGCAACCACAAAAAGAACTGCTATCAATATTTTTGTACATGTGGGTCCTTTGTCCATTTTTATGATCTCTTTGGGATACAGTCCTAGAAGTGGTATTGGTGAGTAATAAAAGATATGAACATTTTTATAGCTCTGAGTATAGTTTCAAATTACACTCCATAATTGTTGGATCATCTCACAGCTCTAACAAGAATGAATTCGTGTTCCAACTTTCCCAAATCTTCTCCATTTATCATTTTCCTTTTTTATCATGTTATCCAGTCTCATAGGTGTAATGTGGTACCTAAGAGTTGTTTTGCTTTGCATCCCTCTAATCAACAGTGTTTAGAGCTTTTATTTTTTCCCATATCCATATAGATAGCTTTAATTTCTTATTCTGAAAACTGCTTGTTCATATCCTTTGACCATTTATCAATTGGGGAATGACTTGTATTTTTGTAAATTTGACCAAATATTCTATATATTTTAGAAATGATGGCATTATCAGCTTCTCATAATTTCTTATAGAAAAACAGTATTCCATCATTATCATAATACCACAGCATGTTCAGCCATTCCCAAACTGATGGACATTCCCTCAATTTTTAATTATTTATCCCAAGAAAAGAGGTTCTATAAATATTTTTGTAAATAAGGTTCTTTTCCTTTTTTTAATCTATTTTGAGGTACAGACATAGTAATATTATTACTAGGTCAAAGGGTATACATGGTTTTATAGCCCTTTGGGCATAGTTCCAAACTGCTTTACAGAATGAATTATTAGTTCACAAATCCATGAATGGTGCATTAATGTCTCATTTTGCCACATCCCCTCCAACATGTGCCATTTACTTTTTATGTCCTATTAGACAATCTAATAGGGATGAGGTAGTACCTCAGAATAGTTTTAATTTTAATTTCTCTAACCAATAGTGAGTTAGAATATTTTTTAATTTGGCTTAACATGCCTTTTATTACTTCAACTGAAATTGGTTTACATCTTTTAATCAGTTATCATTTGGTGAGTGGTTGCTCTTATTTTTATAAATCTGACATGATTATCTTTATATTTGAGAAATGAAGCCTTTATCGGAGAACCTTGCATCAATGTTTTTCACAGTTGCTATCGCTAACTGTTTTTTTTTTCCTCAGTCCTATTCCTGCAACAACAGTTTATTCTATTCTCTCCCTCCTTTGGCCCTGTCCCAACTCAAAGTGTTTTGCTTCTGACAACACTCCCCCAATCTGTTGTCCCTTCTATGACCACCTCTCTTCTCTTATCACTCTTTCTTCCTACTTTCCTGCAGGGTAAGATAGATCTCTTTACCCAATTGAGTGTGTATGTTATTTCCAGTTTGAGGCAATGCCAATGAGAGTAAGGTTCACTCACTTCCTCTTAGCTCCTCACTCTTCCCCTTCCCCTTCCACAAACTTTTTGTTTCCTGTTTATTTTTTTTCCTACTCTGATCAGAATTCATTTATCTTTAGTTTTCAACATTCATTTCCACCATATTTTGAGTTTCATATTTTCTACCCATCTCTCCCCTACCAACATGGCATACATTATGTTTACCCCTTCCCCCAGTCTGCTCTTCTTTCTTTCAAACCCTCCTTCTTATACCCTTCCCCCTTACTTTCTTGTAGGGCAAGATAGATTTCTATACACGATTACCTTTTTATCTTATTACCAAGTTTCAAGTAAAAACATTTTTTTGTTGTTTTTTGGAAGGGGAAGGACAGGGGAGTTGGGGTTAAGTGACTTTCCCAAGGTCACACCATTAGTAAGTGTTAAGTGTCTGAGGCCAGATTTGAACTCAGGTTTCCCTGACTGCAGGGCCAGTGCTCTATTCACTGTGCCACCTAGTCGTTCCTGTAAAAACATTTTTGGCCTTTATTATTACTTTTTTTAATTGAGTTCTGGGGCAGCTAGGTGCCTCAGTGAATAGAGCACCAGCCCTGGAATCAGGAGGACTTAAGTTCAAATACAGCTTCAGAAACTTAACACAAAAATCTAGCCATGTGATCTTGGGCAAGTCATTTAACCCTAATTGTCCTACCTTCCCTCTCCAAAAAAGCAAAAAAAAAAGTTCTATATTCTCTCCTTTTATCCCTCCCTACTCACCCCCATTAAGAAGACAAGCAATTCAATATAAGTTATACGTATGTAGCTATGCAAAACATTTCCATGGTAGTCATCTTGTGAAGGACTAACTATATTCCCCTCTGTCCTGTCCCATCCCCCACTTATTCTATTTTCTCCTTTGACCCTGTCCCTTTTCAAAAGTGTTTGCTCCTGATGATCCCTTCCCCCAATCAGGTCTCCCTTCTATCATACCCTACCACTTACACCTTTTCCCTCTACTTTCCTGTAGGGTAAGATAACCAAATAAGTGTGTATGTTATTCCCTCCTAAAGTCAAAACCAATGGGAGTAAGGTTGACTCATTCCCTTTAACCTCCTCTCTCTTCCACTCCATCATCACAGTTTTTTCTTACCTCTTTTATATGAGATAATTTACCCTATTCTTTCTCTCCCTTTCTCCTTCACCCAATATATTTCTCTCTTAATACTTAGAAAAGTCTCATGAGTTACAAATACATTTCTATGTAGGAATGTAAATAGTTCGATTTTAATAAATCCATTATGTTTTCTCTTTCCTGTTTACCTTTTCATGCTTTTCTTGATTCTTTCATTTGAAAGTCAAATTTTCTATTCAGCTCTGATCTTTTCAGCAAGAATGCTTGAAAGTCCTCTATTTCATTGCATGTCCATTTTTCCCTTTGAAGTATTATCCTCAGTTTAGCTGGGTGGGTGATTCTTGGTTTTAATCCTACCTCCTTTGACCTTGGAAAATCATATTCCAAGTCCTCTGATCCTTTAATCTTGAATCTGCCAGATCTTGTGTTGTCCTGATTGCATTTCCCCAATGCTCAAATTGTTTCTTTCTGACTGCTTGCAATATCATTTCTTTGACCTGGCAATTCTGGAATTTGGCTACAACATTCCTAGGAGTTTTTTCTTTTGAGATCTCTTTCTAGAGGCAATTGGTGGATTTGTTCCATTTCTCTTTTACTTTCACATTCTAGAATATCAGGACAGTTTTCCTTGATAATGTTTTGGAAGATGATGTCTAGTTTTTTTGTTTGTTTGTTTGTTTTTTATCATGGTTTTCTTGTAGTCATTAGCTTCTATTTGCTCCACTTGAATTTTGAAGAAATTATTTTCTTCAGTGAGCTTTTGGACTTCCTTTTTCATTTGAGTAGTTCTGGCATTCTTTGGGTAGTTAAAGGCATTCTTTGCTCCATTGGCTTTTTGGGCCTCTTTTTTCCATTTGGGCACGTCTTATTTTAACTTTTTTTTCTTCAGTATTTTGGGGATCTTCTTTAGCAAGCTGTTGACCCCATAATCATGATTTTCTTGCATCTCTCTCATTTTTCTTCCCAAGTTTTCCTCTAATTTCTCTTACTTGATTTTCAAAATCCTTTTTAAGCTCCTCCATGACTTGCAATTAATTCATATTTTTCTTGGAGGCTTTGGATGTAGAAGTTTTGATTTTCTTGCCTTCTAGGGTTTTGTTTGTTTGTTTTGATCTTCTTTGTCACCAAAGTAAGATTCTATAGTCTGATTTTTCAATGCTGTTTGCTCATATTCCCTACCAATTTCTTTACTTTTGAGCTCTTTGTCATGGTAGGACTCTCCTTTCAGAATGTAGAGTGCTCTGTTCCTATTTTCAGGGGTTTGTATAGCTATTGTAAGAGCTACTTCTAGACACCTCTAAATTTTCAGTTTTTCAGAGGTGGCATAATCAAAATAGAGATGTTTACTCCTTTCTTGCATTTTACTCTAGGCTATGAGTGACTACAAGCACTCTTTTCTGCCTTGGATCTGTGAGATTGATTCCCTCACTAGAGGTGACACAAACTGTACCACCCCAGCACCCCTCTTCACCCCAGTATAGCAACCCAATTCTATGTCCCTTATCCAAGCAAGGCAAAGCAAGAGAATCCTGGCTCAGTGCCAGCAAAGATACCCCTGCAACAGCTCTCTATTGAGCTGCTTGCTCAGCTGCTTGATGCACCCCCAACCATCTGTGGGACAGGAGATCTGGAAATAGCCTCTGCTGCTACTGCTACCATGACCACTTCAGCCACCCCAGGGATGGGGTCAGAGCATGCTTTTCTCTTACCCACATCCAACAGAGTTTCTCCACTGACCTTCTACTTTGTCTTTGGCATTTGTGGATTGAGAAGTCTGAAAACCACCCCAACTGCCAGTGATTTAGTCCCCTGAGACCTGCTCCAGCCTGGTCTGCATTGATGTGGACTACACTGGACTGCATTCCACTCCCAACCTGGTGCAGTTGACCTTTCTTGTCAGTCTTCTAGGTTATCTTGGGCTGGAGATGGCTATCAGTCAAACATTTTGTGGCTTTTGTAGCTCTAGAATTTGTTTGGAGTCAATTTTTTACAGAAACATGGAGGCATTTGAGGAAAGCTCAAGCAAGTCCCTGTTTTTACAACACCATCTTGGCTCTGCCTCACTATTGTCTCTTTTATGTGAAATAACTTAGCCACTTCTCCCTCTTCCTTTTTTCTTTCTCCCAGTATATTCTTCTTTTACTCCTTAATTTTAACTTTTAGATTATCATCCCTTCTTATTCAACTCTCACTTGTGCCCTCTCTTTATATAGATTCCTTCTAATTATCCTAATAATGAAGAAGATCCTATTTGTTACAAATATCCTCTTCCCATGTAGGGATGTAAAGAATTGTAATGGCAATGGGAATTTGAAGATCTTTGCTGACCCTTAGCAAACCAAAGGGAATTTGAAGACCTTCCTTGCTTTGAAGATTTACCCTGCCCCCTAATAGGCTGACTATAATCACATGGGCCGAGTGTGGGGAGGAGTTTGTTGAAGGGTAGAGCAGAACCCACAGGAAGATGCAAGTCAGAGTAGCTAGATGATTAGAGGAGAGGATGCATCCAAGGGAGACAATTATGCTGTGAGTAAATGTTGGCTGTTTGCCACCTTCTATGAGTGCTAGACTTGTATTGGTTAGTGGGAAGGCTAAAGGATGCTATGGCTTTCTGTGCTGTTATGGCTTATTAACTTCTTTGCTACTATGTTGGAATTGGCTTTCTGGTTTTAGGATTTGGTTTTCTGCAGTGTGAATAAATGTTTTGCTTCTGTCTTCTATATGGAGAGCCTGTTATATTTTGCAATTGAGCACTTAAGAGGCCTATTTTTAGTGACTGTTGGTGCTGTGAATGTTACATTGGTTCTACAACACCTTAACTTCATTAATTCACTTGTGATTTCCATTTCCTGTATACATTTTTATGCCTCTCTTGAAATTTGTTTCTGAAAGTCAAATTATCTATTGTCTTCTGGTCTTTTCATCAAGAATGATTGCAAGTCCTCTATCTCATTGAATGTCCATTTTCCCCCTGATGAGTTATACTCAGTTTTGCTGGATAGGTTGTTCTTGGATTATGAATATCTTCAGAATATCATTTTCTAAGCCCTTCAATCCTTTAGTATACAAGTTACTTAATCTGGTATTATCCTGATTATGGTTCCACAGTACATGGATTGCTATGGTTTTGGAGTAAAATTGGGCCTATATCAAATAAATATTAATATTGTAGTACTTTATAAATAGATTAAAATTTGATACTCTTTTAAAAAACCTTGGAATTCAATTTTTAACATATTATTACTATTTATGATGATGTGCTCCAATGTTCTTATTTCCACACCAACTATTTGTATAATACTAAATTCTACTTACTTGTGTTATATATATTTAGAGTAGTTGTTTTTTTTCATTATTTTGTTTGTCTTTTTATAGTATTATTTTAGATATTTTATAGTGATGTAGGGAATTACAGAACTTTCTTGTTCAATACATTAATTGATTCTCAAAACAACTCTTCCTGTGAAGTTGTTGTTTGTTCTTCATTTTCTAAGAGGATCAATGACATCAAAGGATGACATCTTGACTTAGGCATAAATTGTATTTAAGGGAGGTGGAGTTACAGAGTCATCAGCCTCACTCTTTTCCAGAGTCATCAAATTCTGGTAGCAAGACAGAAGTCAGGGTGACTGGTAATGACCCAGATGCAGTGGATGACCTGGATGTCTTCACTATCTGACTAAACTCTAAAAGTTCCACAGAATCTACTCCAACTGCTTTTATGGCCATGGAAACAAATTGTTCTCATCCACTCATTCTGACAAAGGAAGTCTTCATATGTTTGTGGTATACCTACAAACTGGAAGTCTGTCAGTTATACTCAACCTGGTTTAGCCTGTTTGCTTAGTAAGTTTTACTGTGGTGTGGCCCCTGCATATGCTATAGCTTCTTGGACCCACAGATAAAAGATGACTGGCAGGTAGACATCAAAGGTGGATAAGAACCCCTGAAAGGGGCTCAGTAATCCCTTTTACTAGAGTTACTAGTCTTTCTTGTATGCCCCATACATTCCTCCTGCAAAGTAGACAGGCATGATATTATTATTCCTATTTTAGAAATAAATGATCTGGAACACAATGAAATCAATGGCTAGAGGCCCTATGAGTAATGAGTGATTTTTACTTGGACTTATTTACTTTCCTTTACCATGGACCATTCCTACAAAAATTATCAACTTTCCTTCATCATAGCTCTTTTTTTTTTCAAGTATATGTATATGCATGTAAAAATATTGACTCTTCTGAGGAATCTTGACATATGGAGCTTTGTGGATATTTTGTTCCAATACATAATCCTGCTTTGACAGATGCTTTTAGAATATTATTTAATATTGAACACTTCTAATTGGAAATATTAAAAAATCAGAAATATTTAAGGAAATATTTGGTAGCCTGAAATGCTAATTAACACGCTATTAAGCTTGAAATTGAGTTTATTTAAATGAACAACTCTAGTGTCAAAAGTATATAACCAAAAATTATTATTTGCTTCTTCAACTCTTTGAAAGGATCAAGGGGAAAGAGAATTATGAGGGGAAACAGATTAGTAGAAACAAAGGATATGCTGAAAATATGCAAGGTACAGATCTTAGACATGTACTTAAGAACCTGAATGTTGAAAGGAGAAGGTGAAGTTTCTGCAACAGAAGTCTTAATTTGAGAGTTTAATCAATGTTTTTTTTTACTTGAAATTTTAATAGTTAGAACTTTGAGAACCAACATAAAAAGAGGAGACTCTAAAGATTCAAAGTGAAGTTTAATAAATTATGTTTCTCTAGGTTAATCGTACTTCTGAAATCTCTCACAGAACTGGAACTAAGATTTAAAGAGCCTTAAGTCTAGAATTCAGAAATGAATCATAGAACCATAGATATTTTTCATGATTGTACTGCCCAAATAACAAAAAATAGCATTTAACTTTGGTGTTGTGGGGAGGGTGGAAGGATAATTAACATATATACAGTGCTTTAAGATTTATTGAGTTGTACGAATTCGGCAGTGCAAATATAATTATCCACATTTGTCAGACGAAGAAACAGAGACTCAGAGATAGGAAGTGATTTGTTTGAAGATATACATTTTTCCAGTGTAGAGTACCTAGATTCTATGGTTTTAAAATGAATATTCTTCCCATTACTCTACATGATTCCATATAGCATTTCCATGGTACTATTTAGTGTGGTTCAGGATGATTCCAGGGGAAATGTCAACTAAGGCTTTCTCTTTCCTATCTGGATCTAAAAAGAGTTTATAACTAAGACACTCATTCTGACTTTGAGAAACCACTTAGTTGAGCCAATAGAGCCTAGGATATTGGCTTTTCCCTGTCTCTTTGTTAGCCATATGAATTAAATCAATTTCACACCTAGGGAAATTTGCCTTTAATAAAAGATAGCGCTCTCCTCTCATGTTCATTGACTTAATTTCATAAGCTTGATGATTCTAGGAATGATTTTCCATAGGGTTTACTTTTATGGTCTCCTTAAAAGGGAAGAATCAACTAGGCACTGGAATTGACATTAAGAATTGACATATGGGGGAAATAATTTATCCCTACACAAAAAAGGAAAGTTAATCTTTTTAATACCTTTGCAAACATATATTAGTAGAACAGAATTCAGAAAGTTAAATTATGACTATTAAAACAATATTCTTGGAGACTAATATTTAAAGCTCATCACAATGTAAAACATTTTATAAGACTGCTAATTAACCATTGTACTTTATCTCCACTTGGCACAGTCCTTCAAACTGTGTTGACAAAATGGCCGGAATTAAGCCATTTCTTTTGTTTGTGGTCAACCTCTATAACACATAAGTTTTCCTGCTATCGAGTAGCTCATAATAGGATCTGTGACTTTCAGTACCCTCAAACTCTCAAGTAGCCTTACAGTCTTGTTCACATGTGCTATGATATACTTGCTCTCTTAAAAGAAACAAAGAACTATTACACAAAAGACAAAACCAACCAGAGGCCCAGGTGAAAACTTTTCCCTTTAGGGTATGTACTAATGAAGGTTGAATTGGCCACAGGGAAAATTGTACCTTCCCTCTACCTGCCTATTGGGAAACAGATCACACATAATTCCACACAATTCATATCCCAAAAGGAAGAGAAAGACTTAAGGGAAGGTTGGAACCCACTGATTCGTAAGTTCTTCTCACTGAGTGGCCTATTAAGGGACTTTGTGTCATCATTCAATACTAATCTTTCAGTGGTGAGTCATGAATGACAGAATCCAGTGTCAAAGCTCCAACATAATAGAATAAAGCAGTTACAAGACCTTTATGTGGGTAGATCTATCACTAAAAGGTCATAGCATCCAAAAAAATAGTAATAGTTGTTATATGTTGGTTGGTTGTCTTTCATCCTCAGAGGACCAAAACGACATCACTGTTAAAGTTAAGTTACAATATGTCTTGCTGTGGCAGATCAGAACAATATGAGCTTGGAATGCTCTATCACAGCTTGGACACAAATAGTCCATGGGAACATTTGGGGTGTATTCTCTAAACTTGTGCATCTCATATTTCTTTTGAGCTACTCCAAGTGTGCTTTGCCCATAGAACACAACACCTTCTCTGATGAGGCCCCACTATGGTGGGCAGATCTGTGCACTGTCTCCCATATCATACCATCAATTCTAAAATTCTTAAGACTTTGAGAGTGTCTTTGTATCACTTTTTTTTTCCTGACCATCATGTGAGCACTTAGCCTGTGTGAGTTTTCCATAAAATAGTCTTTTTGGCAAAGTGTAATGCCATGCATGAGCAGTTTTCCAGAAGAATGCTACTGTGAATAGATTTTAAGATTCTGATTACACAGTATGGTGAACACTCTATTTATTCCATAACAAATCAAAGCAAAACATTAACAGAAAATCAAGCTACAGCAGTCACAATGTTACAACTTATCACAGAAAATCACAATGCAGTATTCACAACAGCTTATCATTAAAATGGCCACATAGTTTCCACCATAGTGGCCACAAAGTTTTCTAAAAAGAACAACCATTTAGTCAATCATTAAAAATCATCCTTCAGAAGGCTTGTCTCCTTACTCAGTCATTCAACCATCTCAAAATACAACAGTCAAAGTCTTCCACTCATGGGGCACACTAAGTTAACTCAATCAGCCACTTATTCAGCAATCAATTACTAAGTATCATTTATCACTATATACAAACATTGGAATACACAGACCCTCCACCCCTAGGTCACTAGTAAACTACAATTTCATCCCTACTCAGTACCCATGGAGAGGTATTTTCATCTTGACTTGAGGCAGGCAACTCCTATCTGAATCCACCAAAGAATTACCTGGATTCAAAGGCAGACAGCTCCCAGTTCCTTCTCCAGCTCTCTGTGTAAATCCTGCTCCACACTAAAGTTCACAGGGTCCAGTCCATCTCAAATCCTTTACAATTTCTGTTCCCAGGAATTCAAGGCTCAAGCAAGCCACAAACAGACAAAGTCTTAGCATCCCAGTCATGCTTCCTCAGTCTTCTGCAGCTTGTTCAAAAAATCAGAATCACCTTATCCATGGGATATGGGGAGGTTCCTGGGCTCCTGGGCTCCTAGACTACTGTGCTCCTGTGCTCCTGGGTTTCTATGCTCCTAGGCTTCTCTTCAGAAGAAGCTCCACCACCACAAATTCTCAGGAAATTCCAACTCAGTTCTTGATTTTCATTTCTCTTCTGTAGCTACTCTGCCTCCAGATGCCAGTCCCAAGAAATTGTGACTATTCCTCTCTGGGGCTTTTCCATATATACGCACAGCATTAGTTACTTCCTGTTTCAACCAACCCCTTCCTGTTACGTCAGGAACAGGGGCTCATACTTTCTGTTTCTTTCACAGAGGTTTGATTAGTTACTAAGTGCTAAGTGCCTGCTTACTTGCCAATACAAAAAGGGGTCTTCAAACTCAAATTACATTACATCATGGTGTAGCCAGCAGGATTACAAAGTATAGTGCCTCTATTTGTTCCAGGATCCATGGCCATTTGGATTGACGTTATAAGGCCAAGGAGCCTGGAAGGGTGGAATGTAACGGTAATATAATTTGAAATTCAAATCCTCTCTCTATACACAATCTATGCATATACATAAACATGAAATATGTGCATCCATTATATATACACACATGAACATACACATATTTATGTATATGTGCATTTGTGTATATGATTCTTGTGACAACTCTATGAATGAAGGTTTATTATTATTTCCATCTTACAGATGAGAAATCTGAAACTGAGAATGGTTAAATGATTTGCCCTGTTTCACACAACTAAAAAGTGTGTGAGGCAGGCTTCAAATTTGGTTCATATTAGCTTCAAGTTTAGTCTCATAGCCACTATTTAAAGCATAGAGAAATTAATCAACTTTCCCTAAGTAAACTAGTGGATATCACAGGCAAGATTCCAGACCAGTTTGCTATTGACCCTAAGCTAGCATTTTTGCCACTATAACTCATTACCTTACAATGTCTGAAAGTTTCAGGATGCCATGAGGAGTCAGGGGGAAAAAAAATCTACTTACAGGTTACACTAGTTTTTCCTTAAAGGACAGTAACACTCTTCTTAAGAGTACAAAATCTGAGTGCAGTTATATCAAGCTTAATGGACGTCCAACTGTTGACTCATCTTTATGTAGAGATTTAGAGTTGTATCTAATTGAGTTAAGGTTGCATCTTTGCTGAATCGCATTTCAATTCAACTCTTTTTAAAAAATTCATTCTGACATTGATTAAAAAAATCATCACAGTATGCTTCCACTTTCTCCTTCCCAGAAAGTCATTTCATATAAGAAATAATATTTTAAAAGACAAAAATTACACAACTTATCAATACATTAAAAAAGACTGAAAATATATGTAATGAATCTTACTCTGGACATCTCGGTTCTGTATAGGAGTGGGAGTGGCATTTCATATTATCTCTTCTTGGAAGGGAGTATTTTTCTTTGTAATGTTGCAACATTCATTTTTGATTGCTTTGCATTTGTTATTCATTCCAATTTACCATTATAGTCAGGGGGTGTGTTTTTTTCCTGTTTATTTCATATAAGTCTTTCCATTCTTTTCTATATGCATTCAATTCATTGTTTCTTACAGCATGGTAAAATTCAATTGCATTCATGCACCAGACTTTATTTAAGCATCCCTAAAATGATTGCCATAAACCTTGTTTCTAGTTCATTGCTACTACAAAAAGAACTGTTATTAATTTTTTTGTATATATGGTGACTACTTGTCAATGATATCCTTGAAATGTAAGCCTAGTAACAAAATTTATGGATTATAACTTACGGAAAGTTTAGTTGTTTATTGGGTATGATACCAAAAATGTCTTCAAAAGTATTTAAACTTATTCAACTAATTTAAACTTGTGATGCATTTAGTGTGCCTATTTTTCCAAAGTCCATCCAATGTTAACTTTTCTAATCTTTTGTCAACTTTATCAATTTGTAGGGTATTAACTAGAACAAAGGGATAATTTTATTTCTATTTTTTTTTCTTATTAGCGATTTTGAGCAGTTGTTCATACAATTATAGTTTTAAATTGTCTTACTGGGTATTTTTTTTGTGTATGTATGCATGTACACGTATATATTCATGTCTGTCAGTTATATATAGATCCTGGACACTAAATTCCTGAATAATTTGATACAAATATTTTTTTTAGATTTTTATCATTTGATGATTTTGCATGTTAACATAAATTAATTCATTTTATTAGTGCAAAAGATTTTCAATTCAATGCAATCAAAGATCTATTTTATCTCATTTGCCTTTCTTTTATGTGAGTTTAATTAAGTATCCTAAGCAAAACAGTGAAAGATATATGAGTCTCTATCTCTTCTAGTTTTTTTTTTTTAGTGGTCTAATTTTTACTATTAAACTCACATATTCATTTTGAACAAATTATTGAATATGATGCAAAGTGTTGGCATATGCCTAGTTTCTGCAAGACTGCGTTCCAATTTTCCCAAAAGTCCTTATGATATGAGTTCTTTCCTAAATCATTTATATTGTGGGAATATTGAAGCCTGGAATATTGCGCTATCTCCATTGTTACTGTTTCTCCCATATCCACTGCATTTCATTGATCTAAGAAGAAAGGTAGGGAATGAAGGAAATTAGGAAGAAAGGAAGGAAAAAAAGTATTTAGTAAGTGCCAACTACATTAGTACTTTACAAATATTATGCCATTTGATTCATACAACAACGCTGAGAAGTAAATGCTATTATTATTCCCATGCTACAGTTGAAGAAACTGAAAAAAGGAGAGGTTAAGTAACTTGTTCAGGATCATACAACTAATGGATGCCGGGGACTAGATTTGAACTCAGATCTTTTCACTACAGAGGCAGAACTTTATCCACACAACCACATCCTGGCCTACGTTTTTAGCTTACTAATTTTTTTTTAACCAAAAACAAATAATAACTGCTATTCTAGGATATATTCTGAACTCTGGACCTAATAATCTTTTTGTCCCTACTTTTTTTAAATTCTAGATATATTTTTCCAATGAATTTTATTTACAATATTTATTATCAAGTCCTACAAAGTATCCTATCAATAATACAGTTAGCATTGCATTAAAAGAGTATATTAACTTTGGTTTTATTATGTTGACATGACCCAGGAATTAGGACTAATTATTCTTCCAGCTAGGTAAGTTCATTATTTCTTATTAAAAATATATTGACTAATTAAATACTTTCAGCCAGCCAACCAGCATTTGTTGGCACTTGTTATGTATCAGAAAGTGTATTAAGCCCTGGGGAAACAAAGAAAGACAAAATTGCAGTTCTTTCTTGCAAGGAGCCAAAGTCCAGTGGTAAGTTAACATGCAAACAACAATGTACAATGTACATATACGTGTGTGTGTGTGTGTGTGTGTGTGTGTGTGTGTGTTAAATTGAAGATAATCTCAGAGGACAGGCACTAAAATTAAGGATTGAGAGAGTCTTCATTTAATTTTTAGAGGACTTCAGTGGAGATTTGAATGAAATCAGAAAACCCTGGAAATAATGTAGAAGCAGGAGAGAGTTCCAGGCAGGGGAAGATGGAATGTCTGATGCAAAGGATCACAAAGAGGCCAACATGACTAGACTGCAGAGAATGTATAAAGGTTGAAGAAATAAGAACAATGGGAAGGTAGAAAGAGGTCTTTATAAAAAGCTATAAATAACAGACAAGCCTCTATTTTATATTTGATCTTAAAGCTAGTAGTGAGGAGGTAGAATGGTCAGCCTTATACTTTTTAGATAAGAGTAAAAATAAAAGAGTATGTAAAATATATAAACATGCAATCTTAACAATAAAGCTTATACTGATGATTATATTTGTCCTGTTATGGAATGTTTAGAAACCATGATTAGTTTTCTCTAGAGAGAAGAGAGTAGACAGGAGAAGAAAGTAGTTGATAATGTCAGTGGCTTGCAAGAAATCAAGAGAATTTTGTTTTCTGGTTCTAGGATATCTGGGCAGTTTTCTTTGATGATTGAAATGTGGTGTTGAGCCTTTTTTTTTATCATGATTATGGTTTTCTGGTAGTCAAATAATTTTTCAATTATCTCTCCTTGAACTATTTTCTAAGTCAATTGTTTTTCTGATGAAATATTTCACTTTTTCTTCTATCTTTCATGCTTCTGGCCTTATTTTATTATTTCTTTACGTTTAATGAAGTTATTAGCTTCCATTTGCCAAGTTCCCATTTTAAAGGAATTATATTCTTCAGTGAGCTTTTGTATCTCTCTTTGCATTTAGTGGAATGTGTTTTTTAAGGTATTTTTTGAGTAGTTTTTGTGCCTCTTTTACCAAGCTGTTGCCTCTCTTTTCATAATTTTCTTGCATCCCTCTCATTTCTTTTTCCTCTACATCTCTTATTTGAGCTTTAAAATATATATTTTTTAGGTCTTCCAGGAATTTTTTCCTGGCTTTTCTTCTATTCACATTTTTATTTCAGGGTTTGTTTTTTTTTCGGTTGCTATTTTGACATTACTGTCTTTTTCTGAGTTGGTGTCTGATCTTCCCTGTCAACATAAAAGCTTTATATGGTAAGATTCTTTATATACAAACAAACATGCATACACACACATCTATATATGTGTGTATATATATATATGCACACAAACATACCCGCATAGATGTATGGCTGTATATCTATATCTATATCTATATCTATATCTATATCTATATCTATATCTATATCTATATCTATATTCTCTTTTTTCCAAATTATTTCTCAATTTTAACTTCATGTTAAACTTGGCCTCTGCTTCTGGAATGGAGGGGTCATTGTTTCAAATTCAGCATGTGTATGCATGGGTGTGCATGTGTGCATGCATGTGTGTGTTTGTGTGTGTTTTACTGTTTTCAGAGCTAGTTCTGAGGCCAATAAACTTGTGATGTTTCCAATGGTATAAATCAAGGAGAGGTGTGGCAACTGCTCTCCTGGCCTGTGCTATAGTCTTTACAAAGGAAGGAGTCTTACTCCCCTACAGCTGCAAATGCTAGTGTTCCTCTTGGCCCTAGAACTATAAGGAGTTTTCTCTTCTCCTGGGGCTGCAACTGTTAGTGCTAATTTCTACTTTATGATCACCTGTATCCCTGTGGCTGCAAATGGTGGTTCTCCTTGCCCTGGATCTGTAAACCACCTGTGTGTCTGTGTGTGAATGCCTGCATTGTCTTGTGAGATTTTAGTCAGCTTCATTTTTGTTTCTTTTTAATTTTTACTACGAAATCAATATACCTCAATAAGCATGAGCATTTAAATACAAGTATATAAAGAATAAAAGATTTGAAGATGAAAGCATAGACTATTAGATACAGAATGTTTAAATATATATTAAATTGAACATCAAATTAAATAATAAAATAGTCCTTCTTATCAACTTTGTTCTTCTCGTTTTGTATGTTTCTAATGTTACACCAGTTTTCTATTATAACATTAGAACCATCAACTTACTCTGCACCAAGAACTATCCCCCCAACAAAAAGAGAAATAAATGCAAACCCTTCTTTGTAACAAATTCATATGATCAAGCAGAACATGTTCCTACAATATTTGTGTCTAAAACGCATGTCTCGTTTTCTACTTCTTGTGTGTCACTTCTCTGCCATCAGGAGGATAGTGTGCTTCGACAGAAATCATTATACATCATGGTATTGATCAAGATATTTAAATATTTCAAAATTATTCTACTTTATAATGTTTTTGTTTTTGGAACAATTATTCCTTTGGTCTTTTACAGTTTACGCTGTACTATTTGATATAGAAACAAGATGGATAGAGTTCTCAGGGAAATCTGGAAGATCTGAGTTCAAATCCTGTTTCAGACCCTTACTAGTTTTACCAAAGCCAAGTTAGCAGAAATAAAGTCTATTTTCTATTCAGTTTTGAGCTTCTTGGTATCTTTTCCCGTGAATGAAGCTCTGATTACTCTACCTCTGATATATGCTTTAAAAAAATTTTCCATCTTGATACTCCTATTTTTCTGAACTTAACTATTGACAATGTCTTGTATCCCTAAATTACTTTTTAATCCTTTTTTTAAAAAACTTTTTTTCCCTTTTATCTAACATTAAGGAGATTACTGGTAGGCTAGCAGGGGCTGAATTGTTTCATGTACTCCATGTTCTGGACCCAGATATTTGATTTATGTCAGGTTTAGTTGTAGAATTTCTGATCTCTCATCAGACCAAACTCTCACTTCTCAAACTTTTCAGAGAAATAAAGTTTTGCCATGGCCCACTGGGAGCCACTTTATTTATAGCTCGGATTGTGTCTTCTGTAAGGTTTCCCCAAAAGGCAAGGGTAAGAAGGCCCTCAATATATTTTATATATACCCTCAATATACCATATAAATCATATGTGGGACTGGTATTTTTTCTAGATTCTTAGAAAGGCCAAATAGAAGAGGATATATAAGAATATGATAAATACTAACAAAACTATCTAAAAACAAATTGGTGATTCATAACTACTGTTACACTCTTCAGGGAAGCTGATACTTAAATCTTGTTGTAATTCAAAACTGCTTGCAGGACTACAATTTAAGAATTTTACATTTAACTCTTTACAGTCCAAACAAATTCTAGTGCATGTCTAATGCTAAAACAAGCAGATTTGGGTGAATCCTCTTATTCGTGGTCATCTCTTCCCCTCCCCCCCAAATATTTCATTGGTTGTTTACAGATAATTTTGCTGATATTTAACTCTGACCTGATGGTACTCAGAAATTCTAGATCTCTCAAACGTGAATGATCAAATCTAGGCCTAGCTGCCACCATCTTGGGATAGATACTTATTTACCTAATATTTTTTTAAAGGAAACACAAAAAAGGTAATCCAAGCCTAGGCTTCAACTTACTTACATGGGAAATATCCTTCAGAGGCCACATACTTATGACTACAGGAAAGTCAGAACTGAGATTAGGGCAAGTTTCCCTCTCAGGAACCACCTTAAAATATTCTGGAAAGAATTTGTAGACAGAAAAAAAGATGTTAAGGATATGGGCACTGCTTTCATCTATTAACTGAGTCATAACTTTTTCTCTATATCTATAGCCAATGAGATGAATCTTTATTACTCAAAGTGTTTCAAACTCTTTAACTGTGAATTACCCATGGTCAGAAGTTGGGACCACAGTTCCACAAGGTTGACTGGGAGCAGGAACAAGCAATGCCATGCCTGGTTCATGAAAAATCTCTTAAGTCAGTTCAACTTAAATGTGAACATATTGTGTCCTTCTAAAGAATGTACCTCCCTCCCTCATTTTGCATCCTTTTCTGCCCAGCAGAGTTGATTAGCTTCTGAAAATTCTTGATGAGTGTGTGTATGTGTGTTTGTGTGTAAGTGTAACTGGTGACCTGAGACTGAAACTCTGCATTTTCACAGACTGAGTTCAGTCTTAAAAGTTTCTAACATATTCCTTTATTTTTTTTTTTACTTATGCCATTCCCCAGGGTTTTCCTTCAGAATGTCAGATTATTGTTCATATCTAGGTCCCTATGAAAGGGAGAGATATGAGTTCCCATGTAATCACTCAGATTTATAATACACTAAATAGAAGCTAGATTTTATTTCACCTAACAGCAAATGCAAAACACAAGACATTCATTCAAATTTCAGCCCATATACATTTGTAGCATTTCTATAGTGGAAATTCACTTATGGGATGAGGATGTTACAACTATTGGAAAGTCTCTGCCTCTCCTTTCTGCGATCTCTAAAATCATCTTCAAACTTTTTGTATTACTCTGTTTTGGTCCTGGATCTCCACAGCAAGAAAAAACAGCAGAGGCTATAGGAATTTGAATCCCTTCCCTCAGGAAGTTTCATCTCCCCATAGGACTTAAATCTATTATCTACTGTCAATAATTCTACTATACTGAAGAAAAGCCTCCATAGAAGAGGAAAATTTTCAAGGCTGCCGGAGTTGACTCATTTCCACTGGACCCATACTGAAGGCAATGTCTTATTTAACTCCTTCACTTATTGACTCTATCCATCTGTATTTCTCTAATCTGGCTCCCACACCATCACAGTGCTTTCACATAGTCACAGAATTTAGTGTTATACAAAAGTCAGACTGTGATGTAAAGGAAAAAGTCTTGGAATTGGAGTCTGAGGACCTAGGATTGAATCTTTTCTCTGCCATTCACGATGTAGGACTACAGGCAAATTAGTTTCTTCATCTGTAACATGAAGGGTTTGGGCAGAATAATCTCTAAAGTTCTTTCCAGATATAAAGTCTAAGAATGATTTCTTCTCTTAAAGGGAGCTTGGTCTTGGAAATAGATACTTTCCAACAAATTGGTGGTCCCATTATTTCTCCTTAATGCCAGGTTCCACTCTCTTGCTTTTGCATGGATGCTCTAAGAAAGTCCCCAAACCACAATTGAAGGAGAAATAAAATATTAACAAATTATGCATGGTCAAGGTAAAGTGAATATACTCATCAGTTCTTGTGACAATTATTTGTTGTCCTTGTATAGAAGAATTGGCAGATTTGTCTAATAGGACTTCTTTCACTATTGTAAAAGTACTTGGTCATTTGTTTTGTCTCTTGTCCTTCAACAGAGGATGTTTTCTCTGTTGCAAAATAAATTAACCAGTTGCATTTCAGATTCTCTATCCCACTGACTCCTCACTTTTTTCCCCCTCTTTGCTCAACTGTGAAATGGTTTACTTATCTTTACTAATTTGCTGCAGAGAGCTGCTGATTAGCAGTATATTATAAATGAAACTGAAAAGTTATAATGTTTCAAAAGAGAGCTATACTCTAGGAATCTGAATCTGCTATCATCCAAAGCTGACTCCTTAACATGCCAGTAATAAATCTCTTTGCTGTCAGTTTGACCACCTATCTGATCCACAGGTACACACACACACACACACACACACACACACACACACACACACACACTTGCTAACTCAAACATGCAATTTATATACATAATATATATGCACACATATGATGTGTGTATGTGTGATCCCCTCAATACTATTACTCCCTGTAGTTCCATTTAGTATGCCTTTTGAATTCCCAGTCCAAAATGCCATTCCCTTGCTCACTTTCCCCCTATATATTCTTCTTTTATTAGAATTTAAGTTACCTGAGGTCAGAAGATGTCTTACGTTTTGTATTTGTATTCCTACCCTTGGCGTCATACCTGTCGTTTAATAAATTATTTTTTAAACTTTTAAAAATATATTTATTATTACATAAAGGAGGAATCAACTTACAAACAAAGTTGAAGCTATTTATAAAATTAAAAAGAAATGTTATTTTAAAGAGAGCTATTATTCAAAGAATGATATGGGGAGCTATTAGATTTAGAAGAGACTTCAGAGATAATCTAGTCTGATCATTTCATTTTACTTATGAGGAAGCAGGACCAGAAAGATAAAAGTACCTCACTAAAGTCATCTGGATAGGAAGTGACAAAGTAGATATTCAAATGGATGTCTTGACTGCAAAAAGTCATTTTTTTTTCGCTATACCACATCATAAAGCTTTGTGCAACTGTTCTCAGGATTCTTAACAAAGGATATTGGTGAAAACATATTGTAACTAATTCTCTCTGGTAACTAAATCCTTGTCCTCAAAATGCTCCCATGTTATGTCAAATTTTAAATTACAGAGTCACATTATGCAGAGACCCCAGTACAGCATTTTTCCTAAAATGAACAATGACATATTTTTAAAAATCAACATGTAAATTGATTATATACATAAAGACATTACAAAGAAAAAGAGTTTTTTTTAACTCAGATAAATCTAAAAACTTCTAAAATAGCTAAATTTTTATTAACTAAACTTTTCGCCCTTTTTACTACCTATGAAATACCAGAAGGGTTTCAATGAAATAACCTATATAAAAGAAAATAGTACATACACTATTATTGATTTGGAAAGATGTATATTATTCTCGATGTTCTAGTGTAGCCCATAAACCTTACATATAATTTTACATCCCAGAGTGTTAAGTTTGGAAATAATTAGTGCTTTTAACCTTAATATGTGGTAATGCTTATAGAGTAAGCATAAACAGGAAAATAAAGTGAATGCTTTGAACATTTTTATTCCATTTAAGAGACTATTTCCTGCTGTCAGCCCATATAAAATATAGTACTATTAAAAGATTGCCTGGAATTGAATATATTTCCAGAAAGGGGGAGAACAAAGCCCAGTCAAACATAAGTTTTAAAGGGGTAAGTATCAATGTCTTTTCTAAAATAAGAAGTAAATACTTCCATTCAAATTTGATCCACATCTTCTGACCCATAACATGTTTTCCACTATTCAGACTATTTGTGAAAGGAAAAATGAAGACTGAAGCAAAAGTCTAATGCATTCACTTTTACTGAATCCGCTATGACATGGCCTCTCATAAATAATCACCTGAGTATTGCATATGAATATTGTATATTGCAAATGAAATTTGGGGCAAATAAATAAATTTAGTGCAGAAATATCTGCCCCTTTGTCTCATGCATTTGTGATGCATTGAGTCACAAAATAAATGAAACTGATAGTGGAAAAGGACCACAGATGAGATTTAACTCCCTCATTGCAAATATGAACGGAGATGTAGAGATCACAATGTTTATTTTCTTCTCCCCCTTTTTAGGGAGAAGAAATATCTTTATTTACATCTTTATTTACACTGAGTTTTCAGTTACACATAGCAACCTCTTCATTCTTCTCACTGACTTCTTGTTAGTACCTGATATTGCATTTATGTAATGAAGCCACTATAGCAATAATTCCAAAGTTACCCCTTTCTTATCATACTCCCAATTCAATCTCCAATCTCCTTTTTCTCAGTAGATGTCCTTGTCTCCTACCTTTTCTGACTTTTTTTAAAATCCAAGTCACTGAATTGAAATCTCTTGACTTTCTTTGTCCATGATTCAAATACCTGTTTCACATAAAAGAAAGAACAAATGAAAAGTTACAAAAAAATCTAAGTAATTCCTGTTCAATAGACACCACACTAAAAATTCTGTTTATACAAATACCATGAAAAGAGTTTATATTCTAATAGGTAAAAATAACAGGGGAATATTGATCAAGGAGGGATGTTTTTCATCTGAGACGTCACAAGGATGGTGAATGGAGTGGTAGGACAATGAATTGATATGCCCCTTTTAGGAATGACTATGTTAATTTTTCCAGAGCAAAGTGTTTTCAGGGGTGGGAGTGGAAAGAACAGTTTCCTAGGACAGATTTTAGGGGACCAGTAGAAGTTGTTTCTCTCCTTCTATCTCCTCTTCCCAAGCCTAATCCCTCCACCTGGGTTTTTGCTCAGTCAAACCAGACAATTCACCATTTCTTGACTTCATCCTACCTTTTTTCCGTCTCAGTATTTTGGATGTTAGATCCACCTAGAAGGCAGTGGCCTCCTCTGAAACTCTAGAAATCCTTTCCTTCTTTCAATGCCTCTCTCACAGGTCACCTTAACCATAAGATTTTTCCTACTTTCCTTGAGTAGAAGACATTTCTTCCATTTGTAATCTCTTATAAGCACTATGTGTGAATTTCCTTAGTAGTTGTTATAGTACATTTTTCCCCCTGCCCCAAACACACACACACACACACACACACACACACACACACACACACACACACACACACTGATTCTCTGAAATAATGATTTTGTCTTCTTTCATCTTTGTATCCTGAGTGAACACAGTATATTGCATATAGTGGGTATTTAATAGACATTTACTGAAAATAAGTGAAAATAATAGTTGACTATTGAAGGAATATGAGGGGCATGCTGGGTGGGCAGAATACAGAGGAAAATAGAAGAGAAATTTCTCTTTAGGGTAGGACAACATCACATTACTTTTCACCATGGTCACAAATATACTTTTAGAATGACAAAGCCTTCCTCAAAAAATGTGTACCATTATATTATATCAACATAGTGGATAAAGAACTACCTTTAAAATCAGGATGTCCTATGTTCAAACTCCCATCTGATATATACAATATATGTGACACTGGATAACTCATTTAATCTATGTCTAATATCTCAGAGCTTTAAGTTGCCAATCTACATTGATCAAGGGAATTTTGTCCCTTGAGAATTATCTACACAAACAAAACCAAGGGTCTAGTCTTTATCCCCATGGTCACAGAATTTGGATTGGCAAAGCCCTTGAAAGATTTGTGTCATTATACAATTGAATAGTTGTAAGGCAAATGGGACCAAAATGTCTTGGGTGAAGAATGACAATGACACTCATACAGAGTGTCTCAAGTCTTTCTGCTTTTGACTGATGATCCCTCCAAATATGACTGGTTCATTATGACTTGTGAGAGTCTAAGCAGAATTGAGACATTCAAAAATTGGGAATATTTAAAATGACTTTTGAGATTATGGTCATCTCTCCATTATATAAATGTAAAAATAAATAATTTAAAAGCTTTTGTTGTATTGAATACTTTTAAAACTTCTTTTTTATATGAATATTTTGAATAATCAGCAAATTTATCTCAAACAAAATATGACTATGATATATTCTGCAGGTTAAGGAAGAACAAAGCAATGTCCAGTTTCCCTGTCTCCATTCTCTGTTCACCTTCATTTCACTCAAAGCTCTCTGTAATTGAAGTAGATAGTTTGTCAGCTGTGAAGTACTAATTTAGGGTGAACTGTGCCCTCTCAAAATCTTCCCTAGAACAGGAAACTTCCCTGCTGGGATAAAAGCTGTATGCAAAATAAGATGGAATAAAAGGAGGGGAATATGCAAAGTAGACAAGCAATTTTGCTGAATGGGCAATGATCCAGAATCTCAAAAGACCTAAAATAACCCTGTGCATATAACCTACCAGTGAATAATCAGGATTTGACTGAATTTCTGTCCCCATATCTAGACATGGTCAAAAGATTAAAAACATAAAAAGGAAACTCTCAAAGGAAAGAATATTGTATTGCACTATGTCAGAGGGAAGGGAAAAAGGATAAATAATTTCCGCACCAATTTTTTTTAAAGTCCCTGATAGAGAAAGCAATGATGGATGCTGCATCAGGGCAAAGCTTAGAGAAACACATGTTTCTCTTGGTTTGGTTATATTCCATAAAACAGATTACAGTCTGCAGTCTCATTGTGAATGTTTTATCACTGGACTGGGTTATAATGTGGGCTATGAACACTGACTTCTGCTTAACTGGCTATTTATTTTAAAGATCTATTTTTTTGTGTTCATCTATGAGAGTCCTTAATGAGATGTGCTTACCAGCTACTCTTGTTTTCCCTATCAGTTTTCTTAGAAAGGGCACCCACGTAGGAGCATTACAAATGATGAAAGAAAAGTTGCTTTTTTTTTTATTTCTGTACATTTGCAGACAACATTTTTAGCACTAAAAAGGTGTGTCATGAATATAGTAGAACTTGCAAAGCAATCTTTTTAGGGTGGCACTGATGAAGAATTCTGATGTTTTCTCTTTCCGAAATGATTTAGACTGTGGAAACATCAATAGAGGGCACTAATAGGCTGCTTTACAATGCATAATCCTTGTTTGTGACAATGAAACCTCCACAGAGAGCAAATCTTCCTGTTGGAGAGAGTTAAAAATGCAGCATTGAAAAGCTTCATACATTTGCAATGAACAATACAACTGAGTAATCTACTGAACCCCTTCAAAGGGGATTTATTTTCCCCACTATCAGCTCTTGTCTATTAGCATAGGGTTATGATTTGACTATATCTAATTTTGTATTCATCCTCGCTTCTATCAAATAAGTTCATTTAGGTTTTTATAGCAGTAACTCAAATAAATGAGAACGTCCACCTAGTGAACTGGCTCAAGTAATCAACTGTTGATTAGCTACAATCATAGTCATTAATATTGGGTGAATAACCCCAAAAAGGAAATGTATAAAGAATGATGACTGAACCTGAAATATTTCCATATGCACTTTGAAATTTAAGAGACTATAACCAGAGGGTTTTTTTTTTTTTATCAGTGATGGGGGTATAATAACAAAGAGAAGGTGAGAAACTGTTTATCTTACACATGCACACACACACACACACACACACACACATACACACACACTAACTCATTCTACATGAGTCCAAATCTGGAACCCCCTTCTAGGAAAGGATATCACCAGGTTGTTGTTGTTTTTATAGTTGATTATGGGGGGAAAGGAATGGAGGTGATGGAAGTATATGACTACCTACATTCCATGTTTACACAAAACTAATGGTGTAGGAGAAGAGAGGTAGGTGAAAGAACTGCTTTAAACTTGTTATAAGAGGAATTTTGATGAAAATTTTGCCTATGTGATATAATTTGGATTTAAGGGAAACTTCCCATCATAGATTCCATGTATTCCCTAATCCTTAAAATTTCCTTATAGCAACTTCATTGTTTTCATGTAAAGTGGATTCAGAAAAATCTATATTCAGATCCAGGCTTCCATATTTACTCTGTGTGTGTGTGTGTGTGTGTGTGTGTGTGTGTGTGTGTGTGTGTGTGTGTGTATGTGCATGTCTGTGTGTAAGTATGGGTGTGAGACGGAGAGAGGAAGGAGAGAGAGAGAAAGAGAAAGAAAGAGAGAGAGAGAGAGAGAGAATGTGTGTATGTGTGTGTGTATAAGGTCCTGAGTTTTCTTCTCTCTTGAAGAGAGATGAGTTTTCACCATCTACTAATCTACCTACCACATGGAGCTGTGCCAGATAATTAAAGATGATGAATAAACAAATACACTCTGTAATTTCAAAGTGCCATGTAAATATGAGACTTTATACTGTTAACTCATTGGGTTGTGATGAAGAAAGTAATTTGTAAACTGCAGTGTTTTAATAAATATTTAGGTAGTTATGAACAATTTTAGAATATTTGCTGGGAAAGCATTTGAAGAGAGGAGAACCTGACAAAAATAATCAAGTAGGGGAATCAGTATAGCCCTGACTACACCCATAACTATGAAAAAAAAAAAAGAAAGAGTTCCAGACTGAGTAGGGATAGATAAATTCAAAGATAAATCACAGTTAGTCATTTTTCTAGCCCAGATCAGAATAAAAAGATAACCAGAGGTTTATGGGCACTGCTGAGGGGATCCAGCCCAGACAAGGCCTCTGCACAGATCTCACAGGCACTGAACATAGCCTGTTACTACATGCTAATGCAAGGAGTATCATTTTTCCAGCAAGGACTTGATGATGTGTACCATGCAGAGAGAAAGAATAGGAATCAGTCTGCAACAGTATTTGTCACCAAACCAGGGGCCCTGTGGATTCATCTTTGACTAAAAGAACCTAAATTTAGACATGGGTATTGATCTTCAGCTTTTTACCATGGAAAGGACCAGTCATGGATCTAACTCAGACCTAACTGGGGCCTCTGACTCCAGTAAGGTTCAAGAACAGAAGGAAATAGCATCATTTTGACTCCGATCATGGAGTGCAGTCATAGTTTCAGCCCACAGATACAAATTGAGGTGTTCTGATGAATGCCCAGGCAACTAGCTAGCTTACCCAAAGAGGGTGGGGAAGAAACCTAATTTTGTCTTTGTAAGCCTACGCAAACTTCCATTTGGGTGACAAGATCTGAGGCTCAATGTAATCTACTGTAGTACAGAAAAATGCAAGGTGAGATCCGGTTATAAATTTAATGTGGATTTATTGAAGAGAGTGACTATTCAGAGTGAAGACTCAAATCAAACAGCTCTAAGCAGGGGTAGAGCCAGAGTATTTAAAAGCAAAAACCACAGAGTAATGGTCTGATCTATACGAAAGCAGGAACTTATAGAAGCAGAGGAATGAAACTGGTTAAAACTCAGTTTAGGGCCTTATATGGATTATGGTTAAGTTTCAATTTCCCAGAACAGGGTGGGTGACTATGCCTTGGGAGGTTCTCTGTGATGGGACTTCACTTCTGTGAAGAAGGGAGCACAAAATAGTGGGGTCTGGGACAAGATGGAGGGTGACTTGGGGTTAGGTACAATATTCCCCACTTCTTGTCAAGAGTCAAACCCTTGACTCACGGTTGAACCGTTGACTCACAACTGGTGCCTGGTAGCAGGGTGATGGAAATATTGACATAGTGGCCAGAAAGTAACTCATGCAAGGGCTGATACCTGGGTTGCCTTACAGGGCCTATAGAAGTTGATACCAAGGTTCCCTTACAGGGAGAAGCTTAAATGAATATAACAAAGAAGGGCCTACAGTGAGGGCTAGGCCAATACAGCATTGCAGCTGGGGACAGCTTTATTAGGATCCCATCATTTCCCCCTCAAAGAGGTTGGGGTGTAGATTTATTTGGGAGAAGGGATGAAGGTCTCAGCTTCCATAGACTCTTCACACTGAAAAAGGGGAGTGTCCTTGTCTCAGTGGGTCCCGAGGAGGAAGTTGAATGGAACCAAGCATAGATCACATTGAGGGGATGATGGGTGAGTACAGACTGGTATCCACTGTTTGCTGCCAACTGTAAATAAATTGGCCTGTAATTTGAGAGACACAAATCTGACAGGCAAGTGCAATATTCAGGCCCCAAGATACAAAGAGAAAGACAGATATATCTAGTATCAGGCAGTCGACTAACCTGAATGCCTTTTTAACTAAACTATTTAGGCTGTAGAAAGGAATATAATTTTATGCTGAATAGCTCAGATCTAACATAAACTTTAGTAGCTCAGATGTATCTCAGTCTTATTATATGAAATAGTGATTAACTTGTGTTTGTACCTTTGCTTCACCATCTTCTTTTCCCTTTGTCTAATTGATCTCATGTCATTCAGAAAAAAATGTTCTATTCCAGGGATTTAACCTTTTACTTGACTATGCAGGCAGGCAGATGACAAGTTTGTGTATTAATTTACCCAGTTTTTTGGAATATGGAATGACTACACATTCAGATTGAGAACAACAAAATTTCACATACCTGCATTATATTCATATATTTACTGACCACTTGCTCTAATTAGAGAAATTTGTCATAAAAGGAAAAAACAGGGACATGCCAGATATGACAGGATAAAGTATCCTTAGCTCTGTTTGAATTCAGATAAGAGTCACTTTAATTCCTTCTTACAGCCAGACTCAGGAAAAGCCAAGTGGAAAACATTCCTTTTCAAAGGAAGACAGTGGAGAAACTGAGCCAGGAGGGTCCCATTTTAGATTGAGGCTAAAATTGCCCTCTTGGCTTTTCCCCAAAAGAAACCTTCACCTGTAACAGGATTTGCTCTGAGTAGATTGTGGCATTTTCTCAGATGTTGATTTAGTGCAGACAACTATATCTAAATTCAAACTCCAAATAAAACTAGTTGTAGTCCCAATATCTTTTAGCTCAAATGGCAAGTCCCACTAATCACAGCTTAGGGGCTTGATACAATTGCTTTTATTTGTATGGAGTTGCAATAAGCAATAGAAGTTTACCACAACTTACATACATAAACCATTTCATTTCTGAGTAAGCCAAGCTCACTGGTTATGAGCTCCATAACCCAAACAAGCTTTTATTTGTCCTGGGGCTGATGACCTTGCCCATCAAGTGACTTCTGGGGATCTAGCAAGTTTACAAATAAGGAGAAATTGATAGGGACCCAAAAGAAGAAGCTGATAACAATCCTCATTTCTTGTCAAGAGTCAAACCCTTGACTCAGAAGTGGGACCTGGTCCTCCCTATGATATTCTTCCTCTGGAATGATGAAAACCATATACTTTTTGTGTGACAAGTCCCCAATTTTCAATACTGATTTTTTTTTCTTTCTCCTTGCCAGGATGTCTTTCAGGCTTCTCATATTTTATTTTTAGTATCCTGGTATGTGGTAGCTGTTGTGGGATCAATATCCAAATAGCTTAGTTAACAATCTTACAAGTTTAAACAATCTTAACTGAAACTTCTTTTTAAACATAGTCAAACTTGGAATACAACTGTTTACCAGTAACAGTATCATGAGTTATTACCACGTTCTAGAATTTAAACTCTGAAATCAAAACCAATTAATTACCAATCTTGTGACCTTAAAATTTCACGTGAAGTTACACAGTATTAAAGGTTTCTTGACATCACACAACCAATCAACTTATCACTAGAAATAAATTACATTATGGAATCTCATGTAGTTAGTGAATGTGGTGATCCATAAACCTTCAAATGTATTTCTAAAATATCCAAAAAGTTACTACCTATTTATAACCCATGTAAAACAGCTTTTAATTATCAGATTTTACAATATAAAAATCCAATTCACATGCAACACAATGCAGATTAAAATTGCTGTAACCTCCTTTTTAACTGCAGTAAAGATGTAAATACCTAGTATTCTAAATAGCAGATATACTGCAGTATAGAAATATAATAATAACACAAACAGTAAGATAATATTAGTTGCATTTGCAAATCACATATAAAAATGATTGATCTTACCAAGTGCAGAAGTTTGTTTAATTCTGACCTCATTTTCTCCTCTCCTTTTCTCATATTCCTACAGTTTCAGAGCTTGGTTGTGGGGGTAAATTTGTGTGGGAGAGACTACAAACTGAGAAGTGCCAGGATGTTGTCAACTCCAGCAGCTGCATTCAGGAAACTTGGAACAGAAACTCTAAGTTCTGGTGATGTGGGAGCAAGGACTCTGCTTACCTAGAGGAGTGGGCTTCAGGGTGCCGAAGGACCTAGGGCTGTTGCTAGTAGGGCCCTGATGTAGCTGCTGTGCCTTCCCCCTCCCTTCTTCCTTTCATCATGTGGAGGAGGTTAATTCAAATTCCCTATTATTCTTCTAACTTTTCACTGTAGCCCTAGCTTGGTCAGAGCCAGGGCTAGAGGGAGAAGGATTTGACTGGATTTTAACCTTTTACTGTAGCCTTCACTCAGTCAGAGCCAGGGTGACAGAGAAAAGGCAGTGTGGGCCTAGTCTGGGAAGAGCTGGGACCACAAGGAATAGAATCTTGGTAGTTGTAACTTTTCATTGTATCCTCAGCTCATTCAGAGCCAGGGTGACAGAGAGAAGGAACTACAGAGAGAAGGTCCACTGTAGCTCTAGCCTAGTCAGAGGTAGGGCTACAGGGAAGAGAATCCTAGTGGATGTTTTTGACCTTTTGCTCAAGTAAACTTCACTCAGCTGCTCACTCCTTTAAAACCTTTGAAAGTGATAGATTTGAACCTTCCAGTAAAGTTGAGTGGGACCCTGGAAAAGATCCTAGCCCCATCTTCTCCAAACCAGAGAGATCAAAGTTTCATTTCTGAGGTCTCTCTTTTTCAGATCTAAACATTTCCCAATTTATCTTACTGCCAAATAGAAACCAGAATGAATTCAATTACTTGGAAATATATTCCCAATGATGTTACATAGTTCTCTTTCTGTGACCCAGGAAAGAGTTAAGTGGTAGTCCTATTTCAGCTTTGAAACCTGCTTCTCTTTTATCAGTAAAGTGACCCCTTTTCTCTTAGATAAATCTTAGGGGAGAAGTTTCCATTTTTCACCTTTTTTTCCTGTCTTTCTGCCTCCAAAATTTGGCCAGAATCCAAGGAAGCAGAAAGAGAGATTTTATTTCTTCCAAAAACTTTTCTTTAAGAGACTATCAATCTTTCTAGCCCAGGTACAGTGTTCCTTTCTTCCTGGCTGCATTTTGAATCTTACAAGGTGGCAGACTCAAGGATTTTTACACAGACACAGAGCAGACAGATACAGACAGACAGGTGGATATAAACAAAACCAATGCAGAGTTCTCAAAGCACCCAGAAGAGGCGACACATGACATACATCTACATAGAGCAGACAGACACTGAAAAACAGGTGGGCATAAACAAAACAGATACAGAATGCCCAAAGCACCTGGACAAGGGGACATATAACCAGAATCCAGGACAGAAGCCAGGAATGGGTGGAGACCTGACATCTCAGGGTCACCTGAGGGTTGATGTGTTCCCACTGAACATTCAGCCGTGTCCAGCCGCATTCCCCATCAAAACCAGACGACAATTCCCACCAAAACCAAAACCAGAAATCTAACTTATCTCATGATTTTTTTTTAATTCACAGTAGTATGAATAGGGGCAGGTCGGCATCAAGGGGCTGGTTAGTTCTTCTCTGTCTCGGGTCCAGGGCCCTGGTACATCTGAGGGGGCATCTCCCCTGGAAGTTGGGAAGAGCAGATGCCTGCCGCCTGAGGACAAGGCCCTTCCTGGTCTCAGGGAGTGCCAAAGGACATGCCCAAATCTTACTGAGGCCTCCAGAAATGTTCTGCAGAAAAATGTGAGGCAAGACCTGCTTATAAATTTAATATGGATTTATTGAAACACACGACTGTTCAGAGTGAAGACTCAAATCAAACAGCCCTGAGCAGGGGTATAACCAGAGTTTTTAAAGGCAAAAACAATGAAGTAATGGTCTGATCTATATGAAGGCAGGAACTTACAGAAGCAGAAGAATGCAATTGGTTAAAATTAAGTTTAGGGCCTTATATGGAATATGGTTAAGTTAAAAAACCACAAAGTAATGGTCTGATCTATATGAAAGCAGGGACTCACAGAAGCAGAAGAATGCAATTGGTTAAAACTCAGTTTAGTGCCTTATATGGAATATGGTTAAGTTTCAGGAACAGGGTGGGTGACTATGTCTTAGGCAGTTTCCCAGAAATATGCATTAGGTGATTCTCTGTGATGGGACTTCACTTCTGTGAAGAAGGGAGCACAAAATGGTGGGGACTGGGACAATATGGAGGATGATTTGGGGTTAGGTACAATACTATGAAGCCTCCCAAAAGGCACAAACTTACCTTAGTGTTACCCAAAGCCAAAACAGTGTCAAGAGGTTGCAAAATTCAGAACAGTGTAAGATTATACAATTCAGTGGCAGATTTCAGATGTGTGGGGGCCTATATACACACATGCACTTGTACACACATACCTACATACATGTATGTATACATGCATACATATATACATGTGTGTCTGTGTGTATGTAATGGTGAAAATAGAAAATAGTACAAATTTGTTTTAATAGATTATACATATTTGTGATGGGTTTTATTTTTCTCATGTTCACAAGTGGGGGTGGGAGAATGAAAAGTTAAGAAGTCAGACCTGGGCTGATTATATGAATTAATTTTTTTAATTAAAATTAGAAATAAAATACATCAAAGACCATTACTTGTTATTTTATCTAATAATAATATTAAATGTTTTATTTTTTCCAGTTACATGTAAAGATTATTTTCAATGCTGATTTTTGAGAGATACTGAGCTGCAAATTTTCATCCCTCCTTCCCTTCCCTCCCACCTGCCCAAAATGACAAGCCATCAAACATAAGTTAAAATTGCACAATCATGTAAAGCATATTTCCACATTGATCACTTTGTGAAAGAATGTAAAGCCAAGCACAAGGAGCTTTCCAATGGACTGCAGCTTCAAGATTCTGATTACATAGTATAGGGAACTTTCTATATCCAGCAGTAAATTAAGGCAAAACATTCACAGAAATCAAAATACAACATTCACAGTATCAGGATGTAAGAACTTATCACAAAAATGGCCATATAGTTTTCACCAAAGTGTCTACATAGTTTTAAACAAAGTATAATCATTTAGTAACAATCATTTACTAACATTCAGAAGTACTTAATTCAATCATCCTTAAGGAGGTTTGTTTCCTTAATGGACACAAAGTACAAAGGTCAAAGTTCTCCACCCCTGAAGTCAGAGTAAATCATAATCTTCTCAGTCAGCATCAGTAACCAACAAGAGATCTTTTCATTTTGACTCTAGGCTGGCTTTCAGCTTCCATGGCTCCTCTTCCAAGGTACCAGCTCCTTCCTGAATCTATACAACTGTCACCTGGATTCAAAGGCAGGGACCTCCCAGTCTTTGTCCATCTCCTTGTCCAGTTCTTTGTCTAGTTCCTTGTCCAGTTCCCATTCCATAATGAAGATCACAGTGTCAAGTTCACCTGAAGTCCTACACAGTTCCTATTTCTGGAAAGACAAAGCTTAGCAGAGACAAAACAACATTCATGCACATTGCCAGAACCATCATCAATTTACTATCTGCCTACAAAATTAACAGGTACCCACAAACAAGGTTCAAAACATCAACGCAAATCATTAACATAGAAATCAACACAGACCCACAAATAAGGTCTGATAAATCAATAAAAATAATCAGTATAGTCCCAGGACCCCTGAAACCGTCCTCTTGGACTTCTGTAAACAGACAACCAGAAAATCCTCTTTCATGGCTTTTAGTAAGGTCCCAGAGCTTCTGTACAAAGTATCACAAACAAATATCAAAACAGACAGAATGGACAAACATAGCGTGCCAGGATAACATAAATTTTCTCCTTCTCCACCACAAGAGCTCCCTTCTCAGTTTTATTCTGCTCTAGCCTGGGCCTCTCCTTAAGTACAGTCATTAGATCCTCCTCTTCACAATCTCTCAGGTGCACAAGTTGTGGGAATCACGAGTTCTGGATCATAATACTCGATGCAATCACCAACTAAAACAAGGAGTTAACTACTTCTTTGCTTGGCATTGCAAAGAAGAAACAGAACAAAAGGAAAAAATTACACAAAAAACAAAAAAAGTGAAAATTATATGTTTGGATCTTCATTTAGACTCCATAGATCTTTTGGGATAGCATTTTCCATCACGAGTCTTTGGATTTGTCTTGGAACATTGCATTGCTGAGAAGAGCTAAGTCAGTCATAGTGGATCATCACACAATGTTACTGCTATCACTTATGGTGTTCTCCTGGTTTTGCTCACTTCATTAAACATCAGTTCATTAAATCTTTCCAGGTTTTTCTAAAAGTCTTCTGTTCATCATTTCTTATAGAACAATACTATTCCATTACATTCACATGGCAGAACTTGTTCAGTCATTTCCTAGTTGATGGACATTCCCTTGATTTCCAATTTGTTGCCACCATTAAAAGAACTTGTGTGTGTGTGTATGTATGTGTGTGTGTGTGTGTGTGTGTGTGTGGTTCATGTAGGTCTTTTTCCCTTTTTAATGATCTCTTTGGGATACAGACCTAGTAGTAACATTGCTAGATCAAAAGGTATGCAGAGTTTGTTTGCCCTTTAGATATAGTAAGGGACCATTTTCTTTTTATGAAACAGGACTACTTGAAAACTATAAGCAAAAAACAAACAAACCAAAAAACCTATTGATCATATTTAAGAAACTATAAACAAATCACATACCAAGACTTATAAGAAGCATATGGTAAAGTAAAAATGAAAACAATCCAGCAATTTGGGGGGGAGGGGGGAGAGTTAAGATGGCAGAGTAAAAGGAAGAACTTGGCTTACCTTGCACTCCAATCACCTGCAATCCCTGTGAAATATGACTCTAAACAAATTTTAGAGCTACAGAACCCATAAAGTGATGTAGAAAAACAAATCTCCCCCTGAAGGGAGCCTGATGGGCCAACAGGAAGGGTCTATTGCACAAATTTGGGAGCTGAGCACAGTCCTGTGTGAGGCTCCCAGTCCCAGACCTGGGGTGGCACCAACCAGCAGCCCAGATTGGCTAGAGTAGACTTTAGGAGAGTGAATCACTGGCAGCTCTGGTGGTTTTCAGGCTTCTCAAGCCATAAATGCCAAAAAGAAAGTAAAAGGTCAGTAGGGAACTCTGTTGGATCTGGGCGGATAAGAGTGTGGTCTGGCCCCTGGGCAAGAGGTGGTGGAGGAGCAGTGGCTATAGCTGCTACCACATGGCTGCCTCCAGAGCTTCTGGCCTGCAGATTGTAGGGTGACCAAGCAACCATTCAGAGGGTAATCATGCTTATTTTAACTGGCTAGGATCTGTATCACAGTCTTGGGAGATGATCCTGGGGTGTGTTACCACTGTGCCAGCACTTGTGGGGGCTATAGAGGAGGTGCCCTCCTAAAAGCTGCAGCAGCTGCAAAAACCCCAGGAATTTGGGACAATGTACCCTTGACTCTGGAAGCAGAGTTCTCTCCTGGCAAAGAGCTCGAAAATCAGGTAAGCAACTGCCAAAATGAGCAGGCAGAGGAAGCATGATCAGATCATATAATCCTTTTGGGGGGACAAAAAGGATCAAATCATGGAACAGGAGGAAGACAATGAAGTCATATCTCCTGCATCAAAAGCTTCCATGAATAATATATCAACTGATTACAGGCCATTGGGGAGCTCAAGAAGGATTCTCAAAATCAAGTAATAGAAATAGAGGAAAAATTGGGAAGAGAAGTGAGAATTATACAAGAAAATCATGCAAAGCAAATCAACAGCCTGCTAAAGGAGACTCAGAAATACTGAAGAAAAGAACACCTTAAAAAATAGACTAATTGAAATGGCAAAAGACACCCAAAAAGCCAATGAGGAGAAGAATGCCTTAAGAAACCAAATTGACCAGATGCAAAAGTAATTTTGAAAACTCACTGAAGACAATTCCATCAAACTTAGATTGGAACAAATGGAAGCTAATGACTTTATGTGAAATCAAGATAATATAAAACAGATCCATACAAATGAAAATAAAAGAGGGCAATGTGAAATTTCTCATTGCAAAAAACACTGACCTGGAAAATAGATCCAAGATTGATAATTTAAACATTATTGGACTACCTGGAAGCCATGATGAAAAAAGAGCCTAGACAACATCTTTCAAGAAATTATGAAGCAAAATTGCCCTAATATTCTAGAACCAGAAGGCAAAATAAAAATTGGAAGAATTCACCCATCACCTTTTGAAAAAGATCCCAAAAAGAAAACTCCTAGGAATATTATAGCCAAATTCCAGAGTTCCCAGGTGAAGGAACAAATACTGCAAGCAATCAGCAAGAAACAATTCGAGTATTGTGGAAATACAATCAGGACTTAGCATCTTCTACATCAAAGGGGTTGTAATATGATATTCCAGAATGTCAAAGGAGCCAGGATTAAAACCAGGAATCATCTACTCAGCAAAACTGAGTATAATGCTTTAGGGGAAAATATGGTCATTCAATGAAATAGAGGATTTTCAAGCATTCTTGATGAAAAAAAAACAGAGCTGAACAGAAAATTTGACTTTCAAATAAAAGAAACAAGAAAGGCGTGAGAAGGTAAACAGGAAAAATAAATCATAAAGAATTTATTAAAGTTGAACTATATACATTCCTACATGGAAAAACAAGAATTGTAACTCACGAGATTTTTCTCGGTGTGAGGGTAGTTGAAGGGAATATGTATGTATGTATGCATGCATGTGTGTATGTATATGTGTATGCATGTATGCATGTATAAATACATATATGCATGCATAGGAGTGTGTATGTCTGTATAAATATATATGTGAGTGTGTGCATGTTTACATAGACAGAGGTCACAGGATGAGTTGAATATGAAGGAATATCTAAAAAATAAATGTAAGAGGTGAGAGAGGAATATATTGGGAAAAGGAGAAAGGGAGATATAGAATAGGGTAACCAATCTCATATAAAAGAGGCAAAAGAAAACTGTTACAATGGAGGGGAAGAGCAAGAAGGTGAAAGGGAATGGGTAAAACTTATTCTCATTGACTTTGGCTTAAGGAGGGAATAATACACACACTCAGTTGGGCATCTTACCCTATTGGAACGTAGTGAGTAAGGAGATAAGAGTGGGGAAGATAGAAGGGACAGCAGATATGGGCGAGGAGGTAGTTAAAAGCAAACGCTTTTGAAAGGGGACAGGGTCAACATAGAAAATAGTATAAGTGAGGGGTAGGATAGGCTGGAGGGAAATACAGTTAGTCTTTCACGATATAACTACTATGAAAATGTTTTGCGTAACTACACATGTACATTTAATTGATTATCTTCCTAGTGGAGGGTGGATGAGGAGGGAAGAAGGATTAGAATCTGGAACTCAAAGTTTTAAAAATAAATGTTAAAAAATGTTTGTTGAATTAAATGTGTAAGAATATTTTTATTGAATTGTATAAGCATTTTTGTAAAGCTATGCTTTCACCATCCTTGCCTTAAGCAGTTGATTTTATAATTTGTCCTATAGTTTTAGCTTCAGATCTTTTGGAATGCTGTTTGTCATCCAATATTTGACTTATTTCTTCCAGCTTTATATCACCATTGATTTTGATAAAGAAGCCATTTAAATCTTTGTCAAAACCAACTATAAAATTATTGAACCACACAAGTTCAAGGACAGGTCCCTGGAACAATGAGGAGGAGAAATCACTCCACAGGAACATCAAAATCATTAGTCATTCCTACTAGGACTCATGAAGGCAGGGTATAGAAAAGCAGCTTTGAAGCCAGGGAGAATTGTACTAAGTGCTGCCTCTGAGGAATGTTACCTCTCTTACCCTAAGCAGATCCCTTTAATTATCAATGTTAAAGGCAAATTTCTAAGACTGTATTGCAGTAAAATGTCAACTTACACTTGTAGAGGAAGGTTCCTCTCTCAGGAGTTCCCTACACCAATGAAATCACAAATACAATCTCTCTTCCTCTAATTTTCCTTTTCCCTCTCTTTCATCCTCTTTGTATCCCTATTCTATCCCTTTCTTTATCACTATCCTATTGGAATCAGTAATTCAACACTTTTTAATTTATGTAAATGAACTCTCATAAAGTCAATATTTCTCTATATTCTCCACAAATACATTTTGAGGAATTTGTGCAATGGCTTGTCAAATCCATTAATTCTATGGCTATGGCATCCTTTATTTATCAGGTCAAAAAAGAAACTGATATTTGTTTGCATGAAGTGGTCTGTGTGAATGCCTTCTTCCTGATACTCCTAAATCATCCTTTAACAATTTGCTCTAGATTTTTCATGAAGATTCAAATTCAAGCACAATTAATGAATTTCCCCTTCTTTATTCCTAAGGTAGTTCTCCAAGAATTTTCAAATACCATAAATGGAAGTTTATCAATTTTATATGACAGTTGTCTCAGTACCCTTGGAAGTAGTTTATCCTTGTCTGGTAAATATAATTTGTTGTGTACTCTTGGCATTGCACCATTTTATTGGATTTCATTTCTTGTTTAACTGTATTTGTCCTAGCTTTCCAGGATAAAGATCATTGTCTTGGCTGAAAAAAAAAGTTTAATATTTACACCTCAAGGTTTTGTTTTTTATCCCTTCCCTCTAAAATGTACATGTCTCCAATAACTATCTCATGGGGTTGTAAGGATTAAATTAATGTTAAAATACCCTGTACCGTTAAAATGTTACAATTAAATATGATATTTTAATTATCTTATTCTCTTTGTAAATTTCAAAGTGTATTAGCTAAAGATCATGCAAATTTGAAAGTAGTTTCACCTAGCTTTATCTGTCTTATAGTCAAATTTTTCAGCTCTGTTCCCAAGTCAGCAGCCAAGTGCTGCTTTCTTTTTTTATCCACTGCTCTTATTAAGGCAAATAGCATGTTTATCTGATTTTTTTTATATTAGAGATATTGTAAAGATGAATTAAAAAGGGTATTCAAAGTACTAAGGAAATGAAAAATATTTCTAACAAATCAATATGGCAATCATGTAATTTCTTCTTTGACAGCAATGTGCCTTTTGGTTAATTACTATCACATTTAACGTTGATTTGAAAAATGGATACCTCATATTGTTTTCTTCCATTTAAGTGTTGGTTTTAAATCCAACACGATGAAATACTAAATTTTAACATATTCAAATCTGCTCTGCCTACACATAAATAGATTATAGGGAATGGAACATTTTAATCATAAAAGGAAAATACTTATGAAAACTACCAACCATAACTCTGCCATCCTTTATACTATATATTCATTTAAATGGAAATGAAATTCTCAAACAAAAGAATAATGACATGAGTTTCCACATCACTGTGAAAATAGAGTTATAAAATAAAAATTTAGAAATAACATAGCAATTTACATTACTACTCACTGTGATTCAAATGGTGGCTTTTAATAATTTTCTCCAAGATGTTTATGAGTCAGTCACGCATGATTATAATCAGAAATAATGAAAGAAGTTAGCTTAGAAACCTTCCCTTACTATTTAGCCAGAAACAATCTCTCTTTCCTCTGCACTATTGAAACCTTTTCTTCCTAAGTCTCATGCATATATTTTATGCATGTATATATGCAGTAACATTATTTATGTATCTATCTTCTCTCCCTTGATACAATGTATACTCTTTGTGGGTAGGACCCATTAATATTCCTTTTGGATCTCTTAGTATCTAATTCAAAGTTTGCATAAGTCATGTGCTTTAAATGTGTGTTTGAATGTATGATAAATGAAGGGAATTAAATATCATTGATAAAATATCTTAAAGAAGTAATGATTTTGTACTTCTTTTAAAGTGAATGCCAGAGAAGACAGACAATGTTTTCAAATAATCAGCAGAATGTAATCTCCTTGAGGTGAGAGACTGTTTATATTTTCTTATTTGTCTTCCCAATATCCAGCAGAAAATGATACTTTATTGTTTATTGTGTTAAATTAAATTAAGTTTGAATAATCCACTGTAAAATATTTTCCCACTCACTTATCCTTCATAAAAGCTTCCAACAAGAAAAATATTTAGATTTATTTAAATTTCAAACATCCCTGTTGTTTTTGTGAATATATAATAAATTAACCAAAAAAAAACATGTGAAAAGAAGAGAAACTGGTCTTTTACTCTACTTCTAAGGGCGAAAAATTAATAATGACAAAAACGTTTTTGCTGAGATAGAACCATAATTCACTATTCCAAATACCTTTATAAAAAATTAGCCTTCTCTCTGCTGTCTCCTACTTTGTAGAGGCTGAAGGACTATCAGAGTGGAAGATCACATATATCAGATTTTTTTCAACATGTTGGTTAATTTTGCTGAACTTCTCCCACACTCCTCATTTTATGCTTCATTATAATAGGTTGACTTCTCAGAGCTGAAGTGGCAATTACACTGGGAAATGTAGATGACATAAAAACATCAGTCAAACTTTACTTTAAATAATGAATGCTAAACATCCAAGATTAGAAGATCACAGTGAGTCACACCCCCAACATACTCTATGTGAAACACAAATCAATAAAAACAATGAGCTAAAAACACATACACAATGAAAAGAAATAAATTTTTAAAATGAAAAAATGAGACAATACAATTTTAAAAGTGCTATAGAACAATTGAATAAGCTAAAGTACAAAACAAAAAAGAGATGGAAAAAGTAAGCCTTAAAAATAGCGGTGAATAAAGTTGTGAAAAATATACAGAAAGAAAGGTCAATTTCAAGGAAGTCTTTGAATGACAAATAAGAATCCCAGACAAAAAGACAAATATCTAAAAGAAACAAGGTAAAATAATTATTAGTAAAATATGATACTCTTCAAATCTTTGTATTGGAGAAATTGCTAAAAAATACCTTGAAATAATGAATCTAAGCAGATTCTAGAGCATTAGAACCCACAAAAAGACAGAGCAAAACAATTTTCCAGCCCAAGACTACTTAGGTCAACAGCAAAAATCTGTTCCACCATGGTGAGAGGAGTATAGACCAGTGTAGGCCATGCCAGTGTGAACTAGGCTCCAGAAAACCTTTAGAAAGCTTTTAGAAAGACATTTGCAAGAAATACCAATAAAATCAGGAAAAGAACTGGCAGTAGTATGTAAAAAGAGTCTGTTTTTACTAACATGTTATTATACTATATGTCAATGTAGAGATAAACTACTGCAGGAAAAAGCTCAGATGGAAAGGGAGTTAGCTGATTTGCATGAGTTGCCCCAACTTTGACTGCCAGGAGAATTCATGGGAGGAAAATGAAACAATGTTGGATGAGGCTTCTCAGACAGAAGTTTGCCCCATACTAAGAAGAAAGCAGGAGAACCAGGGAGGAAACACAGTCTTCAAAGAGATAATTGAGTATTTTACTCACTATGAGGTCACTGATATATTAAGATGAATCACTCAAAGGATGGGAGAACTGTTAGTGTCTTGGATGGTGAAAATCAGTGATGAAGGGGCCAGAGGAGTATTGGTAGATAGCAAGGATTGCTATAGGTATTAGTCCAAATCCTTTTATACAACAAGTTTTAAGGATTAACATATGCAAGGAGGTACAATGGAACTAATCTGTTAACTTTAGCTCTTGTGGGATGCAATAAAATGTTTCTCACTGACTCTATGACACCTAGTGGAGATAGACCCTGGTACTCACTTAGAGACTGTATGAGAAAGTTAAAGGAGGAGGTAATGAAGACATTAATAGTGACTAGAGATACTGAGGCTTATCATGAAACCCCTTTAGCAGCTTCTCATGGAAATATATTGAAGACGACTCCTCCTGCTCATAAGCACCTAATTCTGACTCTACTAATTGGGGAGATAGGACACTCTCTTTCACAGGTACTGGATAAGATGTCACAGCTAACTGAATTGAGAGAATATCAAAAGATGAATTTCCTTAAGAGAGAAAATAGCCAGAAGATTCAAAGTCAGAATAAATTGCCAAGAAAAGAATTGTTTACTGCTCTATTGAGAGCAGGTTAGACTTTGGAAGAATACATGGCATTCCAACTAATGAACTATGCAAAATATACCAAGAAATGAGCAGAGAAGTAAGGACTACTCCCTACAGATCCTCCTGAAACATTGTATCCAAGTTTATCACACCTGCAAGAATAGGAAATTGCCCTGGCCCCAGTTCAGATTAAAGAAAGTAAATCTCTAGCAAGAATGACAATCCCCAAATTACAAATTAGAAAATAGTAAACAGCAATGAATAAGGCTATGATAGTGGGTTCATGGACTCCAGAAGCATGTCTGGCCCTATATCTACCCTGCATCTGGTTATTTTCTCCTTGTTCCTTTTGTTTGTTTGTTTGTTAAACTTGTTTGCTAGATTTGTTTTCTTCAGGCTTAATACTGTCCACCTGCAGATGTCTGTTCAGTTAAGCAGTGTAATGGCAAGCAAAGTAGTACTTAGCTCCTTGTTTCTGCTACTTAAGTATTTAGCACCTTATTTGAGCCCCATGTGATTTGAAGGTGGTAGGAACTTACTGATGCAACAGGAAAGGGTGGAACAGGAAGGAACTGACCACATAAAAGGAGGAGCACTAGTTGGGATTGAGCAGAACTGAGAAGGAGAACAATTGTGGTGGCCAGCACTCTGATTGTCTGTTTTATCTATGTTGATTTGTGTTTGTAATACTTTGTACAGAAGCCCTGGGACCTCACTGCTGGTTCAGAAGCCCTGAAAGAGGGTTTTCTTGTGGTCTGTTTACAGAAGTCTTGCAGGAGGCTTTCAGGGATCCTGGGAGTATATTGGTGATTTGTGTTGATTTCTCAGACCTTCTTTGTGGGTCTGTATTGATTTCATAGGCAGATAGTGAATTGATGATGGTGCTGGCAATGTGTGTGAATGTTGTTTTGGTTCTATTAAGCTTTGTCTTCCCAGAAACAGAAATGGCAAAGCACTTGAGGTGGACTGGATACCATGAGCTTCAATATGGAATGGGAACTGCATGAGGAACTGGACAAGGAGCTGAGAGCTGCCTGCCTATGGATCTAAGTGACAGTTGGGTGAATTCAGACAAAAGCTGGGAGCGTGGAAGAGGAACCATGGAATTTGCCAGCCAACCTTAAGTCAAGATGAAAACATCTCTCCTTGGGTACTTAGTGCTGACTGACAAGATCATGATTTACTGTGACCTAGGGTGGGAGAACTTTGTACTTTGTACCCCTCAAGGATGATTGAGTTAAGGATGATTGGAAGCTAGTCTCCAATCAAGAAGAAAGACTTTCTGACTGAGAAGATTAAGGAAATGTGACCCAGGGGTTGGAGACCTTTGTACTTTGTATCCCTTAAGGAGGATTGCTCTTTAAGGATAATTGAGTTAAGGACTTACTGAATGATATCTTTTGTTTAAAATTACATGGCCCTTTTAGTGATAAATTGTTGTGTTATATCATTGTGAATGCTGTACTTTGATTTCTGTGAATGTTTTGATTTAGGTTACTTCTGAATAAATGGAGAGTTCACTATACTATGTCATCAGAATCATAAATCTATTCACAGAAGCAGTCCTCTGGAGAGCTTCTCCTACTTGGCTTTACATCTAAATGTCACTCTCTGTACACAACTGTGATGTGTCAGTCTGGACCTGGTGTCAAGCAAGCTCCAGATACAAGCTAAAGAACTTACCTCTCAAATGGGACCTCTTGGGGCAGGGACAGTTCTTCATCCAATTTCACAGGGAAGCTTGGGGTAGTGTGCCCTCCACTATAGAATCAGAGTTCTGTTTTTACAAATCATTAAAAGCCAAATAGTAAGGACTTCTGGGGCCCAAGATGTCTGAATAAGTAGTGGGTTGTTCTCACCCTCCCATATTGACCTTGAAAAACCCAGAAAATGTCACCTCAGAAAAAATTCAGGAATAGAAGAGCCAATAGAAAGATGGCATATGGCAGTCTTTTAGCCTAGGAGCCTCAAGAGATTAAGAAGAAAGGTCCATTCCATTGTAGTGGAAGGGAAGTACTGCAGGATTTGAAGTGACCCAGCAAGCCAGAGTCAAGCCCCACCTCAGCAAACCAGCAGGAGATCCTGAGACCCAGGGTGTTTGAGCAGGCAAGTGCCAACACCCGGACCCCTCCACATGCCTTGGCCTAGCCATGGGAAACAGCAGACTCCAGCTCAGAGAACCACCACATGAGTCAGTGGGCAAGTATCTAACAGCAGCTGAAGCCATCTGTCCTCTAGCACAGCCCCAGTGAGGAGACGTCCTCCAGCAACCAGACCACCCACAATCACCCAGAGAAAATCATTTAGAGCCCCAGGTAAATGCACATAAACCTCACCTGGTCTAGGCACACACCAGTCACCACAACCAGCTCTAGTTCAGCAACAGCTGTTGGCACCTGAGGCCACAGCACACAAAGCCAGTGACCAGGTCATGACAACTAGTACAAGAATCTTGTGACAGTGACCCCTCTGTCTCAGAAGCAGACATCAACTTTAAAAGTCAGGAAAAAGGCAAGGGCCATGAGCAAAAAGGAACAAAGAATCACACTGGCCACAGAGAATTATTATGGTGAAAGGGGAGATCAAAACAAAAATTCATTAGAGGACAGCATTGTCATTATACCCAAATCTGGGATATCAAGAGGGAAGATGAACTGGTCTGAAGCCCAAAAGAAGAGCATGGCAGAGCTCAAGAAAGATTTTAAAAGTTGAATAAGAGAGGAAGAAGAGTGATTGGGAAATGAAATGAAAAGGATTCAAGAAAGAGCTAACAATCTGGAAAAGAAAGGACAAAAGTTGATGGTAGAAAACAATTCCTTTAAAAATCCTATTGACAAAATGGCAGGGGAGGAGTACACTGAAGAAAACAACTCAGAATTGGGAAAGTGGAAACTAGTGACTCTTTGTAACATCAAGAATCAGTCAAACAAAATCAAGAGAATGAAAAAGTAGAAGAAAACACAAAATATCTCATTAGGAGAAAACTAACCAGGAAAATAGATGCAGGAGAGATTTTTTAAAGAATTATTTATCTTCCTGAAAGCAATGATCAAGAAAAGAACATATACATTTTTCAAGAAAGCATTAAGGAAAACAGTCCTGAGGCCCTAGGATCAGAGGACACATTAGGTAAAAAAAAAAACCCAAAACCACCAATTAACTCCTGAAAGAGGACTCAAATTGAAAATGCTAAGGCATGCTATAGCAAAATTTCAGAATTATTAGATCAAGAACAAAGTACCACAAGCAGCCAGAAAGAAATAATTTAAATATTGTAGAGAAACAATCAGGATTATGCAGGATCTCTCAGATTCAATATAAAAAGATCATTGGATTTGGAATATGCTATTCTGGAAGGCAAGGGAACTTGGACTGCAACCAAGGATCAACTTCCCAGAGAAATTGAACATAATATTTCAATGGGGGAGGTGGATATTCAATAAAATAAAGGACTTCCAACCGGGTTCTTCCTGATGAAAAGACCAGATTTAATGGAAAATTTGATATTCAAATACAAGATTTGAGAGAGGCATAAAAAGGAAATGGAAAAGGAAAAAAAATGTTATTCTATAAGGGCAAACTGTTTACAGCCCTATATGGGAATATGATACTTGTAATTCTTGAGAACTGCATCTTTATTATGACATTCAGAATGGATAAACATAGGCAGAGGGCATGAATGGGTATAACTTCACTTTGATGTGATGATAAAAAATCTAAGTATGTGGTAAAAAGAGATTGCAATGGTAGAAGATGAGAGGAGGCAGCAGAAAGGGGGTAAATTACATCACATGAAGAAGCACAGAGATCCATTTCACCAAATTTAAAGAAGAGAGGGAGGTGAGTATTGTTTGAATCTTACTGTCATTGAATTTGGCTCTTTTAAAGAGAGGATGGGGGGCAGGGCAGCTAAATAGCACAGTGAGTAGAGCACTGGCCCTGAGGAGGGCCTGAGTTCAAATGCGACCTCAGACACCTAACACTTACTGGCCATGTGACCTTAGTCAAGTCACTTAACCTCTATTCCCCTCCCTTCCTCCCTCCAGTAGGGAAAACCTGTTGGACATGGGTGACAGAAGAGCATCATCCAGCCTCAGCCCTGGGTTGCCAGATATGGTGGTGATAGCAGTAGTGGCAGCAGCTGCAGCAGAAGCAGCAGCTGTGGTACCAACAGTGTCTGCTTCTGAGCTCCAGGCTCACAGATACAGGGGGGACAAATTGCAAGAATCACTTTGCTTGCACTGAGGCAGCATTCTCTAGATTTGCCCTGCTTGGATCTGTGTCACAGTCTTGGGTGGCATTCTTGGGGTGAGAAGGAGCACTTGCATGGCAGTGCTTTTGGTGGCTGTGGAGAGGAAATACTCAAAGTTCTGAGGGAGGTGCTTAGAAGTAACTCTGTCAAGAGCTGCACAAAATCCAAGAAATTTGAAACGTATCACTTTCATCTCTGGAAGCAGGGTTCTACCATGGCAAAGAGCTCAAAAATCAAGTAATTGACTGAGGAAATGAGCCAACAGAGGAAAAGAAATAACACCACCTGGAAGATAGACCCAGGAGAGATAATATACAAATTATTAGACTACCTGAAAGCCATGACCAAAAAAAGAGCCTAGAAATCATCCTTCAAGAAATTATCAAGGAAAATTTCCCTAATATTGTAGAACCAGAGGGTAAAACAGAAATAGAAAGAATTCACAATCACCTCTTGAAAAAAAAAGCCAAAACAAAACTCCTAGGAATATTACAGCCAAATTCCAGAGTTCCCTAGTCAAGGAGCAAATACTGCAAGCTATCAGGAAGAAACAATTTGAATATTGTGGAAACACAATCAGGATAACACAAGACCTAGCAGCTTCTATATTACAGGATCAAAGGATTTGAAATAGGATATTCCAGAGGTCAAAGGAGCTAGGATTAAAACCAAGAATAACGTACCCAGCAAAACTGAGTATGATGCTTCAGGGAAAAATATGGTCCTTCAATGAAATAGAGGATTTTCAAGCATTCTTGATGAAAAAGCCAGAGCAGAACAGAAAATCTGACTTTCAAATACAAGAAGCAAGAGAGGCATGAGAAGGTAAACAGGAAAAAAGAAGTCATAAGGAATTTATTAAAGTTGAACTATTTATATTCTTACATGGAAAAGCAATAATTGTAACTTATAAGACTTTTCTCAGTATGAGGATAGTTGAAGGGAATATGTGTTTGTGTATATATGTATATATGTATGTATACACACATACATATGTATATATAGGTAGGTGTATGTCTGTGTGTATATTTATATATGCATACATATATATGTACATATATATGAGTGTATGCATATGTATGCCCATGTATACATAGATAGAGAGCATAGGATGAGTTGAATATGAAGGGATGATATCTAAATAAAATTAAGAGGTTAGAGAGGAATATTTTTGGAGAAGGAGAAACTGAGAGATAGAATAAGGTAAATTATCTCATAGAAAAGAGGCAAGACAAAACTGGTACAATGGAGGGGAAGAGCAGAAAGGTGAAAGGGAATGGGTCAAACTTACTGTCTTTTAATTTGGCTTAAGGAGGGAATATCATACATACTCAATTGGGTAGCTTACCCAACAAGAAAATATGGGGGGAAAGGGGATGAGATGGGGGATGATAGAAGGGAGGGCAGATTGAGGAAGAGGGTGGTTAGAAGTAAACACTTTTGAAAAGGGGCAGTGTCAAAGGATAATATAGGATAAGTGAGGGCAGGATTGGATGGGGGCATTTATAGTTAGTCTTTCACAATGCAACTACTATGAAAATGTCTAGCACAACTATGCATATCCAACCTATAATCAATTGCTTATCTTCCCATTGGGGGAGGGTGAGACTGGAAGAAGGGAAAAAATCTGGAACTCAAAAATTTAAAAAGAAATGCTTTAAAAAATTGCTTTTTACATGCAACTGGGGAATAAGATATACAAGTACTGGGCTATAGAAATCCATCTTGCCCTGCTAGGAATTGGGGCAGGGAGGGGGGTGAGGGAGGATATAGGAGTGAAAAGATTGTAGCTGAGTAGGAAGTAGGCTTGCTATTTCTAGGTGGGAAAGGGGGAAGATGGGGAGAAAAAATTGTAAATCAAAATCTTGTGCCAATGAATGTTGAAAGCTAAAAGTAAATAAATTGGCAATAAATTTAAAGAAAACAAAGAAAGTAAAATAAAAGAATGAGTGGATCAAACAGCAAATCATAGAAACAATCAGTCATTTCATCAAAGGGAAGGACAATAATGAGAAAACATATCATAAATTATGGGATGGAGTAAAAGTTGTTCTTAAGGGAATCTTTCTCTCCCTAAATTTTTTTGTGAATAAAATAGAGACACAGAAGATCAACAAATTAGGCATACAATTAAAAGAGTTAAAAAAGAACAAATTAAAAATACCCAATTAAGTACAAAATTAGAAATTCTGAAAACAAAAGGAAAGATTAATAAAATTGATATTAGTAAACCTTTGAACTAATAAAACTAAGAACTGGTTTTATTTTAAAAAATAAAATAGATGAAACTTTGGTTAATTTGAATAAGTAAATGAGAGAAGAAAACAGAATTATCAATAACAAAAATGAAAAGAGTGATTTTACCCACAAGGAAGAGGAAATAAAAACTATATTTAGGAGCTATTTTAGTCAACTGTACATTAATAAATTTGACAAAATTAGTGAAATGGATGAATATTTACAAAAATATAATTTGCTCAGATTAACAAAAGTGTAAATAAAATATTTAAACAGCTGTATGTCAGAGAAAGGAATTGAACAAACCATCAATGAACTCCTAAGAAAAAATCTCAATGAGCAGATGGATTTACAAATGAATTCTACCAAATGCTTTAAGAACAATGAACTCCAATACTGTATAAACTATTCAGGAAAACAGGTGATGAAGGAATTCTATCAAATGTTTTTATGATACAAATATGGTACTGATACCTAAACAAAGAATAGTCAAAAGAGAGAAAGAAAATTAAAGGCTAATTTTCCCAATGAATGTAGATGCAAATTTTTAAAATAAAATATTAGTAAAGAGACTAAAGCAACTTATCATGAGGATGATACAATTTATACCAGGAATACAGGGCAGATTCAATGTTAGGAAAACTATCTGCGTAATTGGCAATATATGCCACAAAACTAACAGAAATTGGAGTTGGAGAGGGGCAGGATCAAGATGACCAAGTAAATGCAGGAACTTGCTTGAACTCATCCCCAAATTAACTCTGACACATGTAAAAAATTACTCTAAACAAATTTTAGAACTACAGAACCCACAAAATGACAGAGTGAAACATATCTCCAGTTGAAGACAGCCTAGCAGGCTGAGAAGAAGGGTCTATTGCACTGGACTGGGAGCAAAGCAATGTCCCACAAGGGCCACTCTGGCACAGATAAGGCTATAGTAGACCTCAGGAGACTGACTCACTGGCTGCTTTGGTGGTTTCCAGACTTCTCAACCCACAAGTTCCAAATATGGTGCTGATACCTAAACAGTCTATCCATTGGGTAACAAATTAAGGCAAAACATTTACAGAAATCAAAATACTACATTTACAATGTTAAGACATAACAACTTATCACCAAAGTGGCCATATAGTTTTCACCAAAGTGGACACATAGTATTCAACAAAGTACAACCATTTAGTACTTCAATCATTTAGTAGCTCAATCATTTAGTAAGTCCTCAATTCAATCATCCTTAAAGACACTTATCTCCTTAATGGACACAAAGTACAAAGGTCAAAGTTCTCCACCCCTAGTTCACAAGTGAATTACCATCTCATCAGTCAGCATTAAATACTCAAAAAGAGATTTTTTCATCTTGACTGGAGGGTGGCTCTCAGCTTCCATGGTTGCTCTTCTATGATCCAGCTCCCAGTTCCTTGTCCAGCTTCTCGTCCAGTTCTTCATCTAGTTCCTTGTCCAATTTATGGTCCACATTGAAGCTCAAAGTGTCCATTCCACCTCAAGTCCTTCACAGTTCCTGTTTCTGGAAATACAAAGCTTAACAGAGCCAAAACAACATTCATGCACATTGCTGCCGCCGTTATCAATTCACTATCTGCCTGTGAAATCAATACAGACCCACCAATAAGGTCCAAGAGGTGAACACAAATCATCAACATAGAAATCAACACAGATCCATCAACAAGGTCCAAGAGGTCAACACAAATCATCAACACAAAAATCAACACAGACCCACAAACAAGGTATGATAACTCAACACAAATCATCAATATAGTCCCAAGGCCTCTGAATCCTGCCTCTAGGACTTCTGTAAACAACCAGAAAATTCTCTTTCAGGGCTTCCAGTAAGGTCCCAGGGTTTCTGTACAAAGTATCACAAACAAACATCAACACAGACAGAACAGACAAACAGTGTTGGGATACCACACATTTTTCTCCTTCTTGACTCTGCCACCACAAGAGTTCTCTTCTCAGTTCTGCTCTGTCTAGCCTACTCACCAAGGTAATTAGCTCCTCCTCAGGAGTTCACAAGTTGTAGGGTTCACACATTCTGTTTCTTGAGAGACTTGATACAAAGCTCAAAAGAAACTTAGACTGAAACAAGGTGTTATTTCAATAGCTGAAACAAAGTGTGAACTACTTTTTTGCTTGCCATTACAGAGGGCACAGGGCCAGTTGAATATAAGGGGATAATATTTAAAAAGTATTTGGGTAGGTGTTCTACACAAAATAAGCATGCTTGAAACCTTAAATACATACATATCTAATTGCTGCAACATTCATAAATGAAAATATGATTTGAATTCAGGTTTTCTTTCTACAATGTATTTTTTCTACTATGCCACCTAGTTCCTTTTAGGTATCTCTTTTAAAAGGAAGTATTTTTGGTGTAATGACACAATATTCTCTGAGTTTCAAAGATGAACATACCTTTTGACCAGGTAATTCCAATAGCTAGAACGTTATTCCAAAAATTTCATGAGATGAGAAGTAGAAATAACCAGATTCCTGGGTTGTCTCATTTCTTTTTTTGGATAATTCTTTACATCTTCACAAGGTTTTTATCTCTACAAAAACATTTCTAAATGTTCAGTTGATAATTTGAATTTAAAAAATAGAAAACAAATCTAGTCATACAACAAATAGAACTGATTACATTATCTAATATTAATGTAAGTAAATATTATGTTGATATGAAATTATAAATCATCAGAATGTGACAATATACATATTCACTATAGCTACATATTTTGAAAAGATGAGTAAGTATGAAAAGCAAAGAAAAAAGGGGAGAGAACCTCTAGTAGCTCAAGAAAAAAAATTAAAAGGAAGTTTCTTTGTCTTTTCATTGATTTTTTTTCCTGTCTTGTTCAAAATTAAGGATCTGAATATAAGACTTCATCCTTTGGTTTTCATGTCATATACTTTTTTTTTACTTATGATTATAGTAATAAATATTTATATGGCAAGTTTACAATGAAATTATGTTGATATTTAATTCACATCTCTTTGTGACATTTCTTAAAATCATTTTATTATGCTGGAAGATGCATTTCTTTTTTTTTCTTTTTGCCAATGACGTGATATGAGAAAAGTCATAGAATTTAGAAACTACACATTGCTTTAAGTATTTCATCCAAAAACATAATTAAAAGACTCAAATGCTTAAAGAACCTCAGGAATATCTCTCTTATATATGATTTAATTAAAGTCAGAAATAAATCAAATTTATAGAAACATTAAATGAATAATTATTAGATAACATTCAAGAACAGTACATGAGAACTAAAGTGTTAAATGTTCTACATCAAAAGAATGTCAGTGAGATAATGAGGGGTAGCTGACTGTTAACATTTTATCAGCCTCAGTTAATAACTTTCTATTTCCATCAACCTTAAAAGGAAGCACTGTTAATCTGACTGTCTAGTCATTTGCTTGCACTCTTGAGTATCCTATGTCACATATACTATATTTGTAGATAAAATTTTAAGGATTCCTTCATTAAGACTTTCATCTAAGATATATGAGAAATTTTAATAATCTCCCAGGGGTATTCAAAGATGAAATTTTGTCAGATTGAGATAAGGGATGGTTAAAGTACTTTTTTTTATTGCTACTTTTGAAAGTATATCTTTTTAAAGCATATAGTAATTGCTAAAAAAAATTATTACAGGAAATTGATAGAAATTAAACCAAGGCTTATTGACCTCCAAATTGGCTTCAAAAGTTATAGCAGTAATCCTTAAACTTTGCTGGCTCAGTGATATTAGAAAAGTAGAGAAATTATTGTAATGTTAACAAATACTTAAGAAATAAACTAGAAAAAGCAATTATTTCATGATATTTTCTAAATCACCTGAAATATTCTGGAATATGATAAAGATTAAAAATGAAAGATAGAATACAGGAGAGATTTTTTCCATAAAGCTCAGATTAAATGATCATAAAATTTAATAAAATTTATTTGATGAAGGGAATATCTTCTTTTCTAGAAACAGTAATTTGACCAGTCTACAAAATGTCTTTCCTATAAACAAATTGTACATTTGGAGAGAGAACAAAGAAAAATAACTTATTTGCTTCTCTGCACAAAATGAAACATCTCCTGCCTTATTCAAATATCCCAACTCTGGAAAAGATATCTATAATATCTTCAAATATTATGCATCCATATTTTCTCAGTATGTTTGTGATTTACTCACAGAATGAATCAATGTATACAGAAAACCTTCAAATTTCTTATTTGACATGTTATTTTATTTTCTTTCTATCAGACTGAAAGATGGAGTTTAAGTTGATGTATTTTATTTCATTATTAATTTTGAGTATTAAAAGCTTTCAGTGGAAGTATATAAATTCTACAATTGAAAAGAGAGTAAGACCAGGTAATTCCAATAGCTAGAACGTTATTCCAAAAATTTATTGAGATGAGAAGTAGAAATAACCAGATTCCTGGGTTATCTAATTTCTTTTTTTGGATAATTCTTTGCATCTTCACAAGTTTTTAGAAATAAAACTCTGGTGGTAGAAAATGTTGAATAGATCTTACTCTTACAATTCCGTGATTGATTATTCTGTACAAATGATTTATAATCTTGTTGTTCAGAGACTGTTGACTTCTATATTTGAAACTTAGACCTTAAATATATTCTGGTAAATGAGTCCCCGTTCAAAGAATCCTCAACAGTTGTTTTGATGTTTGTATTGTAAATTTGACTTACAAGTTTATGTGTCAGAGGGTCTCCTCAATACTATGAACAAGTTTTCTTACTACTTTTAATTTAAAGCTTAAAAAAAAAAGATTAAATGGTAATAGCCATTATAGCATGCTAAAATGGAAAGATCATTGGAATGAGATTTAAGGCACTGAAATTCTAAACTCATCTCTGACATTATCTCTATGATTTTGAGCAAGCCATTTAATCTCACTAAGCTCGAGTTCTTTCTCCTGTCAAACGAGGGGAAAAGTTGTATTATACAATCTCCAATACAGTATGACATGGGGAAATGAACCCTGGATCTGAATAAAAAAGTGGATGAGTTTACGTCCTGCCCCATAATTTACTGAGGTATCTCACATATTGAGTCTGCTGGGACCAGCTTCTATTAACTCCAAAAATGTTAAATTTTCAGTCCGAGCATTTACACTTCAGAAATTGAGGCTTGGTTTATTTTATTATATTTTATCTAATTTTATTGGCTATCTATTCTAGACTTAAGAAAATGATAGAGATGTTATTAATGCATGTGAAACTTAAAAGCATATGTAATGGTAATGGGAATCTGAAGATCTTTCCTTCCCCTTGATAGGCCTAGGTGAATTTGAGGACTTCCTGATTTGAAAGTAAACTCTGGCCCCAAATAGGTTAAATGTGGTCACATGGAGCCTGTTCTGGGAGGTTTGTTTTTTAGGAGGCACAACTTTTGTTATTTTGTGGTTAAGTGGGTTGTGAGGGTTGTGATGTTCTCTGATGTAGGAAAGGCCATATATGTACACACACACACACACACAAACATACATACATATACAAAAATATATACATATATACAAATACATACATACATACACATACATACATACATACATGTACATACATACATATACAAATCACAACGGCCCCTTGAACTGGCTTTGAAATCCTAGATGTTGGAGCTTCTCTCTCTGGTAACTAGGTCAGACCCCTTCTGTTGGTTTGCTGAATTGTATTATTTTCTGTCTGTGTTTTTTGTCTGCTTGTTCCTTGTTTGTATTCTCTGAAGTTCAGGGTGCTGACCTTTTCCCCTGAACTAGGTAAGAGAAATTACGTCAGATTAAACTATGATTGTTAACCCTTTTTGAGTTGCTTTCCTTTAGAAAAACCGATCAAAGAACACATGTTAGCAGCCATCCTGGTTATGCTTATAGCCACAAAGTGCCTTGCACATTTTCCCCCTTAGAGTTAGATGCTAAATATCTATTGACACATCTCCAAGGCACCAGGTGTAGACAGCTGTTTATAGACCAAGTTTTGGTTATATCATTTAAGTTTTCAGTATGTCAGATTTTTTTTGTTAGTTTGTTTTCCCTCTGAACATATGAAAGTGAGACAATAATATTTTCAGTTTAAGCTACACAGGACTGCTATGAAAATAAAGTGCTTTTTTTTTTTTGGCCATGCTAGATTAGTGAAGTGTATTAGTTCTTGAGTAGATGAAACAAGTACGTATTGGCAATAAATATGTGGAAATATGACTAATAAGTAAAAAACAGGATAACCAGCATAATGAGTGGTCATATCTAATGAGCACTGTGTGTTATCACTTGAAAACATGCCAAATAAAATAAACAACTACAGCAATAGAGAGTAAGAAGCAAGATGACAGTGAATAAATGCGATGGCTAAAAAGAATATGAGGAGAAATCCATAAAAGAAATATATTACAAATACCATAATAGCTATAACCTGTCATTTTTAAGGCCTTATCTTGTTAATACTAGACCAATAGAAGCTTATTAAAGGAACAAACATAACAATTCATATATGGCCATCAGAATATTCCTTTAAAATCAAAAAGAGCCTCCCCTTTTACCACTTGAAGTAGGCTTGCGTACTCTGTAGGAACAATGACTCACTTTTGTTAGCATTAACCTTGCAGGTGGGCTAAATTACTTTTCCCAAAATTGAACTATTTCTCAATATCTGAGTAGCAGCAATAAGAATGTAAAAGCTTTCAAAGTATAATGATAATTGTGGAGTATGTTTCTCCCTGGTTTGTTTTAAAGGAAGGTCACATTTCCAAGATTAAGTTACCTGTATCAATAAAGCGAGGGTACATGATCCTCCTCCCTCTGTAACTAGAAATGAAACTATACTAGCTACAGTAATCTCCTGAGGAATTTAGATATCAACTAATGTGAGTAACAAGGTAAACTCTAATATTTATTTATATGGTTTGAAATGGGATCTCCTAGAAAAAAATATTAAACTATAAGAATCAACCCCTTAGAATACATAATAGAAAACTATTCAAGCAAATGAGACTTTCCTTGGAAGGAACTTTTGGTGTGGCTCCTGAAACATGCGATTAACATGAAAACAAGTGATGATCAGCCTATGGGGATGTTAATAAAACCACACAGTAAAATTCAGCACAAGATAAAGAAACATTTCAGACCCATCTAATGCTAAAAGCATTCCCTAATGTTCTTGCAATGGCAGTTATGTGGCACAGTGGATATAATCTCTGCTGGGAGTCAGGAAAAATTGAATTCAAATCTAACCTCAAATACTTACTAGTTGTGTGATATTGTGCAAGTGGCTTAACCCTGTTTGCCTCAGTTTCCTCATCTGTAAAAGGAACTGGAGAAGGAAATGGCAAACTATTGCAGTATCTTTGTCAAGAAAGCCTCAAATGGGGTCATGAAGAGTCAAATGTGACTGAAACAACTGAACAACAATGCTTTTTGTCCCATTTAGATTACCTATGGGAGGACAGAGGGCATACCATGGAAAGCATGGGTATCATGTGCTCTTGGGAGTGAGTTTAGTGAGGCATTGTCCTTACATGTATGACTCAAAAGAAGTCAGAATATTTGTCTCTAGACTCTTCTTCCCCACCCCTCTTCTCCAAAAAAAGACTTTAATTCCTGCCAGAAGGGGAAGCAGAAGACTAAGGTCAGAAACTTGCCCACTCTTCTTTCCTTAGAGAGGAAAGAGGATTCTATTAAAATAGAATCATGTTTATCTGCTCTCTTAAATATTATTAGTCTAGGGGACATGGTTTTCAGATTCAAGCTGACTTCTGATTGCTGCTTCATTAATTTGAGGAAGCAAGACCTCAAGTTTTATATCCAAGGTTTGACTCTTCCTAACAAATACCAGTCCCACAATGATACACGTAGTAGTTAGCCAAGGAACCCATTTATCTAAATCAGTGGTTCTTAACCTTCCTAATACTGTGACCCTTTAATACAGTTCCTCATGTTGTGATGACCCCCAACCATAACTGTAATTTTGCTACTGTTATTATTCTATCTGATATGCAGGATGTATTTTCATTGTTACAAATTGAACATAACCCTCAGGTTGAGAACCACTAATCTAAAGCATAGCAAAAAATTCAGAGAAATTATACATGGGAGAATGTATCAGAGTGAATAGTTTTCCCATGGGAATGAGGTAACTCAGCTCAATCAAAACAGATAATCCTGGGTCTTATTATGCAAGGGGAGGTTAATTCATTTCCACCAAGAGGAGAGAATCTCATACCAATGACTTTTTGTATTAGGGATGCATGAGAACCTATGCAGGTCCTTTGGACAACCTCTATGCAGACTACTACACATAGGACCAATGGATATCCTTGGAGTTTGCTGAAACATCCTGGTTAGGATTTACCAAACTAGATAAAGTTACAGAAGCTGAAGCTTTTTTTTTGTTTTGTTTTTGCTTTTTGGAGGGGAGAAGGCAGGGCAATTGGAGTTAAGTGACTTGCCCAAGGTCACACAACTCGTAAGTGTTAAGTGTCTGAGGCTGGATTTGAACTCTGGTCTTCCTGACTCCAGAGCGAGCGCTCTATTCACTGCATCACCTAGCTACCCCTGAAACATTATTTCAATGGTAGCTCCTATGATAGCCATAAGATGGGAAATTAATCCTAAGAAAATAGAAAGTCTAGACTTCTCAGTTAATTTTAATGGAATATAGTAGTGGGAAAAGCAAAAGTTTTCCATAATAAGTTCCTGACAGCACCCCCCTCCCCCGACAGTCTAATAATGCCAGAAATTTATTGGACTCTTGTAGTTTTAGAATACTTATATTCCTCATCTAGTCATCCTGATGATTCTCTTTTACTAACATCCCACAAAGATGCCTCTTCTGAATGGAGTCTACAGCCAAGGATATACTGGTAACTATTTAACAACCAAAGTGACTCTGAAAACAAATGTGCGTGGAGAATACACTTTTACATTTAGTTTGAATTACTGACATTTTATCTGTCAATTTCTTAAGTCTAGGCAATCTATAAAATAATAAATTACTTTCTGATTTCTAAGTAATAAATGCTCACACTTAAAAATTTAACAATTGGTTCTTGGGAACAGGTTCAGGCTAGAGAGTGGGGAGAGGTGACCCACTGGATGATAAAGTCAGAGCAAAACTTGACAGACTTGAACACTGAATTGAAAATATGATGAAATTCAGTAGGAATCAATGTAAATTCCTTAATCAGGCTTCAAGATTAATTTCAAAATGGGTTTTACTGAATTACTTAATTTGAAACATCAGTATGATACAGCAACCAGAAAAATAAAATCTAATGCATTCTTGGACCATGCTAAGTGGTAGTTCATTTGTACTCTGAGCCTCTCAGACCGTGTCAGGAATATTGCATCCACTTCAGGACTTAATCATTTAAAAAAGACATTGATAAACTGGAGAGTGTTTAGAGAAAGAAAACCAGACTGGTGAAGGACTTTGAGGCCATGTTATTATATGAGGAACAACTGAAAGAACTGAGGATATTTAACTGGAAGAATAGAAAATACCGGGTGGGGGTGGTGATGGTGGTGGTGAAGGGCATGCTGTCTATGTTAGTGATTAGATTTGTTCTTTTAGATACTAAAGGGTATAATCAAGAACAATGACTAAAAGTTGTGAAGAGGAAATTGTAGGGTTGATACCAAGAAAAAAATAAAAATTTCATAACACTTAGAATTGTCAAAAAGTTGAACGGTCTTCCCTGAAAGGTTACTGGGTATCTCCAAGAAGAGTGTAAATTGCTATTTCTCAGATGTTATAGAGAAGATAACTATACTTTATGTGGGGCTATAAAGATTGCAAAGCACTTAGTGTAAATTGTTGAATTTTATCCTCACAACAACCCTGGTTGGTAGGTACTATTGCTATTCCACATTTTACAGAAGCAGAAACTAAGGTATTATAGGAGGTTAATAATTTGGCCAGAATCACACAGTTAGTATCTTAGGCCAGATTTGAATTCAGGCCTTCTTGACTTAAGGACCAACACTCTTGCCCACTGTGCCACCAGGCTGCCTAGATTTCTTTTCAGGTATGGGTTAGACTAGCCTGCTGAGTTCTCAGCTCTCCAGCTGGACCATGGAAGTATCTTACCAATAGCAATCACTCTGAAATATTACCTCAAGACATTGGGAGATACACCTCAACAGAAATGCTCCATACAGCAAGGCAGAAAAAGAAAGAAGAAATCAAAGAAACCTTTTATTTATCAGACATCCAGAAGGGGGAAAATACTGTATAGTGAAATGATACTTTTCTACCTCATTACTTTTCTATTATCTGCTCTGAAATTCTGGTAGTGTGATTACCATGACTTTTTTTGTAATCATGCACATTTCTAGAAAATGCACTAAATTTGTCTTTCCCTGAATTGACTACAAATTTTAACAGTTTAGACCAAGATGGTTTGGCGAAGCCTATAACTAAGTTAAATTGTGTGATCCATAACACTGTCTCTTTTTTTTTAAACTAAAGTGAGGAAATGCAAAGCCTAGGATTTAATAATTTGGTTATCACGGCCATGGCAGTATAATGGATGGGAAGCAAAAACCATTTAAATTATAAAAACTGCTTATCTTAATATTACCAATTTAATGTCTCTATGCTGAAGTACAATTCTATTCTCTCATTGTGTCATTAAACAGATCTTTGGTTTCAGGAAGCTGGGTCAAGAGCTGGAAGATATGTTAAGTCCTGCCAACTGGGAAACACTTAGAGAGTGAATTGGTGGTGGACTCAGTATCTTCATTGTCAAATATCAGTCTTGGATTAGGTGGCATTTTAGTCCCTTTCAATTTGATCTTACCTACTGTATGTCTAAAGGGGATTACGACCTGAAATGTCACCCCTGTGTGATAATTTTGTCCACAGCAGCTCAGGAAAACTGTCTACCAGTGTGTGAAGGAGTAATAATCTGAAGTGGTACAGGATTCTGCACTAAGTCATGAATGAAGTCGAAGATCTTTAAAATATTGACCCACTTCAGTAATTTAATTTTCATTGCTTATATTTTTCATTGTTTATAAATATCATCATAACAGTTCCTGTCTGTGCTCAACTATTAATGTCCTTTTATGACCTACTTTAAAAGTAAAACCTGGGCTTCTAGACAGTGTTACAGATTTAAAGCTAGAAGGGACTGTAGAAGCTATCTACCTCAACTCTTTTATTCTGCGGATGAGAAAGCTGAGACTGAAAGAGGTTAAGTGATTTGCCCAAGCTCGTGGACACAATGCCAGGAAGTGAAAGGGATGAGATTTGAGGCTGACACATCTTCTTTCAAATCACTATTATGCTTGTCACATTGTTTCTAACTTTTCTTACCTTAATTTGGTTAATTGATAACTGCTGGGGACATAAGATTTCAGGCATAGTCTTTGTGATGAAGATCAGATGGTTCCCCAAGTGTAGCATATAGGGAATTGCTATGTAGCATTATGGGCACACTTCTAGGGAAGTAGGTGATCCCCACATGTTTCAGAGGAACCACAGAGGCAAAAGAAGCTAGGGAAAGACCACTTAATGCAAAGTGCCTTCACTAATACCTGGTATCTTGACTGCTGGGCTTATTAAGGAATAACGTAATGTATGGCTACTCTAAAGGTTTATGAGTGGAACATGAACTAACTGTCTATCTCTGATCTTTATTTATATTTCTTTGCTTCTAACTTTGGGTATCTTAAAATGTAGCAAATACTGACACCATACCAGGGAATGATTCCTCATTCTTCAGGTTACTACCCCAGTCAGGAGAAGTCTCTCAAACAGGGCACTGAATTAGTCTATTATGTACAAGACTGCTGTGGTGTACTTTGATGTCTTTGTACAATAAGCAAATAACAAGACAGTGCACTAAGCCAAATTTACATACTTTTACCTAAGGAATGTAAACAAAAATAAATAAACAAAACTACCACTAGAGAAAAGAATAAACTGATAGGCACAGATATTGAAACAATTGAGATTTTTCTTTTTATGTATATATACATATATATTTTTAACATTTGATTATAGAACTTTAAATTCTAGATTCTTTCCCTTCCTCTCTCATCATCCACCCCACTGGAAGGACAAGCAATTAAATACAGGCTGTCCATGTGTAATTACGCAGAACCTCTCCACAGTGGGCATATTGTGAGAGACTGATTATAAGACCCTCCTTCCAATCCCGCCTCCCCCTAGTTCTATTCTCTACCCTGTCCCAGTCCCTGTCCCTTTACAGTAGTGTGTACTTTCACCAACACTCCCCACCACCTTGCTCTCCCCTCTGTCACCCCACTTCTCGTCCCCATCCCCCCTACTCTCCTGTGTGGCAAGATACTCAATTTAGAGTTTATGTCATTCCTTCTTTAAGCCAAGTTCAATGAGAGTAAGGTTGACCCTTTTCCTTTTGCCTTCCTGTTCTTCCCCTCCATTGTAAAAATTATCCTTTGCCTCTTCTATGAGATGATTAACGCCATTCTATCTCTCTGTCTCCTCTCATTCTAATCCTCTCCCACCTCAGAATTTCACCTTTTAGAGTATTGTCCCTTCCTAGTCCATTG
>CM053580.1:182625338-182639109 GCA_028627135.1 Pseudochirops cupreus | reverse complement strand
TGTTTTGCCTAACCACACATGTATAACCTATATTGAATTGCTTATCTTCCCAGTGAGGGTAGGTGAGGAGGGAAGAAAGGAAAAAATCTGGAACTCAAAGTTTTAAAAACAAAAGTGCACATTTTTTTTAACATGCAAGATAAGATATACAGGCACCGGGGTATCCTAATTTGTCTTGCCTTACTAGAAAGTTTGGGGGTGAAGGCATGGGGAAGGATGTAAGAGAGAACAGATTGGGGAAAAGGGTATTCAGTAGGCTAGCTATTTTGGGGTGGGAGGTAGGGGAAAGAGGGGGTGAAAAATTTATAACCCATAGTCTTGTGGAAATGAATGCTGAAAACTAAAAATAAATAAATAAATAACCAAATAAATAAATAAATAGGAAAAATAACATTTAAGACTGCTACAAGGTCCTCTCTTTTCCCAACAAATAATCTCTTTTCACAATCAAATATTTCCATTGACATTAAATGATTCTAATGAAGTATGATTTCTGGTGCTCTTCACTGGATATATTCACTTAACTAAAAAAAAAAAAAAAAACATTTCTTAAGCATCTCTTATGTGCCTCCTGCTATTCTTGGTACTAGAGACACAAAAACTTAAAGTGAGATGCTATACGTTTTCAATGTCTTTTGTCCTGAAAATGATCACAGCTGTATTTTATCACATTAATGTATTATACTAATAAATGCAACCCAGACCTTCGGCTAAGTCTTTTTTTTAATTTTTGGTGGTGGTGTTGGGAGGATCAGTGTTATCAAATAGTGAGACTATATATTCTGAAGAGCTATTCAATAGAGCCCTAGTATGAGAGGACTTCAGGATCAATCAACTCATTTTTTTAGTTCCTCCCTTTCAGAGAATCTGTATCATACGAAGGTATATGACAGAGTTCTAAGAAGCGGCATGACATAATTGATGGAGAATAAGTGTAAAAAGGTATTAAATCAGAAAAAATGTACATAGCTACTGACTGTGCAACCCCAGGCAAGACCCTTAACTTCCAACTGTCCCAAGAAACACTCTAAGATCTTGTAATGCAAAGCCATTGCTATACATCTTAGTTGAATAACTTTCAATACTAGGAATTGCCTCCACCAAATAAATCACAGCTTTAACAAAAAAAAAACAAAACAGCATGTTTCCTCCCATGTCTCTATCTCCCAAAGTAATTTATACTTAGAAAGAATTGTCTGAACGATTCAATTACTATTCTTTCTCCTTACTTCATCTTCTTAAAATAAAATTGAGTATTGTGTTGCCATCAAAAATAAGGCAAATTCTAAAGTCTTATTAAAACTCCCTTTGCACCCAAGGATGCTATTAAGCATGAAATAGGATGCAACCATTATCAATGATGGGTTCCAAACAGCTGAAGGCAGATGAGAAATCTTTGCAAGTGAGGGGGACTAGTAGCTAGTTACTGTGTTCATTATGTGTGATGGGAGGCTTAAATTATTATTGACTGGAGAGGAATTAATGAAATATAGTTTGAACTTCAACATAACCCTAATGAATATTGAATATATGAATGTTTATCCCAAATGTAATGAAGGTGATAGACTTGGATGATAAAGAATGGAATATAACGTTATTAGAGTTAATACTGTGCCCTATGTAAACTTAGATATTTGAGACATTAGCTCTTATCAACACGGAAACCTATATGAGTAGTATAAGATAAAAACACATAACTTTCTTCTTCAATATTATGCATCATACATCAACTAAAAGAAAGGGAAGTGATGTACTGCATCCATCTACACAGGTAAGAAGAAGAGGAAATTTAAGAATGTAATTTGTTTAATTTCTTTTACTTGCCTGTACAGACATAGTCATCATCTTCCCTTCCCTCACTCAATAAATTTTGTGAGTTTATTTAGGAAAAGTTATTTGATAATAATTTTAATATTTTGATCTTATAATGAGTTAAAATTAATTATACCACATCTCAGCTCCTAGATATATACCTCCTTTGATCCCTGTGAGGTCGTAAATAGCTCTGTGACCTTGAATCTGAAATCCAAATAGTAGAATATAATTTCAGGACTAATATTTTATTTGAGCAATATATGTTTTTCTTATTCATTACTATAGATTTTCCTAGTTGTTTTATCATAAAATACCTCAGTCATAATCAGGCAGCTAAGTGGCTGTACTGGTAAGGGAATTTGAAGATAATTTCCAGCCCTTTAACAGACCTAGGGAATTTGAAATTCTCCCCTGCCCTTTAAGGGGTTTCACATGGAGCACAACAAGAGAAGCTTTCTTAGGGGCGTCTTGTTTTTCAGAAAGGCCCACGGTTTGTTACTTTGTAATTAGGCAGTGGGTCATGAAGGTTGTGATGTCCTCTGACCCTGGAGAAGGCTATATATACCTCTGTGCTTTGGGGTTCACTAATGGGAAGAGTTATGTGATTTGGCCAGATGAGACTTTGGACAGCTGTTGAGCCCCTGGCTTTGAAAAAAACAAACAGATTTTGATGCTTCTCTCTCTGGTAACTCACACTATACATATGTAATGGTCAGACACCTAGAAATTCTGTTTATTGGTCTGTTGAATTGGGTTATATTCTCTGTATGTTTTGTCTGCTTGTAATTTCTGTTTGTATTTTCTGAAGATCAGGCTGTTGACTTTTTCCCCTGAACTAAGTGAATGATATTATCTGTTTGATTAAAGTAAGATTGCTAGTTCCTTTTGAGTTGCTTCCCTTTAGAAAAGCAGATCAAAGAACCCGTAGTAGCAGCTATCCTTGGTATGCTAGGATATTTGCTGTTACAAATAGCATAGTCAGGCAGGATCTGCAAACTAAAAGGAGAATAATTGTTTGTTTGTTTCCCAGTTGTGGTAGCAGTGATTCTGTGGAGCTGTGGAGCAGGAGCAGAGAACTGCTTGCTTGCCAACTTTGGTGAAGTGAGAGCGGGAATGGCAAGCTCCCTGCATTGGGACTGGGGCAGAAGCCAGGAGCGGCTGCCTCCTGTGGGAGGAGGAGAAGGAACCCAGGAGTTCAGAATCCAGTCCTGTTTCAACAAGCACCCTAGCATACCCAGGATGGCTGCTAGCACAGGTTCTTTGATCTGCTTTCCTAAAGGAAAAAAACTCACAAGAGGGTTAACAATCTTACTTTAATCAAACATATATAGAGATATATATCTATATATCTATCTATATCTATCTATCCATCTATCTATATCTATCGACATATATCTATCTGTACATCAATATATCTCTATATATACATATACATGTATACATATAGACATACATGTGTGTATATACACAGTGAACACAATATATATATATATATTAATATATAGTATATATACTGATATATATAGTGTGTGTGTATATATATATATATATGTATACATATATATATATATATATACATACATACTAAGTGAACAACGCGTGGGGGTGTGTAGATGTGTGGGGGTGTGTGGTTCATTTAGTTCAGGGAGGAAATTTAGCGCCCTGATCTTAAGAAATGGCAAACAGAAATTACGAGCAGATAAAAAATACAGAAAGAGAAAATGACACAATTCAATAGACCAACGGACAGGACTTCTAGTAGTCTGACCATTACATACATACAGTGTTAGTTACCAGAGAGAGAAGCACCAACATCTGGGTTTTCAAAGTCAGAGGGATGAACAGCTGCCCAGTCTCATCTGGTCAAATCATACAACTCTTCCCATAAATGAGCCCCAAAGAAAAACTTCCCCTCAGGGAGTATATCTAGCCTTCTCCAGGGTCAGAAAACATCACAACCTTTGTGCCCCACTGTCTAATTACAAAGTAACAAAATGCTGGGCCTTCCGTAAGTAAACTTCTCTTGTTGTGCTCCAAGTGAGGTCCATTAAGGGGCAGGGAAGATCTTCAAATTTCCTAGGCCTATTAAGGAAGAAGGAAGGTCTTCAGAATTCCATTACCATTGCAAGCACCAGGGCAAGAAAAGGGCTGTGTATCCATGCAGGAGCGCTGAATTTGTTTTCTTGCTTCATGCCCAGTTTGGGACCCAGGGGGTGGGTAGAGTTTTCTATGGTGGGTGGGGGGAAGTGCCGTGGACCAGAAAGGAGCTCGTCCTGTGGCCTTTGTTGCTCAGCCACCCCTCGGGCATTGGAAGTGGGGGCTAAAGCAGTGTTAAGACTAGGACTTGGTTCATTAGAGCCTGCACCTGAGGGTGCCAGGAGGAAGCCTGCAAGGGCAGCATGGGGGAAAGGACACACCCCCAAGTGAACTTTATTTGGACATTTTTGTTTTGGATTGAGGGGATTATAAGGTTATGTACTTTGTGTTTAAGACTCTGTGGTCACTCTGGTAATGAGTTCTTATGTTATGTATCTTGCAAATGTGATGTGTTTATTGTGTGGGGATTATGCTGTAATTAAGAGATGGTAATGCCAATTCAGATATTAGTTGGCTATGTAATGGACATGAAAGATATTGGGGTCCAATGAAATGGTAAGGGAATTTGAAGATCTTTCCTGCCCCGTAATGGACCTCACTTGGAGCACAACAAGAGAAGGTGCTTAAGGGAGGCTTGTTTTTCAGGAAGGCCCACTTTTTGTTACTTTGTAATTAGGCAGTGGGTCACAAAGATTGTAATGTCTTCTGACCCTGTAGAACAGCGGTTCTCAACCTAGCTAATGCCACGACCCTTTAATACAGTTCCTCATGTTGCAATGACCCCTAACCATAAAATTATTTAAGTTGCTACTTCATAACTGTAATTTTGCTACTGTTATGAATCATAATGTAAATATCTGATATGCAGGATGTATTTTCATTGTTACAAATTGAACGTAACCCACAGGTTGAGAACCACTGCTGTAGAAGGTTTATGTGTGTGTATATATATATATATATATATATATATATATATATATATATATATACACACACATATACACACACACACACACATATATAATTAATTTTTTACTTTGCTTTTTTTTTCTCTCTCATGGCTTTTGCTTTTTGTTCTGATTCTTCCTTCACAAAACAACTAATATGGAAATATGTCTAACATGACTGTACATATAAAACCTATATCAAATTGCTTGCTCTTATGGAGTCAAGAAAGGAGAGAGGGAGGTAAAAAATATGGAAATCAAAATTTTACAAAAATGAAAGTTGAAAACTAGCTTTACATATAAGTGAAAAAAAATAAATGCTGTTAAGGAAAAGTGAAACTAAATAAATACATTTATATATGATATGTATAATATATATATAATATTTATTATAATTATAATTATCTGCATTTGACTTCGCTGTGACATAATAAAATCTGAGTCTATCTGGTTATTTTACATTTCTACTGCAATTAGTATTACTTCTCTATATAATATCAAAAGGATATATGTGTGTGTGTGCGTGTGTGTATATATATAATATACATATATATGAATATATGGAAATGTATTTATTTTTAGAAAATTAGACTAACATTAGTTTTCAGTTAAATACTTTGAGATTTTTGGATGAAATATATACAATTTGCATTATTTAAAGGTGATATCTCTAACTTAAGGTCACATGAATAAAATCATGAAAATCATTGAGGATTCATTTTACTTTGGAAGATGGTTGCAATGGAAAATATTGGAAGTCAAAATTATAACTTATCACCAACTTGTTCTACAAAAAAGATATTGACTTTACGTAAGACTTAATAAAAAGGAAAGCTAATAACCATGTCAACATAAAGGCAGAAAACTCTCTTCCTATTATTTTTGAGGTTAATTATGTTGATCTGCTATTGTTTATTCACAGACTTTAAGGCAAATCACCTGACCTAATGAAATGTCAGTTGTATCCTTTCACCTGAAAATAGCAATCTTTTCTTTTCTAGTATTTTTCTTAAACAGTGACTTTTGTACACCATATGATCATGTTATTTTTATTAAAATCTTGTCATAAAAGAATTTTAGATATGAGAGGTACCTTAATAATCATTTTAACTCAAATTCCTCTTACAAACAAATTCCTTTGTGGTCTTGCCTCTGAGTATAATACTATTCTTCTAGTCATCCCGGTTCCTAAGTATTACCCTCAACTTCTCTCTCTCCCTCACTTCAAATATTCAGTCATTTTCCTGATCTTAGTGTTTCTATCTCTTTAGCCTCTCATAGCAATTCTCTTCTCTCCATTCAGTCACTACCCTAGCTCATTCCACATCATCTTTCATCTGGACTTTTATAATAACCTCCTCTCCTCACTTTAATCCTGCCTACACATTACTGCCAAACTACTTTTCTTCAGTTTCAGTCTAACTACTTCATTTTTCTATTCAATAAATTTTAATGTTTCCTCTTACTCAATGGCTATTAAATCTGTCCTTTCAAAGTGTTAATAATTCTGTTTCTAACCTGTTCGTCTAGCCTTAGTCCACATTAGTAGCCTTCCTGTACACTACAGTCCAGCCAAATTAGCTTTCTTAATATTCCTCACGTACTGTATTCCATCTCTTCTCTTTGTGCCTTTTCAGTACCTGTGATCCATGCCTAAATTTCACTCATAAGATTCCTAGATTCCTTCAAGACTAAGCACAAATTAAAGAACAAATAACCTTTATCCTATTTTCAGATTCACCTAAATGTGTTCTATTTATTAATGAAGGGTCTTCAAAAACCTGACCAATAAAACCTTTATTTTTCCTTTCCTGTCTTGACCAATGAAATACAACTTTTCAATGCTACCTTGCTGGTCTGTATGCCTTCAATTTATCCTGAATTATAAGAATGCAGTGAGTTTTGGTTTCTGCTTCATCCCTTAGCTCCAACACTTTTGAATTACATGTGCTTTTGACATCTGACCAATTTAAAATCAGTCTCAGCCTCCCTCTTGACTAATATAGTTCTGATGCCACTCATCATAATCCTTCTAAATTCTGGTTGTCTGCTTAGCATGCTCAGTTTATTCAAGGAATGTTGACTTATATGGAAGCAAACAGCATTAATTTAGCTCCCAAAGTACTGTGTCAGAGTCACACACATGTGTATGCACACCTGTGCGTGCATGTGCATACACACACACACACACACACACACACACACACACACACACACCCCTTAGCTCAAATGCTGGCTTCAAACTTTTCATGATTCATATAGCTTTTAATACTAAAGCTTCCCGCCCATTATTTTCTACTTATTGTGTATCCACCTCTATTCATATGCTGTTTCCCTCAGATAAGGACAGGGACTATTTCATTTTTGTCTTTGTAGCCCCAGTGCTTAACACAGCATCCAGAACAAGAAAAATCTCTGTCATCTAGTCAAGAACACAATTGTGAATTAGAATTTATTTATACCCTCTTCTCCAAGCCAAACTTAAATGATTAGTTAGAACAAAACAACTGACATGAAATCTGAATAAAGGACTTTTAATTAAAACAGATTAACAAGTAGATAACAGGGAAGACTATCTCCCTCCCCAATTACAAAGGGATAAAATTTCCAAGTCTTCAACACCTCTGATGAGAAAGAAACTCTCCTTTCCAGACCACATGATCATAGAGCTGGCCTCCAAACTCCCAATGACATTTTGTTTCTGTTCTTTTTGCCCCTGTTTCATAGGAGGCACTGGAGGTTTCAGACTCCAGCTTCTAGTAGGTTCAGTGTTCATCTGGTCAGAGAGGCAGACAGCTTCAGAAGGGTTAATAATCAGTTAATTATCAATTAATAATCTAGTCTTTTCCAATGGTTGCTGGGAGAACCAGCCCCTACAGCCTACCCTAATCATCCTTCTCACAGGGGCTAGGGAGAAGAGTGGGCAACTACCCCTACATCTCAATGGGGTCATTCAAGACAGGCACAGTTTGTGCACTCCCCTAAATCCCTTCAAGCCTCAGTTGGGACTGGTTGAGGCACACACAGATTCCTCTAAGGGTTCTGGTGATTCCCTGCCCCCTCTGCCCACCTGCTTTATAGCAATAGACAAAGAAGGCATCTTGCCAATGTTAGGCTCACAGTTTAACTTTAGCAATATTGTCATTCTGTGCAAGTGTAGTAAATATTACATTATGTCATTCCTTATCTTATGGAATAGTCTCAGTAGGACTGTCTGTGATTCTAGGAATTACTATCTAGAATCCTTTGTGCTATTCTGGAAGTTATTATCTTAGTACCTGGGAACTAGACATTGCCATAGCCAGGGATCTCAAAACACTGAATTCTAAAAAGGATAACAAAATTCTCCTTACATACATCCTCTTAGTGTTGTTCCTTTTTGACCCTAGAAACTGCCCCTTAAAAGTCTATGACAAAAAAATAAATAAATAAAGTAAAATAAAACAAACAAACAAAAAAACCTGACCCTGCTTATTAACAAGCACCCTAGCACACCCCAAGGGCCTGTTAGAACAGGTTCTTTTGATCTGCTTTATAAAAGAAGGACAGTTTTAAATGGGTCAACAATCCTACTTTAATTACAGAGAAAGAAGTGTGTATAGAAAATACAAGCAGAGAAATTAGCCCAAAGACCAACAGAAAAACGGTCTAGCTGTCTGAACACAGCAATACTGCCATATGCTTTACATGCATCGCTGGATCAAGAGAGCATAGATATCCAAGCAGTCAGGGGGCTCTTAAATGATGGTCATTCAGAGTCTCAACCAGGAAATCAAAAGATTCTTCTCATTAGTGAACCCCCAAAGCAAAACACTAACCTCCCAGAATATATAACAAAGACTCAACCTTTGATTGGCTCAATACTGAGGAGCTTGAAAATTCTCATGCCCCAGCACTAATTTGGAAATTCCCTGTAGTCCAGAGTCTGATTAACTCTGGATCAGGGCTCTATGTGCCTATCAAAGATCAAGGAAGATCTTCAAATTCCCTTAACATTACACTCTGAATGTATCATCAGAAGTAATTTGACTTTAATTTTTTTTGTTATTTTACAATAAAGAAATTAAGATACAAGGGATAATTTTTATTTAACTCAAGAGCATAAGATTTGAATTCAGATTGTCTTTCTACTACAGTAGGCTACCTCTTTTAAATTGTGTCAATTCCCTGAATCAATATGGTTTTAAGATATTTGAAAAAAAGCAAGGCTTATCAAACCGTTTACCAATTAACTTCAGACTTCCCCTTGGACATCATACTCTAAAACACAGTTAGACTCAAAGTAAGTAAACCCCAAAGGTAAAAGAGACTCATCAAAGTCTTCTAGTCAGTCCTGCTTCATGCCTTATATGAACCTATTCTACATCTTTGACAAATGATTATTTAAACCACCTCCAGGACTCTAAAGAGGGATATACTACTTCATGAACATCTACCTCTAATTCCATCAGATTCTCTATTTCAAACAAAAGATTTCAGTGGTCACTGAGAAATTTCTCCATACCTTTTTCTCATACCCATGTATTCTATGGGCACTAATTCCTTGAAATATCACTTGTCATCTTTGTTATTGTCTTTGTTTAAATGTTTTAAACATTTTCAGTCTATATTATATTGTAATACTCTTTTGAAAGTTTAGACAGCTTTATATTTATAGCATAAATGTGGCAGCAGTGTGGGAAAAGATTAGAAAATCTTTGTTAAAATTCCAATAAGCATATATGCACCCCTCCATCCCCCCCCCCCACACAAAAGATGGGAAAGAAAAAGAAAACAAGCATAGAGATCCATTTCAAGCTAACAGTATTTGGAAATTGCAACCAGTAATATGTCTATCCTATTATATTCAAATTTCACATAATGAAGCAATTCTTTTTTGAAAAAAAAAATAATAGCATTGGTGTACTTTTAAACAGCAAATGAAAATGTGTTCCATGCCACAGGAGCTATAAATGACAAAGCATTTTGACCCCTGGTTGTATTACAAGAATGCAAGATGTTACCACTTGTAAAGAGCTGCTTATTAATTTGAAGAATTTTTTTTTAATGTTAAAAACCAAATTTTACTCTTTCATGTCAAATGAGAATTACATTAGTTCTCACCTTTAAGTCCATATTACACGTCATATAATCCTTCTGAGCATAAAAATAGATTTCTAATTTTAATTTTCTGCTTAATTTTTAAAATAGCACATACAACCACTCATAGCTCTGTTTCTCAACCTTTTTTTTAAATGCAACACACATTGTATTAACTATTCACACATCTCCTTGAAGTCAAGAACTTAAAAGAAAGAGTCATTTTGAAATCTCTCTAATATAACATGCTTTAAACTGATAATCTTGACAATTTTTTTTTTCTTAGCATTAGGTATAGAAGCTAACAACAACTCATAAAATGGGCTTTGTCAGAAATTCTGTAGGGATGGAACTTAAAACTGATAAATTGAGATCAAACTTCTATAAAGTACACTGTGAAAGGAATGCTGAGAAATTGAACAATTTACACTATAGAATCTTAACTTGGTAGAATGTAAAGCCACAGAATTACCGTGAACAGCAAAGAGCCATTCTCACAACATTTATATGCGGGAAAAGCTGTAGGAAAATGTCAACCCTTTCAAATTTAACTTGTAGCAATTATTCTCTACAGAAAATGAAACTGAAGATAGAAAGCCAGAAACAATGCTTTAAGACCCCACCAGGTTCACTCAAATGCATTGAAACATGTCATTGATCACATCTTCTTCATTAATCAGTGGCTAAATACAATGAATCAATTCCTTTTCTACAAATATTTGTTCCCTAACACTTTTGTTTTAATATAGTCTTCTAGAGCCCAGATTTAATTGTGGAGTGAATGTTCACAGATGAAGTAATAGGTTAATAAATCCAGCTAACAAAGGTCTGAAAATGCAAGGATTCTTTTCATCTTGTCATTCAAATAATTCTCTGATTTATTTGAGTAGTTAGAGTCATTTTGTCAAGGAGCCAAAAAGATGCATTATACTTTCACTTACATTAAGTCTTTGTCTTGAAGTTAGAAACCACTTTTGAACACAATAACAATCCTTGGGCAAAGCTGACATTCGCCACTCTGATGCTAACAATTATCAATAGAATAAGAGAGAAAGGCAGAGAGAGAGAGAGAGAGAGAAGCAGAGGGAGAGGGAAAAAGAGAGAGAAATGATAAAAATATATATAATAATAACAGATATGCATATGGTGTATGTTATTACTTTATAGAAAACTCTCTTTGTCATATTTTTCAAAAACACTCAACAGTAATAGACTACACATAAAAATCAGCAAAGAGAAAGGGAATGATCATCTGGTCTTCAAATAATCTATATTTTTCTTTGCTTCAATGAAGGGAATGTATAGAATATCTTGTTAAGTAGGGGTAGAAGTAAAAGATTCATTAAAGACTTCCTTTCTAGTAATTTCTGATAGGTTGTTGCACTTGGAAAAACAATATAATGTGGTAGAAAGAATGAGGGAACTAGGACAAAAAAAAAAATCCCATCATGTGACCATGAGCAAATCACTTTGCTCTTCCAGGCCCAAGTTGTCTTATCTATAAAATGAGGGGATGGAACTACATTATCTCTTTTTGTCTAACATATGTTTCCATGATTCCTCTTCAGTTTAGCATCTTCAGTTATCTTTTTTTGTCAAATTGTTTCAGTCTTTTCTGATCCTTCATGAGCCCATTTGTGATGCTCTTGACAAAGATACTGGAGTTGTTTGCGTTTCCTAGTGTAGATCATTTTATAGATGAGCAACTGGAGCAAAGAGAGTTAAGTGACTTGCCCAGGGTCACAAAACTAGTAAGTGTCAGAAGCCAGATTTGAAATCAGTCAGGAACAGCACTCTATCCACTATGCCACTTAGTTGCCCAAGTCATCTTTTACCCCCTCCAAATATATTTATTCTTTGTTACTTGTGTAGTACACAGAACTCCAGATTTCTCATAATGGAGAAGATTGAAGATAAATTCATGGAAAAGAAAGAAGGAGAAAAATTCTGGAGTCACTTTACTTTGGTCTGACCCAAGTTTATATAAACACTATAGCCTTAGATAATATCCCTTTTAAAACTAATAAAAATTGTGATTAGATAAGAACTAACAAAGTCACAATGTTATGACTTCCTCTTTGGTTGGTTCATGATCTCACTTTAGTATTCCCTGGGTCCCTAAATCTTTCAATAACTGCTTGATGATCACATGTACATTTTATTTCATTCAGCTGAATAAGAGAGTATGAGAGTTATGTTTTTTTAGCATTAATCCTTAGCAAAATTAACAAAAACATTAACAAGTTTTATTTGTGGCACTCTCAGAATTCCCTTTCTTTGATCTTTTCCACACTTCATGGTGCTTCTCAAAAGTTTCTTATATTCAAAATTAGCATGATCTACAGCCACTCCACAAATTCATCCATCAATCAAGTACCATACATCTAACAACTATTACTAGTTGTTAGAGATGTTTGGGTTGTTCAAGGAGGGCTAGTACCTATGGTACAAGCCCTTTTCAGTGTTTCTTATTCACCATTGATGTCTTATTCACCATTGATGATGTTTCTTATTCACCATTGATGCATTCCACAGTGCCTTCTTCTGCCACCTTCATGGCCATTGGAACAAATTGCTTTCATTCACCTATTCTGTCAGGATGAAGTCTTCACTTGTTTAGGGTAGACATCCCCTTAACTTACTGACAAATTTAAGGCCTGTCAATTACTCTCCAACTGGTTCAGCCCATCTGCCAAGACTATTTTACTAGGGTGTAGCCAGTGTGAGTGCTACAGCTTCTTCAAGCCACAACTGAACAACTTTCATTAATGGATTCATTAATGAAATTTCATTAATGGGTCATCTCTGCACTGAAGCAGCTGTGTCTGAGCAAATTTATTTAAGGATCACACTGTTCACTTACTGGCATGAAGAAAAGACTAGAAAAGATGCCCTAAAAATTTTCCACTTTGTCTAACCCTGACCTTTTTACCCAGTGGTCAAGACACACTAAAAAATATACAAAAGCCTACAAATAAAATTCTGCTTGACATCAGTACTTGAAATGCATATACACTCATGGACAAAATGAAATCCAATAGACCTAAAAGATGAACAACTTTTGTTGTGAGATTTTTCATCAGATACTACACCCAAATAGCAGCACTGAGTGAAGCAAAACTGGAAAATAAAAGCCAGCTTACTGAAGTAACAACTGGATATGCTTTTTTTCTGTAGTAGCCATAGTGATGAAGAATTCTGAGAAGCTGTTGAAACTTTTGCTATCAGATCTTATCTAATCAGCAAGCTTGTATACTTCCTAGAGGAATTAATGGTAGACTAATAACAAAGGGACTGCAACTTGTAGGAATGTGTCATGCCACCATCCTTAATGCATATGTTACCACCATGATGAACCCTGATGATATCAAAGAAAAAAAAATTATGAAGACCTGGAGACCTTCATCATTAATGTACCAAAAGAGAACAAGTTTGTAATTCTGGGTGACTTTAACATCAGCTCAGGCACAGATTATTGAACAGAGCAGCAAATTGTTGGAACGAACTGAGTTGAAACAGTGACAGGAAAGGTCACTTATTACTGAAGATCTTATTTTTTTTATTTACTCGTTTACTTTTAATTTACAAGATTCAGTTCCACAATCACTTGAGTTTCAGATTTTCTCCCCTCCCTTCCCCCCCCCTTCCCCATGGTGGCGTGCAGTCATGTATAGGATCTGCAAATACTTTCACATTGTACAATAGTTTGGTCATATAGAAGGGTTGTAACCAATGAGTGATCACTGGGAAAAGAAAAAAAAAAAAAAAAGCAAAACCAGACACGAAAGAGAACGATAACGAGTTTTGCTTCAGTCTCCATTTAAACTATAGAC
>CM053580.1:182593510-182624838 GCA_028627135.1 Pseudochirops cupreus | reverse complement strand
CCCTATATTTCCAGTTTTTTGCAACCACAAAGAGAGCTGCAATAAATATTTTTGCACATATGGGACCTTTTCCCACTTCTGTAATCTCTTTGGGATATAATCCCAACAGTGGTATTGCTGGGTCAAAGGGTATGCAATTATTTATAGCCCTTTGGGTATAGTTCCAGATTGCTCTCCGGAATGGTTGTATCAATTCACAACTCCACCAACAATGCATTAGTGTTCCAATTTTTCCACATCCTCTCCAGCACTTGTCATTTTCCTGTTTTGTCATCTTAGCCAATCTGAGTAGTGAGATGTGGTACCTCAAAGTTGTTTTGATTTGCATTTCTCAAATCAATAGTGATTTAGAGCATTTTTCCATATGCTTAAAGATATCTTTAATTTCTGCCTACTGAAGATCTTATTAAAATCTTCCTATCACCAATATTGTCTTCCATTTATCTGCTGCTTGGCAAATGAAGGAGAAATGCCAGGAACAGAACATATGTCTGTACACAACATTCATTTATCTGACTGAGACCTTTGACAATTATTAGTCACGAGGCTTGTGGAAGATCATGGTGAAATTTTGTTGTATGGAGTTCTTCAGTATTGCACACCAGTTTCAGTATGGCATGCTTGCACTAGTTGTAGATGAAAGAAGTTATTCTCATATTTTCCCAATCACCAATGGAGTGAAACAGGACTGTGCTTTCTCCCAAGCTTTTTACAACAACAATTTGCATAATGTTGTTAGACACTTTTAATGAGGATGAAAACAGCATGAAGGTCACCTACCACACTAATTGTAAACTATTTAACTTGAAAAGGCTACAAATGAAGCATAAAGTAGAGAGAGAGAGAGAGAGAGAGAGAGAGAGAGAGAGAGAGAGAGAGATGGTGCATGACTTTTTGTTCACAGATTACTGAGTACTCAATGTACTCTCTGAGACTGGGATGCAACAAAATATCGATCAATTCTCTTTTACTTATGCTACTTTTACCTTGGAATCAACACCAAGAAAATAGGCATTCTCCACCAGTCAGCACCACACTATCCATACATGAAACCATTGGTTACAACAAATGGAGAACTTTTGAATGTTGTGAAAAATTTCATTTACCTTGGGACAATGCTTTTCCATAGATGCCCACAAAAATGATGAAACTTGTCTATGTATTGCCTAGCTTAGCATTTGAAAGACTCTGAAAGAAAGTGTGGAAGAGAGGAGGTATTATACTGTGTACCAAATTGAAGGTCTACAGAGAAATTGTTCTGACCTCATTGTTGTATGCTTATAAAATTTAGATGGTAGCATACTAGAAAATTAAGCACTTACATTCGAATTGTCTTAGGGAGATTCTGAAGATTACCTCCCAAGAAAAAGTGCCAGACACTAAGGTCATCTTTTAAGCCAAACTGCCAAGCATCCAAACTCTACTGCAGAAAGTTCAATACTGATGGACTAGTCATGTAATCTAATAACATGGAGAACTCACACAAAGGAAGGACTCACAGAGAAGTTAGAAGTGGTACAAGGATATTCAAGGTCTCTTTGATGAGCTTTACTAGTGATTATGAGACATGGAAGACAAAAGACTGCCTAACATGAGATACCCGCATCAAAGAAGGTACTATTCTCCATGAACAAAGTATAATCACAGTAGCACAAAGGAAATATGAGATGCACAAATCTAGAGACATGTCTATCTCAAATGTTTAAATGGACCCTTTGCACCCCACTTGTCATAAAGTGTTAAAAACTCATATTGGACAGATCAGCCACAATTGAACATGCTGTACCTTAACCCCACCATTGTGATTTCATTGGCCCTCTTCGAGTAGGAAGTACAAATAACAACAGTAACAATTATGTGCTAGGGTTTGTGCTAGGTACTAAAGATAGAAAGACGAAAATGAAATAGCCCCTTTTCTAAAGGAGTTTGTTCCACATACAAGACAAAAATGCTACCATCCCCAATCAAAACCTGCAGTCAGGGAAAATATGAAACTGGTGTGATTAAGGCTATTTACTCTTTAAGCATCATTGCTAATTGGCAAGTTTTGTGAATCCATAAGCAGAAAAAGAGGGATATTTTTGTGAGATTTGGGGGATTTTAGCCCTGATGAAATTTTTTCAAAGTATAAGACAGACTGATTTACTCATTCTTAAAATGAGCTGTGTGTTTTGGTTGTGCTTTTTGCTTTGTTTTTGGTAGCAATATTTGTGATAGGTAAAAACATTTTTCAATAACTGTAGCAGTACCAGTTAAAGTTCTAAATAAATTATTTTTCATGCATTTTTCTCAACAATTGGTCCCATATGGGTTTTTAAAAAAACATTCTTCAGAGGAAGGACACTTACAAAAAAAAGATAGGTACATGTCATGAATTTCAGTGTAGACCAAGAAACATTTTGCCTTCATAATTTAGTGTGCCAGCTAAATAAAACAGGGAACTGACCCTGAGTTATTGTTCCCTATGAGTCAAATGTGTGCTGTTTTGCCATCCATAAAAAAATACAAAAAAGTGTCACTCTGAGAGATTCAGTAGTTATACCATATGCCAGGATGTTGTATTGGAAATATGTTCGGCTAAGTAGCTCACACAGTCTTGCTGTTTGTAATATGCTGATACATAACTGATGTTAATACAAATCCAGAACTTCTCTTTAATAGTAGTGAAATCTCCATGGGGTTATAAACATAGTGTAGCAGCCTCTTAGTAAATAAAGATGCAGAAAGTTTGATGGTGTTCTGTCTAAAGGTCAAGCTTACCAGTCTTAGTGATATCTTTAAGGTTCATGAGTCAGATATAGACATTCAGTAAAGGGTATTTCCTGGCAATTATGTTTTGATTAGGTTCTGATGCTAATATGCCATCTGTGCAAATAAAACCACAATCTCTCAATTGCCTGTTCCTTTTTTTTTTTTTGAATCTGGCATTTAGTTGCTTGCAATACTTGCTGAACTCTATTTACTTAATGGAAAAATGAAATCCCTATCTTATCTAAAAATTACGACAGTGTTCTAAATGACCACTCAAATTCAGAACTCTAGTGAAAGAAAAGGATTTCCGAATAATGCAGCAAGCATTATAATTCCAAGGAATTATATAACATATTCTACTTTCTATTGTTAAGAATATTTTAAATGTACAAATATTATGGCAAAGTTAAAAAATTTTTCATTGCATTAAGCTTAGACAACTTGCAATTTTTCTATTTATTGCATTTGTTTAGTGAATTTGATTTTAGACTTTCATAAAGATTCATTAAAGGCAGATAAAAATTTGGACAGTTCTTTCTTTGTAAATTTGTAAAAACATTTTTATTTATTTTGCTAAATATTTCCTAGTATTAATTTTTTTAATTCACTTTTAAATTCATTGTTTTTAAAATTCAGAGTTCCAAATTCTCACACTATACCTTACTTCCTCTGATTCAAAAGGCAAATAATATAAGATCGGTTAAATATGCAAAATCATAGAAAACATTTCCATATTTGCCATGTTTCAAAAGAAAACACAAAAGGAAGGAAAAACAAAATGAAAAAATATGCTTCAATTTGTACTCAGTGTTCATCAGTTCTCCCTCTGAAGAGGGATAACATATTTCTTCATGAGTCCTTTTTGTTAATTGTCTTGGATCATTGATCTGAGTAGATCAGACTTTCACAGTTGAACACCCTTACAATATTGCCATTACTGTATAAATTTTTTTCCTGGTTCTGCTCATTTCACTTTTCATCAGTTCATATAAAATTCCCCAAACATTTTTTTTCTAAAACTATCCTACTCATCCTATCTTATAGCACAATAATACCCACAACTGTCATGTAGCACAACTTGTTGACATTCCCCAACTTAAAGTCATCATTTCAGTTTCCAATTCACTGCCACCAAAAAAAATAACTGCCACAAATATTTTTGAATAAATGGATTCTTTTCTCATTTTCTTTGATCTTTTTTTAATATAGACCTATTGGTGAATGCAAAAGGTATGCAGTTTTATACCTTTTTGGCCACAGTTACAAATTGTTCTCCAGAATGGTTGGATCAATTCACAACTTCACCAACAGTGAATTACTTCCTATATTTTCTCACATCACTTCCATAATTTTTTATTTTTTTTCTTTTTTGTCATGTTAGTTGATCTGATAGATGTGAGTGGGTATTTCAGGGTTGTTTTAATTTGAATTCATCTTATCAATAGCTGTGTAGACTCTTTTTTAATATGACCATTGATAACTTTGATTTTTTTATACTGAAAATTGTCTATTCATATCCTTTGATCATTTATCAATTAGAGAAAGACTTATTTTTTTATAAATTTGGTTTAGTTCCCTTTATATTTGGAAAATGAGGTCTTTATCAGAGAAACTTACTGTAATTTTTTTCCTTCTATTTTACTGCTTTCTTTCTAATTTTGGTTATATCTTAGTCACTTTTGAAAAAGAATAATTTTCTTTTTGAAAAATTTAACTTTTGTGTTTATTTTGAGTTTACATCATTCATTTCTACAAGATGTTGAGTTACAAATTTTCTCCCTGTCTTTCCCCTACCCACCAACCCAAAACAGCAATCTCACTGAATACCCCCTCCCCCAATTTACTCTCTCCTATATCCTCCACCATCCCTCCTCTGATTTTCTGGCAGGGCAAGATGGATCCTCACACCCCAGTGCCTGTATATCTTATTTCCCAATAGCATGTCAATAATAATGATGATGATGATGACGATGATAATGATAATTTTAAAAAAATTTGATTTTAAAACCTTAAATTTCAGATTCTTTCCCTTCCTTTCTGGTCTCCCACCCTTACTGGGAAGATAAGCAGTTCAATATAGGTTGTGCATGTGTAGTTATGCAAAACATTTCTATAGTGGATATATTGTGGAAGACTGACTATATTTCCCTCCATCCTATTCCCCCCACACTTGTTGATTCTCTACTTTGTCCCTGTATCTTTATGAAAGTGTGTGCCTCTAACTACCCTCCCCTCAACCTGCCCTCCCCTCCATCATTCCCTCTCTCATACCCTTCCCTCCTACTCTCCTGTAGGGCAAGATACCCAAACTAGAGTGTATTCCATTTTTTCCATAAGCCAAATTCAGTGAGAGTAAGGTTGACCCATTCCCTTTTGCCTTCCTGTTCTTCCCCTACATTGTAGCAGTTATCCCTTGCCTCTTCTGTATGAGAAAATTTACCCCATTCTGTCTCTCCCCATCTCCTCTCATTATATTCCTCACTCACCTCTCAATTTCACCTTTTAAATATTATCCCTTCCTATTCAATTGATCCTGTGCCCTCTGTCTGTGTATACCTGTAGACATATATACACACACTGACATATGTATTCATATGCTGATATACCCTCCTATATAGACATATATGTAGATGGATATAGACATAGACATAGATATAGATATAGATGTAGATATAGATATAGATATAGATATAGATACACGCACATTTATATTCCCTGCAACTATCCTCATACTGAGAAAAAGTTTCATAAATTACAATTATTGTATTTCCATGTAGGCATGTAGATTCAACTTTGATAAGTACCTTATGGTTTCTTTTCCCTGTTTACCTTCTCATGCTTCTCTTGCTTCTTGTATTTGAATGTCAAATTTCCTATTCAGTTCTGTTTTTTTCATCAAGAATGCTTGAAAGTCCTCCACCTCATTGAACGTCCATATTTTCCCATGAAATATTGTACACAGTTTTGCTGGGTAGGTGATTTTTGGTTTTAATCCTAGCTCCTTTGATCTCTGGAAATCATATTCCAAGCCCTTTGATCCCTTAATGTAGAAGGTGCTGGATCCTGTGTTATCCTGATTGTGTTTCCAGAATATTCAAATTGTTTCTTCCTGACAGCTTGCAATATTTTCATTTTGACCAGGGAACTCTGGAATTTGGCTATAATATTCCTAGGAGTTTTCTTTTTGGGGATCTTTTTCAAGAGGTGACAGGAGAATTCTCTCAATTTCTATTTTGCCCTCTGGTTCTAAAATATCAGAGCAATTTTCCTTGAGATTTTCTTGAAGGGTGATTTCTAGGTTCTTTTTTTGATCATGGCTTTTGGGTAGTCCAGTTATTTTTAAATTGTCTGTCCTGGATCTATTTTCAAAGTCAGTGTTTTTTTTTTCAATGAGATATTTCACATTGCCTTCTATTTTTTCATTTGTTTGGATCTATTCAATAGTATCTTCATTTCTCATAAAGTCATTTGTCTCCATTTGCTCCACTCTAACTCTGAAGGAATTATTCTATTCAGTGAGCTTTTGAAATTCTTTTTCCATCTGGCAAATTCAGTTTTTAAAGGGATTCTTCTCTTCATTGGCTTTTTGGGCCTCTTTTGCCATTTAAGTTAGTTTATTTTTTAAGGTGTTATTTTCTTTAGTCATGTTGTTGACTTGATTTTCATAATTTTCTTACAGCATTCTCATTTCTCTTCCCAATTTTTCCTCTACTTCTCTTACTTGATTTTGAAAATCCTTCTTGAACTCTTCCATCGCCTGTAATCAGTTTATATTTTTCTTGGAAGCTTTTGGTGCAGGAGTTCTGACTTTGTCATCTTTCCCCCATTCCATGCTTTGATCCTTTTTGTTCCCAAAAAAAGAAATATAAAGTTGAATGGCTGTGCTTGCTTTGCTTTCTTTGCTTGCTCATGTTGCCAGTCAATTCATTGACTTTTGAGCTGTTTGCCACAGGAGAACTCTGCTTCCAGAGGGGAGAGCTTTTTCTCAAATTGCTGGAATTTTCCCAGCTGCCAGAGCTATTAGGAGGGTGCCTTCTCTGAAGCTCCCACCAGCTTTGGCTCAGTGGTCACACACCTCAGGACCACCGCCCGAGACCGCAATACTGATCCAGGCAGGTTAAGGCAAGAGCACTTAGCTCTTGAATGGTCGCTTGGCCCCGCTATGATCTGCAGCCTGGGAGCTCTGAAGCAGCCATGTGGATGTGGCTTAGGGCTGCTGCAAGTCTGCAGCTTTTCATTCTGAGGGCAGAGGTCAGACTGCTCTCCATCCCCGCCCAGATTTATCAGAGTTCCACTGACTTCTCACTTTCACTTTGGCATTTATGGTTTGAGAATTCTAGAAACTGCTATAGCTGCTGGTTATCCACTCTTCCAAATGCTCCAGCCACAGCTAGTCCAGGCTGCCCTGCAGCTGAAATCACAGACTCATGTGGGGCTTGGGCTTGGCACCCAGCATGCTTAGAGGAACCCTTCCTGTCCACCTGCCAGGCTGCCTTCATAGGGAAATATGTTTCTCTCTGTAACTTTGTGGGTTCTGTATGTAGCTCTAAAATTTGTTTAGAGTCATATGTTATAGGTATTTGAGGTGGTTATTGGGGTTGCCATGGAGTTTTCCTGCTTCTACACAACCTTCTTGACTCCTCCCCAGAAAAAGAACAATTTTCAATTTAAAAGCATTTATTTTCTTTCCTTCTTATCTTTTCCCTGTGCTCTACTACTTACAAAAATATGTGTCATATGTACTCTAACTGATGGAGTAATTAGGTATAGGTATAGGTAAAATGTGAATACATTTTTAATTCTTTTGAAAGGACATATAAAGTTCTTATGCGCTCTCCATTTATAGTCATGTAGTTGAACATGTTTGCTGTGGTGGCAAAATTAGTAACACCTAATTTTCTTTGGTAACTGGAAGCAGAATAAGAGCTATCAGGTATGAATTACATCAAAAGAGTTTCAGGTTAAACCTAAGAAGACTATTGGCAGATGAGTCAAATTAAATCCTGAAACATAATAGAAGTTGCAGTATCTCCCTTATTGGAACCATTCAAAAACAGATGAGAGAAGAGACAATCATTCAAGAGAGAGATGGCTTGGTCAATCCTTCTCTACAGCAAGTCAAAGATCTTAAAAGAACATCTTAATCTTTGGAAGGATATGAATGAAAAGGGGCCTGTTATTATATATTAGTCAGGGGGCAGATCTCATCTGCATAAAGCAGTAAGGGAAAGAATAAAATAACAGTCTCTTCACTTACCCACTAGAAAAGAAAAAGAAAATGCTCTTTACTAGTTTTAGGATGCATGCTGTGTTCAGCTGAGGTTGTCTGAGACAGAGTTAAAAAAAAAAAAAGAAATTTGGCATGGGCTCCAGGAAGGACAGATTATTCTAAGGGAGGGTGAAGCGATATTGACTCTAGATTCTTGATGCAAGAAAAGCATCATTATCAGTCTCATAATATAACACATTTCCTGTTGATAAGATCATCTTGAGGCTCTATTTTTTTTCATTGTGTATTTTTCCATTCAATCAAAATTCCCCATTAAAAACATCAGTTCACTATTTCATATGCCTGTTTTTAAAATGAGATAAGAATTATAACCATGAAGACGTGAATATGTATCTCCTACTTCCTTGCAACTGCTACAGTTACTCTAAAGCACACTGTCTTATTTTGGAAGGGTCTAGACCTGGGATTTCATCAGAATACTGAACTTTGGTGTACAAACTCTATTAGAAAAGATAGTCAGCATGTATATAACCTACATTCTTAGAGAGTTTCATGGAGCAAATGAAGGTTAGAATATTTGTCTAGGGACATATTTCTTAGGAATTGTTCTCAAACTTCTTAAATCCAATCCTAGAGGTCATTTCATTATACCACCTTCTTTTTCTTGTGCATAAAAGATACAGAGTATCTGTTGATTTGATTTTCAATCAATAACAAAGAATGACTTAATGTTCCAGGTAAATCTGTTTGATTTCATTTATTTATTTATTTTTGTAATGCGTCTGATGCATGTTTAGATAACATTAGTTTGCTAAGATAGTGACCATTCTATGAGAGACTGTAGGGAATGAAGGCCTTCCAGGAGATTACCAGCATGGACATTTCTATTTGGCCTACCAAGTGGTTGGGAAGAATTTTGTTTTGTGATTGGCTGCATAGTTGGAACTGTCAACACCTTTTAAAATAGCAGCAGAGACCATGACTTTTGAAGCATTTGTGCTTCTGAAAGAAGGTATGAATTCTTCCCTTAGATCATGTGGTAAGTGGAAAGAACCTTAGGGCCTACACACACACACACACACACACACACACACATACACACACACACACACACACACACACACATTCATGCCACTTGATCTCCCAGATATGGACCTATACCTTTGGCCTTTTTTATTTTATTTCCATTCTTGGTACAAGTAATGGAGTCTCTTATCCAGTCAGTAGCTTGAGCCAGGGTGATAAACAAGGCTAGGAAACCAGATCAGATGTTGCAGTCAGCCAAGCAAAGCAAGGGTCCCAGGACTCCAGCTGAACAGAAATTGCCTCCAATGCTGTTTGGATATGATCTTGGTCGGATTTGGTGTCTCAGAACCCGGAGGAAGGAAGGAGGAGAATACAACAGGTCTGACCATGACAGGGCCACAGTAAACCCTGTCATGTTTATATATATTTTTAAATCATTTTGACCTCTAAATATTATTATATTAGACAGATTTTTGAACTAGTAGCTCATATCCATTAGTTCTTTTAACTTTTGTGACTGTTTAGAAATGTACTTCTTGAGAATCTCAGTCATAGAGAGGGTAGAAGAACTGGCAAAACATTATTTGTTTTGTGTTTTGTGAAGCTGTGGAACAATTTACTGATGACTTCATTCATTGTCATTTGTCTACACCTCCCAGCTCATGATTTCCATCATCTTCTTTTAAAAATTATGCTGGATGAACCTGTTGGTCCCAGACATGAATTCTCACAAATGTGATTCTTATGTTTCTTCATTTAAAAATGTGTATATAAATTTATGTTATATATACATATATTCATATGTGTGCGTATGTGTGTGTGTGTGTGTGTGTATTTGGAGAGAGAGGGAGAAAGTAAGAAAGAAAGAGAGGGAGAGAGAGAGAGAGAGAGAGAGAGAGAAAGAGAGAGAGAATTATCAGAAGTTTTGACAGAAATAGGACGTTCAATAGTAGTCTTGATGTTCTTAAACTATGGAAGACATTTTGTGTGTTGGAAGAAGCTTTGCATAGAAATTTATCAAAACTATAGTTTTTACCATGGACATATGCATAATCAACTTGAAGCTATAAATACTAATTTTATGGTCTCGATCAAAGAGGCTCATTAAAAAAAAAAAGTGACCCTTCCTAAAGCACCTGAAACCATAAGAGGCAAATTTTGTTTCTTGAGGTCTCGTGACTAATGTTTTGCCAATATCATGAATACTGAATGTACTTAATATCTTGACATCTTACCATTCCTTTTTCACAACTGATTCATTCTTCTTACCTCTTCAAAACAACACATTATTTGATCACATTCTTGACAATTACTGCAATTCTCCTCAGAAAGATGCAAAACATGCATATATAAAAATAAATTTGTGGTTCAATCTTGCAATCTTATTTTTACTGTATTAAATTGTACTTTGAGTGTAAATCCAAAAAGTTCACAAAAATCTCCACTGATTGTAGTTCTGTAGTAACAAAAGATAAACAAAATGTAGATTTCAATATGGCACTTATCATTCTTGGTTTGATTTCTTGATATAGGCTCTTTTTAGCAACTTATAATAAATTGATTCTTATGCAAAATATTTGCATTTCTGTATTAAATACATCTGTATGTATATCAGATCTCAAACAAGAGCTGTTTGGGAATCCTCCTTGGCATAGTTCTAACATACACTCTTAACTCTTGTATTTGTTCATGAGTCATGATATTCTTTCACCTTGAAATTTCAATTGTAATCTGTACACCTTAGGCACCTACTGACAAGTCATCAGATTATCCTGCTCTACCAAATGAAAATGTGCATTCAGAGTCCCCAGTGAGTACCATTCCTCAGCACAGATGAACTTTAGGAACACTTAGTAAGCAGACTTTGGAAAGAGGGTCATCTTGTGCAGCTGTGTATTTGTAAATTAACATGCTGAATTTCATTTAACACAGTTTTAAAAGCCTACTTTGGATCTAGGCTCATTGATCATGAAGGCTTAACTACATAAATTACTATGAAATCTGTCCCAACTGTAACTTTTCTTTGGGTTAACCATCCGAGCCTCTAAGTCAACTAAGATTAATAGTAATGAGGACATTAGGGTCCTCAACACCTTTAAATAATACATCTGTTACTCCTAAAATTGACTTTACTCTAAGTTAATGGCTATTTATTATCATAACTAAAATAAATTAGGAGGTTTCTTTATTCACTTGTGCCCCCCAAAATGAAAAGTTAAAATGAGTAAGATGAATGAGATTTCTGATTTGCCCACTTTGCGGAGAGATAAACATATATATCATCATAATTAAGGTGTCCATTGCTAATTAAAAACAATACTCCTGATTATCGTTTCTGATGTAAATTTGCATCTGAGAGATTCAGGAGGTGGCATGAGTAGGTTTTTAAAATAAATATTTCATATTCATCTTGTTACATCCCCCCCCCCCTTTCAGTTTTCTATGTGAATTCAAGTATTAGGGAAGGGGAAGATTTAATTTAATGTCTGATCTGGCAGTTACTACTACTACTACTACTACTACTGCTACTACTACTACTACTACTACTACTACTACTACTACATTTTCTTCCTTATGGCAATGTTTCAGATATTATATGAACAAACCCTTCAGGCAAGATTTTTGAAAACTCTTTCTTTACTTTGGAGGCTATTCTTTATGAATCTTGATATGGTGATTCTGAAATGATTTTTTTTTTGCATCATTTAAGTCTCTGTTAATATTTTCATGTTGAGAGAGATATCATTAACAAAAAATTGACTCAAGCCCCTTGGGGGGGGGTGTTTTTCATGGGGGTGGAATAGGGGAAAGTATTGAAGTCTATGCATTTCTACAGCAAGTGGAAGTCAGCAGCACCAGAGGGGAACATAAAACCACCAAATTCCTATACCAAGCTGAAGACTGGGGAGGGCTAGAGAGGGAGACAGGGGGGAACGTGGCAGGGGGCAGGGAAGGGTCACAGAAAGACATCATAGTATGTTGGCAAGAGCATTGGAGTTGGAGATAGAAAATCTCTTTCAAGTCCCTATTTTGAGAATGAGTTTCTATGTGGTTTTGGGGAAGTAACTTAACCTCTTTGACTGTCATTTTCTTCATATATAAAATGATGTTGTTGAACTAGATAGTCTATAAGCTCCCTTCCAGCTCTTCATTTTTGATCCTTTGATCCTGTGACACTGGAGCAGAAGAGAATGAGTGAGGGATTAGTTATTTATATAGAAAACCAAAGTTCTGTCTCTGAGTTACTCTATTAAGTAGCATATTAGCTTTTAGTACCTTTAAGTTCTTTAAGTCTCAGTTTCTTTATCCATAGAATGAGAAGAACTGGATTAGATCAATTTGACTAACAAACATTTATGACACTTTGTAGCAGGTGTAGAGCTAGATGCTGGAGATACAAAGACAAAATCTAAAACAGTTCTTTAACAAGAGAGCCAGATCTTCTGAAAGCAGGAAGAAAAGGTATACAGAGTCAGGTATAAGCAAAATGCATTGAGTGTATATATGGAGTAAGTTGGAAGTGTATTAACAATTGGGGAAATCAAGAATGACTTACTTTGGGAGAAGATAGTGATTCTCTGAGGCAGAGGTGAAGAGAGAAAGGGTCAAAGTATGAGAGACAGACTGCAAAATAAGGCAGGAAGGCAGGACACAGAATACTGTATGGGGTGATCTCTATTTGCAATGGAGAAGGCTATTCCAGAAAGATCAATGAGGTGGCAATATCCATGCCAAGCTACTTCCACCTGGGCATTTGTCTCCACTTCTTTCCCACTAGAACCTTGGACTCTCAGACAGGAGCCATTTGGGGGCCTTATTTTGACTGGATCCATGCCTCCATCAGACTTCTAAGCCATTTCTATACCATGATAACATCCCTTCTTTACATACCAATTTCATGTCTTTCTCCATTAAAATGTATTCTCTTTGAAGGCAAACTATCTTGCTTGCTTTTATTTGAATATCCAGAGTTTAACATGTGCCTAGAAGACACTTTTAATCAATTTTCTTTCTTTTCTCTCTTGCTTATATTTGCATGCACAGAGCTTAACACAATACCTAGAAAAGAGTAACCTATTCTTTGTCTCTGTGTTTCTGTCTCTTCCATTTCCACCTTACATCCAAAGAATATCTCTTTGGAAATGGAGAAACATCAGAGTCTTTGCAATAAGATAAGTAAATCAAGGTCATCCATTAATTCAACTATTACTAGAAATAGTCATCTATTATTAATAAGGTAAGAATAAATAATGAGGTTAGGGCTCAAGTAAACAAATGGGGAAACAAATGCAAGCCTACAGAAAAAAATCAAGCCTTGTTTTCTTCATTTTTTTTTGTTTATTTATTTTTAGTTTTCAACATTTACTTTTATAAGATTTTGAGTTATAAATGTTTCCCTCTCCTTCCCCAAGATGGCAGCCAATCTGATATAGGCTATACATGTATAAACCTATTAAACATATTTCCACTTTAGCCATGTTGTGAAAGAAGAATCAGAGCAAAAATAAGAACCAACAAGAAAGAAAAGATAAAATAGTATGCTTTGATCTGTATTCAGATTCCATAGTTCTTTTCCTTGATGTAGATGACATTTCTTTTATTTTTTAATTTTTTAAAAATAAATTCATGTGTTTATTTACTTTTGGTTTACAACATTCAGTTCCAAAATTCCTTGAGTTCCAAATTTTCTCTTCCTCCCTTTCATCTACCTTCCCTCTGCCATGGTAGCATGCAATTCAATTCAGGTTCTAAAGATAACTTTATATTAAACATTAGTCAAGTTGTAAAGAAGAATTATAACCAATAGAACGAACAGTGAGAAAGAAGGAACAAAACAAAGCATAAAAGAGAGAGAGCCAGTAGTTTGCTTCAATCTGCATTCAGTCTCTGCAATTCTTTCTCTGGATGAGGACAGCCACTTCCATTATGAGTCTTTTGGAGTTGTCTCATAGTGCTACTCCTTTCAGCAAAGGAGTCTAGTCTATCAAAGTCAGTCATCACAGATACAGTGTGCCTGTAATTGTACAAGGTTCTCCTGGTTCTGCTCTCTTCGCTCAACATCAATTTATATAACTCTGTCCAGGTTATTATGAAGTCTGTCTGCTCCTCATTTCTTATAGCACAGTAGTACTACATTACATTCATATATCACAACTTGTTTAGCCATTCCCCAATTGATGGACATCCCCTTGATTTCCAATTCTCTGCCACCACAAAAAATGCTGCTATAAATATTTTTGTTCATACAGGTCCTTTTCACTCTTTGGGATACAATTCTAGAAGTGGTATTGCTGGATCAAGGGGTATGCACATGTTTACAGCCCTTTGGGCATAGTTATAAATTGCATTTCTGAATGGCTGGATCTGTTCACGACTGCACCGACAATTCATTAGTGTTCAAATTTTCCCACATATTCTCCACCATTTGTAATTTTCGTGTTTTGTCATCTTAGTCAATCTGACCAGTGAAATATGGTACCTCAGAGTTGTTTTCATTTGCATTTCTCTAATCAATAGTCAGAACATTTTTCATATATTTATAAATACATTTAATTTCTTCCTCTGAGAATTGCCTTTTCATATCCTTTGACTGTTTATCAATTGGGGAATAATTTGCATTTTTATAAATTTGACTCAGTTCTCTGGATATTTTAGAAATGAGACCTTTATCAGAGACACTGGTTGTAAAAATTCTTTCCCAATTTTTGACTTCCCTCTTAATCTTGGTTATGTTGGCTTTGTTTGAACACAAACTTTTCAATTTAATGTAATCAAAATGATCAATTTTGCATTTTGTAAGACTCTCTAGTTCATGTTTGGTTATAAATTCTAGCCTTTATATCTAAATCATTAAAATCATTTACACTTTATTTTGGTATATAGCATAAAATACTGGCCTATGCCCAGTTTGTGCCATACTATTTTCCAGTTTTCCCAGCAGTTTTTTTTGTTTTTTGTTTTTTGTCAAATAGTGCATTCTTAACCCAGAAGTTGGAGTCTTTGGGTTTATCAAAGAGTAGATTACTGTAGTCATTGACTACTATGCCTTGTGTACCTAATCTATTCCACTGATCCACTACTCTGGTCCTCAGTCAGAACCAAGTAGTTTTGATGACTGCTGCTTTATAGTACAGTATAAAATCTGATATGTGTAGGCCGCCTTCCCTAGCATTTCTTTTCATAAATTCCCCTGATATTCTGAACCTTTTGTTCTTCCAGATGAATTTTATTACGATTTTTCAATCTCAATAAAATATTTTTTTAGTAGATGGATTGGTATGGCACAAATAGGTAAATTAATTTAGGTAAAATTGTCACCTTTCTTATATTAGCTCAACTTAGCCACAAGCAGCTGATGTTTTTCCAATTAATTAGATCTGACTTTATTTGTGTGAAAAATGTTTTGTAATTGTGTTCATATAACTGCTGGGATTGTTTTGGCAGATAGATTCCCAAATATTTTGTGTCTACAGTAACTGTAAATGAAACTTCTCTTTCTATTTCTTGCTGCTGGGCTTTGTTAGAAAGATATAGGACTGCTGAGGATTTATGTGGATTTGTTTTATATCCTGCAACTTTGCTAAATTTATTTATTTACTCAAGCAGTTTTTTAATTTCATTCTATAGGATTCTCTAAGTGCATTTTCATATTATCTGCAAAGAATGATGGCTTAGTTTCTCTTTACCTAATCTAATCCCTTTAATTGATTTTTCTTCTTTTGTTGCTATCACTAACATTTCTACTACCAAATTGAATAATAGAGGTGATAGTGGACATCCTTGTTGTACCCCAAAACTTACTGGAAATGCTTCTAGCCTATCCCCATGACATATGATACTTTCTGACAATTTTAGAGAGATACTACTTATTATTTTAAAGAAGATTCCATTTATTCCTATGCTTTCTAACATTTTTATTAGGAATGGGTGTTGTATTTTGTCAAAAGCCTTTTCTATCTCTATTGAGATAATCGTAAGGTTTCTGCTCATTTTGTTGCTGATATAATTGATTATACTAAAAGTTTTCCTAATATTTCCTAATATTGCTTTCCTGGAATAAATCCTTACTGATCAAAGTGTATTATTCTTGTGATAAGCTGCTATACTCTTTTTGCTAATATTTTACTTGAAATTTTTGCATCTATATTCCTGAGGTAAATTGGCCTACAATTTTCTCTCTGTTTTTGGTCTTCCAGATTTGAATATTAGTACCACATTTGTGTTATAAAAAGAAGTTGGTAGGACTCCTCCAATTTTCCCAAATAGTCTATAAAGCATTGGAATCTATTGTTATTTAAATATTTGATATAATTCACTTGTAGATCCATCTGGCCCTGGAGATTTTTTTCCTAGGGAGTTTGTTGATGACTTGTTCAATTTCATTTATTTAAGATGGGGTTATTTAAGTATTTTACTTCAGTTAATCTGGGCAATTTATGTTTTTGTAAATATTCATATTTACAAAATGACACTATTTGACACTATGATTGTCAAATTTATACAATTGTGTAAAATAATTCCTAATTACTGTTTTAATTTCTCCTCATTGGAGGTAAATTCACACTTTTCATTTATGATACTAGTAATTTGATTTTCTTCTTTCTTTTTTTACACAAATTGATCAAAAGTTTTTTTTTCAAATTTATTGTTTTTTTCCATAAAATCAGCTTTTAGTTTTATTTATTAGTTCAATAGTTTTCTTAATTTCAATTTTATGAATCTCTCCTTTGGTTTTTCATATTTCTAATACAGTATCTAATTTTTGTTTTTCAATTTGTTCTTTTTCTAGTTTTTTTTTCAGTTTCATGTCCAATTTGATTCATTTTTCATGATTTTCTTTCATCACTCTCATTTTGCTTCCCAATTTTTAATCTACTTTTCTTACTTGATTTTCAAAATTTTTCTTGAGTTCCTCTATGGCCTGTGAACAATTCATATTTTTCTTGGAGGCTTTTGATCTAGGAGTTTTGACTTCATTGTCTTCTTCTGGTTCTCTGTTTTGATCTTTGTTTTTTGTTACCAAAGAATGATTCTGTAGCCTGATATCCCTTCCCCTGTTTGCTCATCTTGCCAGTCAATTACTTGACTTTTGAGCTCTTTTCTGCAATAGAACTCTGCTTCCAGAGTGGAGAGTGCTGTGTCCCAAATATCTGGGGTTTTGTGAAACTGTTGTCAGAGCTACTTCTAGGCCCCTGCCTCAAAACTGTGAGGAGCATTTCCTCTCCACAGTTGCCACAACCTCTGCCACGCCAACACTCCTACTCACCCCAGGGCAGCCACCTAAGACTGCAAGCAAGATCCAAACAGGGGAAAGCAAGAGAATCCTATTTCAGCCACAGCAAAGAGATTCCTGTAATTGCCCTACAATCAACCTCTTGGTCTCCCCACCATCTGTGGACCTGGAGCTCTGAAAGCAACTGCCCTGCTGCCACAGCTGCCCCTTTCACCACTGTCTCTAGGGCAGGTGTAAGGCTCTTCTCTTACCCAGGTCCAACAAAGTTTCCCCACTGACCTTTTACTTTCTCTTTGGCATTTGTGGGTTCAAAAGTCTGGAAACCACCATAGCAGTCAGTGATTCAGTCCCCTGAATTCTGCCATGGCTGGATTTGTTCATTGTGGTACAAATTGTTTCAGTGTGGTCCACATCAGACTGAACTCCACTTCCAGCTTAGGGTGATAGACCTTTCCTTTTGGCTTGCCAGGCTGCCATTAGTGGTAGCTTTGTTTCTTTCTGTCATTTTGTGTGTTTTGTAGCTTTAAAATTTGTTTGGAGTCATTTTTTTTACAGGTAATAGAGGTGGTTGGGGAGGGAGATCAAGCAAGTTCCTGCCTTTACTCTGTCATCTTGTCTCCATCCCCTGATAATTTCTCAAAAGGTGCTGTCCAGGCTCTTTTTTTCTTTCTTTCTTTTTCTTTTTCTTTTTTTTTTTACTGTAGCTTTCATGTAGTCCATATGTTTTATATACTTCTTAAATTATCTCTCCTTGATCTATTTCCCAGGTCAGTGTTTATTCTAATGAGGTATTTTACATTTTCTTCTATTTTTTAATTCTTTTGATTTTGTTTGACTGATTCTCAATGTCTCATAGAGTCATTACCTTCCACTTCCCTAATTCTAATTTTAAAAGGAATTGTTTTTGTTGGTTAGCTTTCATACCTCCCTTTCCATTTGGCCAACTCTACTTTTTAACTAGTTATCTTCAGTGTTGTTTTGTTCGTACATTAACTGAATTTTATTTTATCTTTTTTGGAAGGGGGAAGACAAGACAATCAGTTTACTTGACTTACCCAAGGTCACACAGCTAGAAAGTATCAAGTGTCTGAGGCTGAATTTGAACTCATATCCTCCTAATTCCAGGCTGGTGCTCCATTCACTTGCCACCTGCATGCCCCACTCAATTTTATTTTTAAAGGAATTGCTTTCTTCAGCCAATTTTTGTCTTCCTTTTCCAAGACGTTCAGTCTCTTGCAAAACTCTCATTTCTTTTCCCAAATTTTCTTCTCTCTCTCTTATTTGTCCTTTAAAATTCTTCTTGAGTTCTTCCAAAAAAGCTTTTTGAGCATGGGATCATATTACCCTTTGAGGTTATGGATGTAAGTATATTGACAATGTTTTCCTCTTCTGAGTTTTTATTTTGATTTTCCTTGTCAGTATAGTAATTCTCAATGGTCAAGGTTTAGTTTTCCTTTTTGCTCATCTTGTTTGTCTATTTCCTGGCTTTTAAAGTTCAGCTCTTCTGCTGGAGCAAAGGGGCACTGTCCCAAGCTTCTTATTTTGGAGGCTAAGGGCATGATCACTGGCTTTGTGTGCTGGGGCTTCAGGTGTTGCTAGCTGGGGGCTGTAGGTCTTCAAGAGCCTACCTGGTGGTAAGCCTGGGGTGGTTTCAGACATATGCTGAGAGCAAGTGATGTTTTTCTTCTTTGGAGGATGCCTGCCTGCCCTCCTGGGGCTGCGCTGAAGCATATGATTTTCTGCCTGTCAGCACTCTTTTTTCACCCAAGTGATATGAATCTCTTTTTGCAGATCCAACAAATTCCCCATTTTTCTGTTGGCTCTTCTGTTTCAGGATTTGTTGTGGGATGCTATTTTTTTTTATTATTATTTTTCTGGAGTTACATATGGGAGCAAGACGGTGTGTTACTGCTTTTCTTCCATCTTGGCTTCTGAAAGCAAGTTTTAAAAAATGCTGATTGTATAGAAGTACACCAAGAATTCCTGGAAGTATTAACAAAAGTGAAGAGAATGATACAGGAAAATTAGGAAAAGAAATGAGTGTGAGGCAAGAAAATTATGAAACCAGAGTTAACATCTTGGTAAAAGTGGCACAAAAATATTGAAGAAAATAATACCTTAAAAAGAAGAATTAGTCAAATGGAAAAAAAAGGGGGGGGCACAAAAATTCACTGAGTAAAAAATAATAACAAAACCCTCCTTGAAATGTAGAGTTGGCCAAATGGAAAAAAAATGGGGGAGAAAAGCTCACTGAAAAAGCAAAAATTATTTAATAATTTAAATTAAATTAAATAATTTAAAAATTAGAATTGGGCAACAAGAAATTAATGACTCTTTGAGACATCAAGAAACAATAAAACAAACTAGAAAGAATGGGAAAATGTAGAAGAAAATGTGAAATGTCTCATGGAGAAAAAAAATCGACCTGGAAAATAGATTGAGGAGAGATCATTTAAGAATTATTGGACTACCTGAAAGTAATGATAAAAAATAAAAGATAATAAATGTCATATTTCAAGAAATTATAAAGGAAAACTGTCCTGCCATCTTAAATCCAGACTGTAAAATAGAAATTGAAAGAACTCATCAATCACTTTCTGAAATGAATCCCAAAATGAAAACTTCCCAGAACATTATAGCTGAATTCCTGATCTCCCATGTCAAGGAGAAAATATTGCAGTCAGAAAGAAAGAAATAATTCAGATATTGTGGAGCAAAAATCAAGATCATACAAGCGTTAACAGCTTCTATGTTAAAGGAGCAAAGGGTTTAGAATATGGTATTCTGGGAGGCAAAGGAAATAGGATTACTAACGAGAGTATCTGACTCAGCAAAACTGAGTAGAAACCTTCAGGGTCAAAAATAGATACTTAATGAAATAGATGGCTTTCAAACATTCCTGATGAAAAGTGCAGAGCTGAAAAGAAAATCTGACATTCAGATATGATCAAGAGAAGTATAAAAAGTAAACAGCAAAGAATAATCATAAAAGCCTTAAGATTAAAATGCTGACATTACTGTATGGGAAGATGATTCATGCAACTCCTAATAACTTTATCATTATTAGAACAATTAAAAGGCGTTTACATAGTTAGAGATCATGGGCATAATTTAATTATACTGGGATATTCTGAAAAAATGAATGGGTGAGAGAGATGCACTATAAGAAGGGAGAAGGGAGAGATAGAATGATGAAAATTTCTCATATAAAAGAGGCAGATAAGGAAAAGCTTTTCAATAGAGGGGAAAATGAGAAGGTCATGGTGGGCAGTGCCTGACCCTCACCCTCAGCAATATTGTCTCAAAGAGGGAAGAGTATATGTGTGTGCACATACACCTTTTGTTTTTAAGTAAATCTATCATGTGCAGTAAGGAAATAAAAGGCAAAGAGGATAAGGCATATGGGAAGAGACTTTTAAAGGAAGGAAGCAAAATAGACTTTTGAGGAGGGATAGGATAAAAAGAGAGAGAAGAATAAACAGAAAAAATGGGATGGAGAGAAATACACAACTAGTAACCATAACTATGAATGTGAATGGCAGGTCTCATTCATAAAACAGAAAAAGATATTAGAATGGATTAGAAACCACAATCCGACAGTATGTAGTTTACAATAAACACGCTTCAAACAGAACGACCTAAATAGCAATTAACCTTGAATAATGGGTAAGATTTTGTTTGGTAGAATGGAGATGAAATAGGAACATGTAAAAAACAGTATGTAATCAGAGCAGATTGTAAAATGCTTCAGCTGAAGTAAAAATAAAAATCTGGGGTAATGATCATGATCTCAGACTAAGAAGAAAGAAAAATAGATTAAATTTTAAAAGATAATCAGTGGCTAATAAGACAAAAAAGGACAATGAAAAATTTTAGAGAAGATGCAGGAAAATTAGAACATAATACATTGTTGGTGGAGTTGTGAACTGATCCAACCATTTGGAAGAGTAATTTGGAACTATGTCCAATGAGTATAAAACTGTACATACCCTTTGATCCAGCAATACCACTACTAGGTCCATCCAAAAAGATCATTAAAAAAAAAAGGGAAAAGAACTCACATGTACAAAAATATTTACAGCAGTTCTTTTTGTTGTCACTAAGAATTGGAAATTAAGGGGATGCCCATGTAGCATCAATGCAATATTTACAGTGCCCATGATCACAATAAACACCATGACGATAAATACTGCATGCCATTCAATTGCAAAATGTAACAGATTATCCAGGTGAAGGACAGAACTGAAACATTTATTTAGATACCAGAAAGCCAATTCCCAAACCCAGTAAGCTGATTCCATCATAGTACCAAAGATATTCAGAAACCATAATAACACTGCGAACCACAGCATCCTTCAGCCTTCCCACAAACCAATACAAGGTCAATATTTGCTCAAAAATCTCTCTCTCCTTGCCTGAGCACCTCTCTCCCACTGTCTCTCCGGCTCTGCCTCACCACTTCCTATGGTCTCTGTTTCCCTTCAGCAAACTCCTCCCACCCCGTGCTCCATGTGACTATATTTAGCTTATTAGGGAGCAGAGTTTATCTTCCCAGCAGGGAAGCTTCTTGTGGGCTCTTCTCCACCCTTTAGCAGATTCTCTCCATCATAGGCTCCATGTGATTACATTCAGCCTACTAGGGGCAGAGTTTACTTTCAAAGCAGGGGAGGTCTTCAAACTCCCCTAGGTCTATTAAGGGGCAGGGAAGATATTCAAATTCCCATTTCCATTACAATTCATCAGTTGGAGATTGACTGAACAAGATGTGGTATATGGATGTAATGGAATAATATTACTCTATAAGAAATGATGATTTCTTATAGATTTCAGAAAAAAAAAGTCTGGAAAAACTTACATGAGCCAACATTGAGTGAAGTGAGCAGAACCAGGAGAATGCTGTGCACAATAACAGCAACATTGTGTGATGATTCACTGTGACAGACTTAGCTCTTCTCAGCAATATGATGATCTAAGACAATTCCAAAAGATTCTTGATGGAAAATGCTATCTACACCCAGAGAAAGAACTATGTAATTTGAATGCAGGTCAAAGCATTCTATTCTCTTTTTTTGTTTTGTTTTGTTTTCTCTTTCTTGTCATTTTTCCCTTTTGTTTTGATTCCTCTTTCACAACGTGTTTTATATGAGAATATGTTTAATATGATTGTACATGTATAGCCTATATCAGACTGCATGCCATCTTGGGAGGAGGGGGAGAATTTAGAACTCAAGATATTATTAAAGTGAATGTTAAAAACAAAAAATAATTTTAAAAAGAGAGTAGGAGATGGCTGTGAGAGATATTGGGAGGGCTGAATATGTATGACTTTGGTCATTGATTGTCTGTATAAAATGAAAGAGGAGAAAGTAAAAATAATGCCAAGGTTTCAAACTCAGAAAATTGAATGAATAGTGCTACTGCAAAATGTTGTTGACCTCAATTAGTATGTGTTATAAAAACAATTTTCATTTATTGAAGAAAAAGTAGGGAAGGTTTAATAATTATAGGACTTGAAAGAAATTGAATGACGTGTAAATTAAAACATTTGTATATACTTGTTTGTCCTTTATTTTCAAAGAAGAGCAGTGACATCACCAATGATATCTTGACTCACATGTCAATTGGATTTAAGCAAAGCAGTGGGGCACAACGTTGTCAGCCCCCCACTCTCTTCTACAGTCATAGAAGTCCAGAAGCCTGACAATGACCCATGATGCAATGGGTGAACTTGGCATCTTCAATGTGTGCCCAAGCTCTAAGTTCTCCAGAGTGCTTGCTTTATGGTCATTCAAACAAATTGTTCTCATTCTCCCATTCTGTTTGGCAATGTCTTCACATACTTGGGTTTAATATATCCTGAGAATATGTTGTGGGAAGAAGGAATAGAAAGTTTGAATAGAAGTGAAACAAAAGTATATACCAGGGGCAACTAAGTAGTAAAGTGAAGAGAGCAACTGATCCTGGAATCAGGAGGCTCTGAGTGCAAATCTGGCCTCAGATCCTTGACATTTACTAACTGTGTGACCCCAAGCAAGTCACTTAACCCCAATTGGCTCATACACACACACACACACACACACACACACACACACACACACACACACACACACACACACACACTAAAGTATATACCAAGGGTATAAAAAAAAAGATCCCATTCTTCAAAGAACTTACATTCTGTTTTGAGAGATGAAATGTACACTCATGAAACAAAGAAAAAAGTGCTTTATTTTTACTGATTATCAGTAGAAGAAGGGTACCAAAAGGAGAGACACTTGAATGGAATAATTTAAGATGTATTTCTATTCAACTTTGAATGATGGTAAGATTTTGTCTGGCAGAATGGGGGCCAAAACAATACATAATCAATATTTCCCATAAAATGAGTTTTTTACTACATTATTTAAATTAAATAGTATACAATATATAAATATTCAATAAAGTCTGGACCTCATTTGTAACCTGTTTCACAGTGAAGCAGACCACGCTATTTGGACACCTTGTAACTTGTTTTGGGTTGCAGAGAAAACTCAGCAAAATACAGCCTTTCATTAAAAGAGGCTTTAGTATAGATTAAGATAGCTACATTACTCAATATGTTTGCATATAAGTATAATTGTTTGTTAATTCCTTTAAAGGAGCACATTGGTTATTTATAAGGTTTCTTAGTCAACTTGAAATGATTATTTGTAAATATTTCCTCTACTTTAAAAATATTTTTCATGGGAAAAAAAAAAGATAATCAGGGAAACGATTTTTTTTTTCCCAAAAGGTAACACAGACAGTGAAGGAATATAAATACACAGCATATTTCTTTGGCCACATTTCTCAAATTTAGAGGGAACTGAGTCAACTTTATAAAAATAAGATTCGCTCTGCAATTGATAAATAATATGAACAGGCAGTTGTCAGAAGAATAAATCAAATTTTTTTAATATTCATATGAAAAAAATTTTCCTAAGCCCTCTTGATTGGAGAAAAGCAAATTAAAACAACTCTGAGGTATTATCTTCACACCCACCAGAAATTATAAATACAGTGTTGTAATGATAATCAACTCTAAAAGCCTTGCTCCTCTGATCAATGCAATGATCTAAGACAATTCCAAAGAAATCATGATAAAAAAAAATGCTGTCTGCATTCAAGGAGAGAAAGGATGAATTCTGAGCACAAATAGAAGGGTATTTTTCTTACTTTCCTAATTTTTTTTTGCTTTTTTTGCAATATGGATAATAATGGAAATATATTTTGCATGATTTCAGATATATAATTGATATCATATTGTTCGTCTTCCCAGTGGGTGGAGGATGCAGTGGGAGGAAGGGAGAAAATTTGAAGTTCACAATTAAAAAAGAAAAAGAGAAGAATATTTTTTCTTATTTTTGCTTTTTGGAAGGCAAATGGGGTTAAATGACTTGCCCAAGGTCACACAGCCAGTTTTTGTGTTAAGTGTTTGAGGCCACATTTGAACTCAGGTTCTCCTGCCTCCAGGGCTGGGGCTCTATTCACTGTGCCACCTAGCTGCCCCGAAAAGAATATTTAAAATATATAAATAATAGAATTTTGAAGTAGTGGAATGACATTGAGTGGGGAAAAACATTGCAGTTTCAAGAAGATTTATAAGCATACCTATTGGTACGCTCTTTTTTTTTTATTGGAGAGGAAGGAACAGGAAGTTTTATTCTTTTCCCCCACAGGAAGAGAACAGTGATGGGGATCAAGGGAAGGAGGCCTGTTACAAAAGACACAACAAGAATTTATACCCTGTGGCAGTCAACACCCCCCCTCCCCTTCACTCCCCCTGTCCTTTCTCTCATTGGCTAGAAGGTGGGCTCTCAGTCTTGGCACAAAATCTAACCCAATGGCGGATAACAAAGAAGCCCAACACTATTTCCTATTGGCAGAGAGGTGGGACAGGAAGCCAAGATATCATCTATCGCCTTATTTGGTAATTGCCAAAGCAAGGGAGGGAAAAAGGTCACAAGCAAGGGTGGAGGTCAAAAGCTCCTGCAAAAGGACCTAATGCTTTTAAGGGTGTGGTATACAAGGGTGGAGGTCTAAAACTCCTGAAAAGGGCCTAATCCCGATGACAGTAAGGGAAGGGAGGAAGGGTTCTAGGTTGTGTAAACCCAGAACTCAGGTTTGTGGTTTCCAGACAGTTTCTCTCCCTTCTCATTCTGGGGAGTCTCCATAGAGGGTGAAAAGTGTACCCCACTCACAGGCCTTTGGAAGCAGATGGAATCTGGATCTGGCAAGAAGTTTTAAGTCAGAAACTGGGAAGTTTGGTTATCCCCACAAGTGTGTTTCTCACAAGTTCTTTAGGCAGAAGTTGGAAGACCACTTCTCAGAGATATTAATTTTGGGTGGATGTTACCTAAATCAGGTTTAGCAGCTTGAGGTATGCATGTGTTGTTTGGAGAAATAGATTCTAATTATTAAGGAGAAATTATTGTAACATTTCAAAATTTGGATGAAGAACCCATACAGTTTTGTAAAAAAAAAAAAATTATAGAATAGTTCAAGTGATTAGTATTCCTTGTGAAACAATACCACTTGTGAAAACTGACCCTCCTTCTGAAATGACTATCATAGGAACTAAATAATTTGGTTGTAGTAATAGAATAAAATTCGGTGCTCAAGTGTGGGCAAAGCAGAAACCAGATGGTGTTCCAAAGGCTGCAGAGATTATAGCACAAGGGAAAGACAATACTATAGCTGTTGTTTATTCAGGAGAAGATGATTGCCAAATTGTATCTTTTACTTATGTATTCTACTGTGAATGAGGTTATGATAGTGAGTCCACAGATTCCACAAGCACTGCTGACCCTATATTTGTCTCTTTTTGAGTTTTTGCCTGTTAAACTTGTTTGCAAGATTTGTTTTCTGAAGGTTTGGTACACTCCACCTGCAGATGACTGATTGCTTTAGCCAGATGTCATGCCCTGTCCATGACTATGATGTGCCATTTCTGGTTCTGGTGTCAAACAAGCTCCATATGACAGCTAAAGAACTGAACTCTTGAATGGGACCTCTTGGGGCAGGGACAGCTATAAATCCAATTTCAACTTTAAATGGCTTTGGAGAAGAGACCTTCACCCCTTACTCCAAGATTTTGAGCCCCATTCATTCAAAATGGGAAGGATGGAGTGTTTGTGCCTAAGCCCCCACCCTAAGCTATTGTTTTATGTGTAAAGTTTTTCTATTGTCCCTGTTATATTGTTGCAAAGTTCTGTTGACACCAGTTTTTCCACCAGTTATCCCTAAACTATCATTTATTGTTAAGGTATTTTTGCTATGTAAGGGGCATGAAAGACTTTGGGGCTGAATGTAATGGGAATGGGAATTTGAATATCTTCCCTGCCACTTAATAGACATGGGAAGGAGGGAGTCTGAAGACCCCCCTGCTTTGAAAATAAACGATGCCACCTAATGGGCTGAATGTAATCACATGGAGCCTGTTATGGAGGGAATTTGCTGAAGGGTGCAGCAGAGTCCACAGCAAGCTTCCCTGCTGTGATGACAAACTCTGCCCCCTAATAGGCTAAATATAGTCATACGAAACCTGTGGTGGGAGGAGTTTTGCTCAAGGGAAGCAGAGCCTGGTAGTGAGAGCTAGCCAGACAGTGGAGGACAGAGGAGCTCAGGCAAAGAGATACAGAGTTTTGTGGGTAAATAGAGATGTTTTATTGGTTTGCGGGAAGGCTAAAGGATGGCATGACTCTCAGCATTATTATGGCTTCTGAATATCTTTGGTACTGTGATGGAATTGGCTTACTGGTTTGGGGATTTGGTTTTCTGTTGTCTGAATAAATCCTTCAGTTCTATCCTTTACCTGGAGAATCTGTCATATTTTGCAATCAAACATCATGTGATACTTATACTCATGGTCAATATGTGATTGTGGGTGCTGTAGATATTGCGTTGGCTCCACAGAGTGAAAAGGGGAAAGAAAAGTGAGAGGGTGGATAGAAGGGCGTGAGAGCAAATTGGTGGAGTCAGAAGCAAAACATTGGTGAGGAGAGACAGGGTGACGGGAGAGAGAAAAGTATAAATGGGAGGAAAGAGGAAGGAGGAAAATATGCTGTTAGGAATCATAACTGTGAATGTGAATGGAATGAACTCTCCCATAAAATGGGAGTGGATAGCAGAGGGCTTTAAAAACCAGAAATAAACAAAATGTTGTTTACAGGAAACACGTTTGAGGGAGAGATACACGCAAAGTAAAGGTAAAAGGTTAGAGCAGAATATATTATGCTTCAGGTGAAGTTAAATAAAAAGCAGAGGTAGTCATTCTGATCTCAGAGAAAGAAAAAGCAAACATAGATCTAATTAAAAGAGATAAGGAAGGAAACAACATCCTATTAAAAGGTACTATAGACAGTGAAGTAATATCAATATGATACATATATGCGCCAAGTAACACTACATACAAATTCTTAGAGAACAAGAAAAGTGAGTTACAGGAAGAAACAAATAACAAAACTACACTAGTGGTAAACCTCAACCTCTTCCTTTCAGAACTAGGTAACTCTAATCACAAAATAAAGAAGAAAAAAATTTAAGGAGTGAATAGAATTTAAGAAAAAATAGATATGATAAACCACTGGAGAAAACTGAATTTTGATAGAAAGGAATACACCTTTTTGTATGTGGTACATGTCATCTACACAAAAATAAAAAAAAATGCAATATGCCTTAAATATCTCACAATCAAATGCAAAAAGGCAGAAATATCAAATGCATCAATTTCAGATTATGATGTAATAAAAACTGTGTGTAATAAAAAGCCATGGAAAGAACAACTAAAAATTAATTGGAAACTGTATAATCTAATCCTAAAGAAGGACTGGTAAAATAGCAAGTTGTGGAAACAATCAATAATTCCATACAAGAAAATGACAATAATGATACAGCATACCAAAACTTATGAGGTGCAGGCAAAGTTATTACATGAAATTTTATATCTCTAAATGTTTATATGAATAAAACACAGAAAGTGAAGATTAATAAGTAGAACATGCAACTAAAAAAAGCTAGAAAAAGAACAAATTAAAAATTCCCAATTTAATACTGTGGCAGTAGCACCCTAGCACAGCCAGGTTGCTCACTAGCACAGGTTATTTGATCTGCTTTTCTAAATGAAAGCAACTCAGAAAGGGTTAAACATTTTACTTTAATCAAACATATATCATTTACTTAGTTCAGGGGGGAAAGTCAGCACCCTGAACTTCAGAGAATACAACCAGAAGTTACAAGCAGACAAAAATACAGAGAAAACAACACAATTCAGTAGACTAATAGGGCATCTAGCTATCTGACCATCACGTGCATATATTTAGTCAACAGAGAGAGAAGTACCAACATCTGAGTTTTCAAAGCCAGGGGGCTCAACGGCTGGCCAGAGTCTCATCTCATAAAGTCACACAACTCTTCCCAAAGTGAGGCCCAAAGTGAAATGTCACATCAGGATTTATGTAGCCTTCCCAGGGTCAGAGAACATCACAACCTTCATGACCAACTTGACTACAAAGTAACAAAAATTATGCCTTCCTGTAAAACAAGCCTCCCACCACAGGATTTATGTGATCACATTCAGCCTATTAGGGGGCAGAGTTTATTTTCAAATCAAGAAAGGTTCTAAAATTCATGTAAGCCTATTAAGGGGCAGGGGACATCTTCAAATTCCTACTAATATTACAGATAGCAAAATAAAAATTCAAAAAATCAAGAGAGAGGTTAATAAAATTGAAATTAAGAAACCTATTGGACTAATAAATAAAACCAATAACTGGATTACTGGAAAAAATTAGATAAACTTTTGGTTAATTTGATTAAGAGAAAAGAAAGAAGAAAACCAAATTACCAGTCATGAAAAGGAGAAGAGTGAATTCACCACCAATGAAGAGAAAATTAAAACAATAATTAGGAGCTACATTTTTCACAACTTATGCCAATAAATTTGACATTCTAATTGAAATGAATAACTACTTAGAAAATGATAAATTTCCCAGATTAAGAGAAGAGGAAAGAAAATGCTTCAATAACCCCATTTCAGAAAAAGAAATGAAATTGAATAAGCCATAAGTAAGCCCCCTAAGGAAAAAAAAATTCAGTATCAGATGGATTTACAAGTGAATTCTACCAAACATTAAAAGAACAATTAATTCCAATATGATATAAACTATTTGGAAAAATAGGTGAAGGAGTCATGCCAAATAATTCCAATGGTAAAAATGTGCTGACACCTAAACCAGAGAGAGCCAAAACAGAGAAAGAAAATTTTAGATCGATTATGCTAATAAATATAGATGCTGAAACTTAAAAAAAAAATTAGCAAAGAGATTACACCAATTTTTTATCTTGAAAATGCCCTACAACCAAGAACTATTTCTACCAGGAAAGCAAGGCTGGTTCAATATTATGAAAATATCAGCATACTTGACCATATCAGTGATAAAAGAAACAGAAATCATGTAATTATCTCAATATAGGCAGAAAAAGCTTTTGACAAAAATACAACCATTGCTATTAAAAAAGCTAGCTAGCATAGGAAAAAATGGGGTTTTCCTTAAAATCATAAATAATATATATCTAAAACTATCGGCAAGCATTACATGTAACACAGATGAACTGTAAGCTTTCCCAATAAGATCAGGGTTGAAACAAGGATGCCTTTTATCATAACTATTATGCGATATTGTACTAGAAATGGCATCTTCAGCAATAAGTAGAATACATTGAAGGAATTAGGATAGGCCATGAGGAAATAAATGCTTCATTCTTTACAGATGATATGCTGGTACAGTTAGAGAATCCTAGAGTATCAACTTTAAAAACTACTTGAAAATATTAACAACTTGAAAGGGACTTGCTTGAGATTTCCCCCAAGCCTCTCCAAATACCTGTAAAAATGACTCTAAACAAATTTAAGTGTAGCATAAACCACAAAATGAAAGAGTGAAACAAATTTCCAGGTCAAGACAACCTGAAAGGTAAACAGGAAAGGTGTGTTGCACCTTCTTCTGAGAGAAGAGTCTAGTCCATTTGTGCCAAAAAACATGTCTTTCAGACCTGGGTGAGAGAGAAGTAAGGTCCAGGCCCAATCACAGGGTAATGGTGGCATCAGCTGCTTCCAGATCTCTTGGCAAACAAACATTGGGGGATCGAGCTGCTGAACAGAGGGAGATTACAAGAACCTCTTTGTTGGTGCTGAGGAAGAATTCCCTTTCTTTGCCCATGCTTCAATCCTGGGTGTTGGTCCAGGGGCAAGAAGGAGTGCTGACATGGAAGAACTTGTGGCAATAGGGGAGAAGAAATACTCCTCACAGTTCCAAGGCAGAAAATAGTGCTTGTGGTCGCTCACAGGCTAGAAAAAAGAGAGGAGGAGACGAGAAGAGTAAACATTTCTCCTTTCATAACATAGCCTTGGAAGAACTGAAAATTTATGGGTCCCTAAAAACATCTCTAAAAACAGCTTCACAAAACCCTTGAACCTTGGGACAGAACACCCTCCACACTGGAACCGAATACCTACCTTAAGAAAGAGCTAACTAGTCTAGTAATTGGCTAGGGAAATTAATCAAAAAGTGGGAGAATATCAGACCATAGAATCTTACTTTTGATATGAGGAAGAGCAAACATAAAACCAGAAAAAAAAACAACAAAATCAAAGCTCCTATATCCAAAACCTGCAGGAAAAATATGAATTGGTTGCAGGCCATGGAAGAGTTAAAAAAGGATTTTGACAATCAAGTGGGAAAAGCAGAGGAAAAATTGAAAAAAGAAATGAGAGTGATGAAAGAAAATCATGAAAAACAAGTCAACAGCTTTTAAAAGGAGACCCAAAAAATGCTGAAGAAAATAACACCTTAGGGGGAGGAGCCAAGATGGCGGCGTAGCAGCCGCAACATATCGCAGCTCTCACATAGCCACCCCAAAATACCCATAAAATAGGACCCTAAACCAATCCTGGAACTCCAAAACGCACACAAAGATACTTCCCACTAAAGTCAGCTCGGCTACGAGGAACCATATCAGCACTGCGAACCGAAACCAGCCTGGCCTGAAGCTGCAGCTGTGCCCCAGGGG
>CM053580.1:182577229-182593010 GCA_028627135.1 Pseudochirops cupreus | reverse complement strand
CAAAAAAAATTTAATAAAATAAATTTTAAAAAAATAAAATAAAATAAAATAAAATAAAAAAAGAAACTAACACCTTAAAAAGTAGACTAACCCAAATGTCAAAAAATATCCAAAAACAAAATGCCTCAAAAGCAAATGGAACAGGAGGTCCAAAAGCTCACTGAAGAAAATAATTCCATAAAAATTAGAATGGAAGAAATGGAAGCTAATGACTTAATGAGAAATCAAGAAACTATAAAGCAAAACTAAAAGAATAGAAGACAATGTGAATTATCTCACTGGAAAAAACAAATGACCCGGAAAATCGATCAAGAAGAAATACTATAAAAATTACTGGGCTACCTGAAAGCCATGATCAAAAAAAAGAGCCTAGACTTCATCTTTCAAAACATTATCAAAGAAAACTGTCCTGATATTTTAGAATTAGAGGAGGAAATAGATATTGAAAGAATCCATCAATCACCTCCTGCAAGAGATCCCAAAAGAAAAACTATTAGGAATATTGTAGCCAATTCCCTGAGTTTCCAGGTCCAGGAGAAAATATTGCAAGGAGTCAGAAAGAAGAAATTCAAGCACTGTACACAATCAGGATAACACAAGATTTAGTGGTTTCTACATGAAAGGAACAGAGGGTTTGGAATATGATATTCCAGAGGTCAAAGGAGCTGGGATTGCAACCAAGAGTCACCTACCCAGCAAAGCTAAGTATACTACTCCAGGGGAAAAAACAGATATTCAAAGAAATAGAGAACTTCAAGAATTCCTCCTGAAAAGATCAGAGTTGAATAGAAAACTTGACTTTCAAATACAAAAATCAAGAGAAGCATGGAAAGGCAAACTGGAAAGAGAAATCACAAGGGACTTACTAAAGTTGAACTGTCTACATTGCTATATAGAAATATGATATTTGTAACTCATGAGAACTTTATCAATATTAGGGTATTTGGAGAGAAAATGAGATAGAATGGGGTAAATTATCTCACATTAAAGAAGCAAGAAAAACCTTTTATAATGGAAAGGAAAAGGGGGGAGATGAGAGGGAATGAGTGAACTTTACCCTCATCAGATTTGGCTTAAGAAGAAAATAACATACACAATTGGGTATGAAAATCTATCTTACCCTATGGAAAAGTAGGGGTGAAGGGGATAAGAGAGAGGGAGATAATAGAAGAGAGGGTATGTGGGAGGAGGGAATAATCAGATGCAAACATTTTTCAGGAGGAATAGGGTCAAAGGAGAGAAGAGAATAAGTGGGGAATGGGATAGGATGGAGTTAAGTGTAGTTAATCTTTCACAACATGACTATCATGGAAGAGTTCTGCATAGTTACACTTGTATAACCTGTATCAAATTGCTTGTCTTCTCAATGAGGAGTGGGTGAGAAAGAAAGGGAGAGAATGTGCAACTCAAAAGTTTTAAAATTAAATGTCAAATACTCTTTTTACATGCAACTGGAAAATAAGATATATAGGCAATTGGGTAGAGAAATCTATCTTGTCCTACAAGACAACAGAAAGGAAGTGGATAAGAGGAGGCGTGGGCAGTGATAGAAGGGAAGGCTGACTGGGGGAAAGGGTAATCATACTATACACAGTCTTGGTAAGGGGGGAGTGGAGAGATGAGAAGAAAATTTGAAACTCAAAATCTCATAGAAGGGAATGTTGAAAACTAAAAATAAATTAATTAATAAAAAGAAAAAAAATTAACAACTTTAGCAAAGTTTCAGGACATAAAATAAGCTCACAGAAATCATCGACATTTCTATATATTGCTTTTAAAAAAAGCCCAACACTAAGAAATAGAAAGAGAAATTCTTTTTAAAGTAACTGTACATGTACATGATATAAAATATTTGGGAGTCTACTGATAAGATAACCACAGGAATTCTATTAATATAATTACAAAACACTTTTCACACAAATAAAGTTAAATCTCAAAAAGTGGAAAAATATCAAGGCATCCTGAGCCAATTCAATAAAATGACAATTATGCTTACATTAATTTGCTTATTCACTTCCATACCCAAACAAGCTACCAAAAATTAAATTTTAGAACCAGTAAAAAAAAATAATAGCAAAATTCATCTGGAAGAACAAAAGTTCAAGAATATCAAGGGGATTAATGAAAAGAAATAACAGAAAGTAGACTATCTGTATCAGATCTAAAATTATATGATAAGGTGGCAATCATCAAAATAATTTGGTTCTGGCTAAGCAAAAAGTGGTCAATCAGTGAAGAACATTAGGTAGATAAGACATAGTAGTAAATGACTATAATAGTCCCTGTTTGATAAACTGAAAGACTCAATCTTTGGTAATAAGAATGCACTCTGACAAAACTTGCTGAAAAAAACTGGAAAACAGTATGGCAGAAACTGCAAATAGACCAACATCTCACATATATACCAAGATAAAGAAAAAGTGGGTACATGGTTTGGCATAAGGGGTGATACCATAAGCAAATTAGGAAAGCATAGTTTACCTGTAAGATCTGTGCAGAAGGGAGGGATTTATGATGAAACAAGAGATAAAGAATGTTATAAAATTCAAAATAAATTATTTTGATCACATTTAATTTAGAAAGTTTGTGCTCAAACAAAGTCAATGTAACCAAGAGTGGGAGAAAAGCAGAAAGCTGGGGAACAATTTTTATAGCTGCGGTTCCTGATAAAGGCTTCATTTCTTAAAATATAGAGAGAATTAAATCAAATTTATAAGAATAGACATTTCCCAATTGTGTTCTGTGTTTATCCTTCATTCTCAAAGAAAACTATGACATCATGAGATGATCACATGACTTGCAGTTGACTTTGATTTGAGTAAGGGAGGGCTGTGCAAGATCACCAGCTTCACTTTCTTCTCCAGAGCCATCAGATTCCAGTGGTCAGATATTCATCAAGATTGGTGGAGATGGCCCAGGGTGCAATGAGTGATCCTGGGCCTCTTAGGCTAAGGTCTTTTCAGATTTTCACTTTGAGTGAGGCAATGTCCATTCTGTAAATTGGTCTCTTTAAGAAGTGAATCAAGGGATGACCCCTTTTAATTAAAAAAAAAATCAAACTGGGAAGGGAAGACCCTTAGGATTGTTGACCAGAAGAGAAACAGTTACTATTTACATTCATGCTGAGGCAGAATGGCCCAAAAAATAGACATTAAGTGGTGCTTGGGCAGGGACTTATTGTTGCCCAATCTTTGAACTTCAGAGTGAAATGGATTTAAGATTTTGTCTCTGAGAAAGAGAAAGAAAGGAAAAAAAGAAAGGAAAGAAGGAAGGAAGCAAGGAAGGGAAGAAGGAAGGAAGGAATGAAGGAAGGAAAGAAGGAAGGAAGGAAGGAAGGAAGGAAGGAAGGAAGGAAGGAAGGAAGGAAGGAAGGAATCTAACCAGTAAATCTGAAGATAACTAGGCAGCTTTAGGCCGTCAAAATTTATTTTCCTTTGAAGAGGGGAAGGAGAGAGAGAAGGAAAGGATGGGTTGAGTTACTCAACTGGCTAGGTCCACACTCAGGAAGCTTAGACTATTCACAGGTTGCCCTTAGTTCTCAAAGATGATCATGACATCAGGAGGATGATAACATGACCTGTAGTAGACTTTTCCCCAGTTGATAAATAGTCAAAGGATATGAACAGGCAGTTTTCAGACAAAGAAATACAAACTATCCAGCGTCATATGAAAAATACTCCAAATCATCACTGATAACAGAAATACAAATCAAAGCTATTCTGTTATACTACCTTACATTTCTCCGATTGGCTAACATGACAGAAAAGGAAAACAATGAATGTTGCAAAAGATGTAGGGACATCATAACACTACTGCCCTGTTGCTGGAGTTTTGAAATGATCCAACCATTCTGGAGAGCAATTTGGAACTATGCCCAAAGGACAACCAAACTGTGTACAACCTTTGATCTAGCAATACCACTACTAGATCTAGATCCCAAAGAGATCACTAAAAAAGGAAAAGAACCCACATGTACAAAAATATTTATAGTAGTTCTTTTTTTGTGGTGACTAGGAATTTGTCATTGAGTGGATGCCTATTGATTGAGGAATGGGTGAACAAGTTGTGGTATATGAATGTAATAGAATATTATTGTGCTATAATAAATGATGAACAGGTCAATTTCACGAAAACCCGGGTAAACTTACATGAACTGATGTAGAATGAAGTGAGCAGAACCAGAACTCTGTACACAGTAACAGCAATATTGTGCAGTGATAGAGTATGACTGACTTAGCTCTGCTCCTCAATACAATGATCTAAGACCATTCCAAAAGAGTCATGTTGGAAAAGGCTATTCATATCCAGAAAAAGAACTGTATAGTCTGAATGAAGATCAAAGCATACTATTTTCACTCGTTTTGTTTTGTTTTGTTTTCTTTCTCATGGTTTTTCCCTTTTTTTCTTATTCTTTCACAGCATGATTAATGGGGAAATACATTCATTCTGATTGTACGTGTACAACCTATATTAGGTTGCTTTCTGTCTTCAGGAGGAGAGAGGTGATCGAGGGAAGGACCAAATATTTTGAACTCAAAAGCTTATAAAAGTTATTGCTGAATGCAAAATAAAGAAAGAAAATTGCAAATAATGAAAGCAGTTGAGCTGTTAAATACATTATAAGAACAAAGGGGAGGTCTCCAGTGTCCTGGGAAGATTCATTCAGGAAGTTTTATGGGAGATTGTAGACATACAGAAGAATAGTAAATTGTCATTGTAAGGTGTTCCACAATGATTAAATATCAACAAAAAGTTCACTATTCTTTAAAAAAAGACACATATTTGAATTAATTCTGCTCACCAGGAAAGAAGATGTATCTAAGACTTATACACTAACCTACTAAGACTAATCTAAGCAGCTAATAGCAGAAAATCACTGTCTTTTGAAGGGCAGCCTGATATATTATAAAGTACACTGAACTTGGGGGCAGAGGACCTGGGTTCCAATATTGACTCTGCTACTTTGGTGATCTTGGGCAAAATATTTAATTACTCTGGACATCAGTTTTTGGTTTCTTTGCCTGCCACTTTTCTCTTCTCATGTTCATGTCTTTCCCTGTCCTCCCAGCTTCCTTCATATCCCAGCTCAAAAATGACACCCTCTTCAAAGGGCCTTTGTTGGTTCTCTTTAATGTTAGTGCCATTGCTCCATTGGTTGTCTTTAATTTATTTATCTTGTGTGTGTCTTGGGTGTATATAGATGTATGCAAGGTTTCTATTTTTATGGCAGGCTAATATTCCTTAATTCTATCCTTTTTACCTCTAACATTTTTAAAATTCTATACCTTATAGCAATGGAAAACTGAAATTAGGGGGAAGGAAAATACATTTTTCCTGAATGATTTGAAAAAAAGAAGTGGTAACTATTTTTTGTTGGAAATGTATAATGGCCAAAGGATCAAGGATGAGGGATTTTGGTAGTTAGGATGGAAAGTTTAATAGTATAATGCCAAGAGCACTAAATATCAAGACAACCTGTACTGAAACCTTTGCTCAGCTCATTATTGTGACATAAAAAATTATCTATTCTCACTGCATCCTAATGAATTCATCTCTAATATGAAGGGTCTTTGAACTAGCTCTTGGAATATTTTCATAACCTTCATGCAAATGTTCATTCATCAATAATTAGCAACTATATGTACTCTAAAACTAATTAGACTTTAGGTTTGGTGAGGAGGGGTGGGGAGGAGGGGAAAAGTATTTGGCTGTACACTGAGAAGAAAAATGGATGCTTTTTAAGGTAAAGTCAATATAGTCCAAACACTATAGATCTGACCCTGAAAATCTTTCAGGTAATCTTACTTGAGAACCTGGTGTGTGGGTATAGCTAGCAAATCTAGTAAAACTTACCTTTTTATAGCCTAATCATATTCTGGACTCAACAGTCTTCTGTTTAGTCTGCAATTTTTACCTTCTTCTTCCAAGACAGATTGATTCTTCATCTATTTATCTTGGTTTCCTGTCTAGATTTGATTTTAACCTAAACTATAAGCCTAGACCCCATTCTCAGGACATGTCTCCTGCTACAGTAAACTAGCACATGAACCATATGTTGATTATCAATTGTTCTTGCAGTGCCAACTGTTAAGCAAACTATACTTATGTGATAAGCTTCCAAGAGAGACAAATCAAGTATTAATTTGTATCTTTTTTAAAAATTCTAACCATGGAATATTTGAAATTCATAATCAATATTTGAGGAGAATTGGACCTTCCTGAATCAATAAAATATGTAACTTCTAGTTACAGTGAAGTTTTACATAGATTTTCATTAGTATTAATAAAGTATTCAGTCAAAGGAATTTCTGGAGGAAACAAACCCTAAGACAGAAGCTGGAAAATATTGAATTTTCTGTGACTAGGGAAGCAAAGTAACCCAATTATGAATTTTAAACATCATAACTTTATATCTTAAGGAAAGACAATTATTGGTATACCTTTTTTGTTAAGATAACATGCTTATAAAATGTGTGCTTACATTTATGTTGCTATCTAAAAGGCTGCTTATTTTCTTACTAAAATGAGGCAGCTGGAAGGCTATTGAGCCAGAAATCCCATAATTGCTTCTAGGACAAGCCAGTTTCAATCTATGGGTAATTATAAAGCAGGCATAGATGTGAGAATGGCTTAGATCAAATTATTATCAATCATTAAAAAAAAAACTAGGTCACAGTTAAGTGACTAACAGAAGGTCTCACAGATAGTGATCAACTTGTCTTACTCCCAATTTGCTAACCTTTCTATTGTCCAGTTTTGCCTTTCATGATCTACAAATGACTTAGACAAGAAAAATAGTGTTTAGTTTACTACCTGTTAACTATTTGTGTACTAAAACTTCAGTCATAATTTCAAATGTTTAAGTTAATGTTTATATAACCTACCACCTGGCATTGAAGAAAGAGTTAATCCTGAAGTTATGGATTATCCACCATGCTTAGGACACACTGAACATTCCCAGGGAGTTTATTCACCCTTCCTTCATACAGGCGAAGCTTTTCTTCAACTCTCTTCCCTTCAGGAAGGTGGATTTCCTTTTCCATACAACTTACTTTCCTAACTTTCACAGAGAGATAACTTTCTCTCAACTGCCAGAACAATCCGTATCACTCACTTCAATTATTTGACCAGCTTCGTCTACCACTAACAAAATCCCATCTAAGATAAACATGGAGTACTTGAACTCCCAGACAGATTTCTCTGGAAGCGCTAGCATAAATCAACCAATTAGCAAATTTACAAATCCTGAATAACAAAATACAGAATAATTTATATGTGCTCACCTTTGCTATCTCTCCTTCCCTTCTTAATTGCTAAAATTCAAAGAAATAAACAAAGTTGCACCAATAAAAAAACTAAAGGGTTTTTAATACATTGTGGCAAGCATAAGGAGAAAACCAAAAGAATCCTACTTAAAGAGATCACAATTCTAAAAGGACTAGATGTTCTTCTCAGTAACCAATGAAACTGAAGGGGAGGGGGAAAAAACACAATATGTCCTCCTTTCTGTGTCCCTCTCCATGGGAGGAATGAAGAAAGCCAGAGAGTAAAGGACAGTAGTGGCCACCACCTTTTTACTCAATTTATTTTAAAATTGTGAATTCAATGAGCATTGCCCTCAAAAAAAATGAAATATTTCCATATATAAAGTGGAAGAGAAAAGAAGGATTATACAGGGAAATAGGAATCTTTTTTGTATCATTGGCTTTTTTTTTAAGTATAACAAATTTGACATATTATTTTGAAAAGTATCTTGCAAGTCTGAATTTAATGCTGTGGGACAGCTACATGGTTCAGAGGCTAGAGTACTGGGCCTGGAGTAAGGGACAGTCATCTTCCAGAGTTCCAGTCTGGCCTAAGGCATTTAATAGATTTTTGACCCTGGGCAATCCCCTAACTCTGTTGGCCTCAGTTTTCTCATCTATAAAATGAGCTGGAGAAGGAAATGGCAAACCACTCCAATATCTCTGCCAAGAAAACCCCGAATGGGGTTGTGAAGAGTCAGATGTTACTGAAAACCAGCTGAACTACAATTTCCTGCTCTACTTCCTTCTTTTTTACTCTTTGTATTTTCAAAAAAATTCTTAAAGGACCCACTTTTTTCAGTTACCCTGTTACCAATTCCTTTTACTCTGACAATGTCCCTAACAATTACAAGAGGAAAATAAAATTCTTTTAGGATAAAAAGTCTAGTTTAGTTAAACAAATTCACATATTTACAATGTGAAAAATGTTCATTGACTGCTATTCTTCTAAATCCATCCTCTCTCACAAGGTGGGTAAAATGTTTATGCATCCATCCTTTGGAGTTGTGATTGGTCATTGCATTGATCAGAGTTCTCAAGTTTATAGTTTGTTTTTTTTTTTTACTTTACAGTTGCCATTGCTGCTCAAGTATATTTCTTCTATTTCTGCTTACTTCATTATGATTCACTTTACATGATTCTCCTGAGCTTCTCTGAAATGATTATTTTCATCATTTGTTACAATTTAACAATATTCTATGGTATTTATATAACTCGATGAATTTATAACTTCCCTTGTTATTAGGGTCCCCCTTGGTCTCACATATGTCATAAATATTTTTGTACATAGAGGTCTTTTCCTTCTTCTTTAATCTGGGGTACAGATCTAGCTGTAGTATCACTAAAATAGAGAGTATAATTTGTTAACAACCACCAGCTTTTTACTTAGGACCTAAGGGATCCTAATTAGTCAACTCAGTAGCCATGGTAGAAAAGCATAGTGATAACATTTCTCACCCATATGTGGTAAGAGAAATAATATTTACTCTAAACTATTTTGAAGGTAACAATAACAAGTTATCTAAATTTAATATCTTTAACTGCCCAATCCCAACTTCAATACCTGGCACAGTACTTTGTACACTGTGAGCACTTAGTAAATATTTATTTTATTTGAAATTAGAATATCATATAAACCACTCTCTCCATCTTCCTAGTTAAATGCATTGTTGACTCCACTAGCTCAATGATGGAATAATGGAAAAATACTTAGTGATATTAAGGAGGGTAAAATAAACAAACACCAATCATTCAACAAACATTTATTAAGAAACTACAATGGGCCAGGCAATGTTCTAAAAAAAAATAGTCACCCAAAAATTCTGCTCTCAAAGAACTCATAATCTAATGGGGGAATCAGCAAATAGACAAATGTGTGCAAAGAAAGCATATACAAAATAAATTGAAAATACTTAAAAGAAGGCATTAGAATGAAGAGAGATTGGGAAAGGTTTCTCATAGATAATGAGATTTTCATTGAAAATAAAAAGAAAATAAGGAAACCAAGAGGTTGAGATGAAGAAGGAGAGTATTCTAGTCATGGCCAATCAGAGAAAATGCCTGGAGCCAAGAGATGGAGTGTTTGGTTTGTAGAACAAAAATAAGACCAGTATTATTTGGTGGAAGAGAATATGGTGGGGACATAAAGTGTAAAAAGAATGGCATGGTAGGAGGGAGCTATGTTACGAAGGGTTTTTAATAACAAACAGAAGGTTTTGTATTTGATCCTAGAGCAGATAGGCATTCACTGGAGTTTATAGAGTAAGGAGTTGAAATGGTAAGGTTGTGTTTTAGAAAAATTACTTTGATGGTACAATGGAAGATGGACTGCACCAAGTAAAAATTTGGAATGCAACCATCAGAAGGTTATTGTAATAGGCATAAAGTAATGAAGACTTGCACCATAATAGAAGAAATATACTTGGTGGTAGTGTTAAAGGGAAAAAAGGAATATATTCAAGAGATGTTGTAAAAGTGAATTTGAAAGGTCTTAATAACAGATTGAATATGGAGGTAAGAGACAGTAAAGAGACAAAGATGACAGCTAGGTTGGAAGCCTGAGGGACTGCGAAGATGGTGGTACTCCTGACATTAATAGGAAAGTTAGGAAAGGGAGAAAGTATGGGGGAAAGATAATAAATTCAGTTATGGGAATATGGAATTTAAGATTCAATTTGAGATTATTGAAATTCAGCTGAAGATGTTAACTCAGCAAAGAGGTTAGGAAAGGATAGATAAATCTGAGGATCATTACAATAGAAATTTTAATTAAATCCATGGAATTTGATGAACTCACCAAGTGAAGTAATGCAAAGGAAGAAGAAAAGAGAGTACAGGATGAAACTCTATGGGACATCTATGGTTAGAGAGCACAATATGTTTAAGGATTAAGGAAAGGAGACTAGGGAGTGGTGTGACAGTGAAGAAGGCAACTATGAGAAAGTGGTAACCTGAAAACCTAGAGAAAAGAGAATGCTATCAGAAGTGTCAAAGAATTCAGAGACATCAAGGAGAATGAGGATTAAGAAGAGGCCATTGGATTAGCCATTTAAGACATCACTGGTAACTTTGGAGAATGCTTTCAGTGAAATAATGAGGTCAGAAAGACTATAAGTAATTAAGAAGAAAGGGAAAGGAGAAGACATGGAGCTAGCTTTCATAGAATGCTTTTTCAAATTTAGTCACAAAGGACTGAAGAGACACACGATGCAAGTATCAAGTAAGTTTTGTTGTTTTTTGAGGAAGGGGAGACATGGGCACAGTTACAGGCAGAAGGTAAATAGTCAAGAGACAGGAGAGTTTGAAAAGAAGTGAAATGACTGAAGAGGTAATTTATTTGAAGAGATGCGATGGAGTAAGATCTCGTGTGCAGGTAGAGGGGATAGTCCTGGTAAGAAATAAGGCTATGTCTTCATGTGAGAAAAGGGTAAAAGAGGAAATAGAGGATAATTGGAGAGGTAAGATATGAAGAAGAAAGAAGAGAATAAACAGCAATATAAAATACTTTTTTCTATATTCTTTCATCACAAAATTGAAATGGAACATAAATTGACTGTATAAATATGTGTTAGATATTAAGATTTTTTTTGTTTTCATTTTTAAAGATGAGAGCAGTTAATATTGTTTTAAAGAAAAACACAGTGAATAACAGCAAATCTATCTGCTTCAAGTTAGATTTTTTTTAATTGTTGTTAAGCTCAACAGAAATGGATGTATTTAGGCATGATTTAAACATTATATGCAAGTTAGTTGAAAAAGTTAGATAATTACATAGTGAGTTGCAAAGAAAATCTGATTTGACTTGTAGGCATATTTATTTAAATCTGATTTTTCAGATTATCAGTCTTTTGAGTAGTTGGCAGACTGTGAAACTTACAAAAAAAGTAAAAGATGAGAAGGCAAGGAGGCAATAGAACAGAACAAATAAAGGGCAAGGTGGTAAAGTAATGATGAAAACAAGAAAGAAAGGAAGCAGCAAACTGGGAAATAATAATTGAAAGTTATCACAACCAACATGAATACTATCATTTATAAAGCACCTACACTGTGCTAAGCACTGTGAATATGAATGCAAGAAAAGATAATACCTGTCCTCAAGGAACTTACAATTTAATGGGGAAGAAAACACACTCAAGAGGGCTGGAGCAAAGAAGGTGGAGAAGAGGCAGGAACTTGGCATGAGTCCCCCACTCCAACCACCTGCAACTCATGTGAAATATGACTCTAAACATGACTCTAAATATGACTCTACCTGTAAATATGATTTTGGATCATGGTCCTGGGTGGTGGTCATTGAGTGTGTGGCCAGTGTGCCAGAGATTGGGGTGTCTGTAGAGAGGGTTCCCAAATAATAGCTCTGACAACATTTGTGAAAACCCCAGCAATTTGGGATATGGCTCTCTCCACTCTGGAAGCACAGTTCTATTGCGGCAAAGAACTCAAAAGTCAAGTAATTGGCTTGCACGATAACAAGCAGAGGGAGCACAATCAGATCATAGAATCCTTTCTTGGGGACAAAAAGGATCAAAATATGGAACCAGAAGAAGTCAATGAAGTCAAAACTCCAGCACCAAGAAAAATATGAACTAGTTATAGGCCATTGAGGAACTCAAGAAGGATTTTGAAAATCAAGTAAGAGAAGCAGAGGAAAATTTGGGAAGAGAAAGGAAAATGATGCAAGAAAATCTTGAAAAGTGAGTGAACAGCCTGCTGAAGGAGACCCAAAAAAATACTGAAGAAAATAACACCTTAAAATAGACTAAATCAAATGGCAAAAGAGCCCTCAAAAGCCAATGAGAAGAATGCCTTAAAAAGTCAAATTGCCAGTTGGAAATGGAATTTGAAAAACTCACTGAGGAGAATAATTCCTTCAGAATTAGATTGGAGCAAATGGAAGCTAATAACTTTATGAGAAATCAGGATACTATAAAACAGATCCAAACAAATGAAAAAAATAGAAAGCAATGTGAAATATCTCACTGGAGAAACCTCTGACCTGCAAAATAGGTCCAGGAGAGATAAATTAAAATTTTTGGACTATCTGAAAGCCATGATAAAAAAAAAGGGCCTGGAAACCATCCTTCAAGAAATTCTCAAGGAAAATTGCCCCGATATTCTAGAACCAGAGAGCAAAATATAAATTGAAAAAATTCACCAATCGCCTCTTGAAAAAGATCTGAAAAAAAGAAAACTCCTAAGAATATCATAGCCAAATTCAAGAGTTCCCAGGTGAAAAAGAAAACATTACAAACTGTCAGAAAGAAACAATGTCAGTACTGTGGAAACACAATCAGGATAATACAAGATCTTGCAGCTTCTACACTAAAGGATTCAAAGGGCTTAGAATATGATATTCTGGAGGTCAAAGGAGCTAGGATGGTCATTCAATGAAATAGAGGACTTTCAAGTATACACACACACACACACACACACACATACACATATGTTTATATTTATTTATAGTTTACAACATTCATTTTCACAAGATTTTGAATGACCAATTTTCTCCCCATCTTTCCCTACCCACCATGCCAAAATAGTGATCCCATTGAATAGCCCCTCCCCCCAATTTTCTCTTTCCTACATACTCCCCCCCCCCATTCCCCTCCAACTTTCTGGTAGGGCAAGATGGATTTCCATACCCCAGTGCCTATATATCTTATTTCCCAGTTGCATGTAAAATATAACAATAATAATGATGATGATGATGATGATGATGATGATAATAATGATTTTTAAACATTTAATTTTAAATTGATTTTGAAACTTTGAATTCCAGATTCTTTCCCTTCTTCCCTTGTCACCCACCCTGACTGGGAAGATAAGCAGCTCAACACAGGTTGCAGATGTGTAGTTATGCAAAAAATTTCCATGGTGGACATATTGTGAAATACTGACTATATTTCCCTCCATCAGATCCTGCCTCCCAATTGTTCTATTTTCTATGTTGAACCTGTCCCTTTCCAAAAGTGTGTGCTTCTAACTACCCCCCACCCTGCCCTCCTTTCTATCATCCACCTTCTTATCCCCTGCCCTTCTACTTTCCTGTAGTGTAAAATACCCAATTTAGTGTGGGGATGCATACTTCTCAGATCATGATGTAATAAAAATCATATGCAATAAAGGGCCATGGAAAGATAGACTACAAACTAATTTGAAACTAAATAATTTACTCCTAATGAATGAGACAAACAAGAAATTATATAAACAATCAGTAACTTCATTCAAGGAAATGACAATGATGACACAACGTGCCAAAACTTGTGGGATGCAGCAAAAGCAGTTCTTGTGGAACTTTTATAACTCTGAATGCATACATGAATAAAATAGACAAAATGTAGGTCAATAAATTGGGCATACAACTGAAAAAGCTAGAAAAGAAACAAATTGAAAATCCCCAATTAAATACTAAATTAGAAATAATTAAAACCAAAAGAGAAATTTAATAAAATTGAGATAAAGAAAATGTTTCAATTAATAAATAAATCTAAGAGCTGCCTCTATGAAAAAAAAATTGAGAGACATTTAATCAAAATGATAAAAAAAAGAAAGAAGAAAACCAAATTATAAGTATCAAAAATGAAAATGGTGAATCTACTTCCAGTGAAGAGGAAATTAAAACAATAATTAGGAATTATTTTGCACAATAGCATGCACATCAATTTGACAATCTTAGTGAAAAGGATGAATATTTACAAAAATATAAATTGCCCAGATTAACTGAATAGGAAGTAAATTACTTAAATAACTCCAACTCAGAAAAAAAAAAAGATATTGAACAAGCCATCAATGAACTCCTTAGGAAAACAACTGCCAGGGACAGATAGATTTAATAACTAATTCTATCAAACATTTAAAGAACAATTGATTCCAATACTTTACAAACTATTTGGGAAAATTGGTGAAGAAAGAGTCCCACCATATTCTTTTTATGCCACAAATATGGTACTTATACCTAAATTGGGAAGAGACAAAATGGAGAAAGAAAATTATGGACCAATTTCCCTAATGAATATAGATGCAAAAATTTTAAAGAAATTATTAGCAAAAAGTTTACAGCATCTTATCACAAGAATAATACACTTTGATCAGGTAGGATTTATTCCAGGAATGCAAGGATGGTTCAATATTAGAAAAATTATCAGTATAATTGATCATATCAACAACAAAACTAGCAAAAACCATATGATTATCTCAATAGATGCAGAAAAGACTTTTGATAAAATACAGCACCTTAAAAAGGTGCTCTTAAAAAGACTAGAAAATACAGGAATAAATGAAGTCTTCTTTAAAATAATAAGTAGCATCTATCTAAAACCATAAGCAAGTATTATATGTATTGGAGATAAGCTAGAAGTATTTCCAATAAGATCAGAGGTGAAACAAGGATGTTCACTATCTCACCCCCCTTATTCAGTCTGGTACTAGAAATGTTAGCAGTAGCAATATGAGAAGAAAAAGAAATTGAAGGAATCAAATTAAGCAAAAAAGAGACTAAGCTATCACTCTTTGCAGATAATATGATGATATACTTAAAAAATCCTAGAGAATCAAGTAAAAAACCACTTGAGATAAAAAATAAATTTGCAACGTGCAGGGTATAAAATAAACCCCCATAATGCTCGGCATTCCTATATATTTCTAATGACATCCAACAGCAAGAGATAGAAAGAGAAATCCCATTTAAAGTTACTATAGACATTATAAAACATTTGCAAATCTGTCTGTCAAAACAAACCCAGGATCTATATGAACACAACTACAAAACACTTTTCACACAAATAAAGTAAGACTTAACTAATTGGAAAAACATCAGTTGCTCATGGCTGGGTCAAACTAATACGATAAAAATGACAATTTTATCTCAATTAAGTTACATATTTAGTGCCATACCAATCAATCTACCAAAAAGTTTCTTTATTGAGCTAGAAAATATAGTAACAAAATTTATTTGGAAGAACAAAAGGTACGGGATATCAAGGGAATTAATGAAAAGAAATGCTAGGGATAGTGGGCTAACCATAACAGATTTTAATCTACATTATAAAGCAGCAGTCATCAAAACTATTTGGTACTGGTTGAGGAATAGAGCAGTGAAACAATGGAATAGGTTAGGTACATGAGATTCAGGAGTCAATGGCTATAGTAATCTACTGTTTCATAAACACAAAGACACCAGTTTTGAGGATAAGAACTCACTATTTGGGGGGGGGCGGAGCCAAGATGGCGGCGTAGAAGCAGCAACATATCGCAGCTCTCACATAGCCACCCCAAAATACCCATAAAATAGGACTCTAAACCAATCCTGGAACTCCAAAATGCACACAAAGATACTTCCCACTAAAGTCAGCTCGGCTATGAGGAACCATATCAGCACTGCGAACCGAAACCAGCCTGGCCTGAAGCCGCGGCTGTGCCCCGGGGGCGGCTGGACGGGAATTGCTGAGAAGCTTCAGGTGAGCAGATTAGTGGCAGCT
>CM053580.1:182555254-182576729 GCA_028627135.1 Pseudochirops cupreus | reverse complement strand
CTTTGATAAGTACCTTATGATTTCTTTTCTGTGTTTATCTTCTCATGTTTCTTGTGTTGGAGTGTCAAACTTTCTTTTCAGTTCTGTTTTTTTCAGCAAGAATGTCTGAAAGTCCTCCACCTCACTGAATGACCATATTTTCCCCTGGAACACTATACTCAATTTTGCTGGGTAGGTGATTCTTGGTTTTAATCCAAACTCCCTTGATCCCCAGAATATCATATTCCAGGCCCTTTGATCCCTTAATGTAGAAGCTGCTAGATCCTGGGTTATCCTAATTGTGTTTCCACAATATTCAAATTGTTTCTTCCTGGCAGTTTGCAATACCTTCTCCTTGGTCTGGGGATTCTGGAAACTGGCTATAATATTTCTAGGAGCTTTCTTGTGGGAATCTTTTTCAGGAGGTGATCAGTGAATTCTTTCAAGTTCTATTTTGGTAGCTGCCACCAATCCGCTCACCCGAAGCTACACCCGGGGCTTGGCTCCTCTCGTGCAGCTGCCCCAGGGACACAGCCAAGGTTTCAGGCTAGGCTGGTTTTGGTTTGCAGTGCTGATGTGGTTCCTTGTAGCCAAGCTGACTTTAGTGGAAAGTATATTTGTGTTCGTTTTGGAGTTCTAGAATTAGTTTAGGGTCATATTTTATGGGTATTTTGGTGTGACTATGTGAGAGCTGGGATATGTTGCTGCTCTTATACTGCCATTTTGACTCCACCCCCCCCCCCATATCTATAGTTGTTTTTCTACAATTGAACCTACTCCTCAGTCAGCACTCTTACATCACTAAGCAATGATTGCCTTACGTTAGTCTTAGGGATACTAGTATTTTAGACTGAAGTTCATTTTTTTCCCTAGTTTATCATTCTTTATACTCCAAATCATTCAATAGATCTTCCTTCCAATAGAACTTCCTTCCTTCCTTCTACTATTCACAAATGTCTGACTCTTTGTGATCTCATTTGGTGTTTTCTTGGCAAAAATTCTAAAGCAATTTACCATTTCCTTCTCCAGCTCATTTTACAAATGAGAAAACTGAGACAAACAGGATTAAGTGACTTGCCTGGAGTCACATAGCTAGTAAGTGTCAGAGAGCATATTTGAACTCAGGTCTTCCTGAATCCATGTCTCGTGCTCTCTTCACTGTGCCATCTAGCTGCCCCAAAGACAGATAGACAAATCATAAAGCAGCTTTGACTGGCCATAAATTCATAATCAAGAATAAGATACTTTCAAAACCTACAAAAATCAGGAATTATGAACAGTTTAGTGAATAAAATCCATGGAGTAAGTGTCTACACTCTGGAATAAAATGGAAAATATAGGTTATTAGTCAAAGCAATAAATAACAATAGCCTACTCTGAGATGTTTAGATGCAGTGAACACAAGGTATCTTCACCAATCTTTGTCCCTATTCACCACATTTATGATCTCTCTCTCTCTCTCTCTCTCTCTCTCTCTCTCTCTCTCTTTCTCTCTCTCTCTTTGTCTCTCTGTCTCTCTGTCTCTCTCTGTCTCTCTCTCTCTCTCTCTCTCTCTTTTCCCCCACTCTCCTCAATACCTTTCTTTGTCTCTCTTTATATACCTTTCTCTCCCTGTCTCTGTCTTCTCTTTCTCTATGGTCACACACAGACCTTCTCATGGTCAGCTCTCATGATCTTGTCCCACCTGACTAGGGGAACTTAATCCACATTGACTACAATGTCTGTAATTTATGCAGCCTGTTTTCAAAATATTTCGTTGTCTTCAGGGAAATTGATCTTAATAATCTTTCAATGATATATTACAAAAAATGGAAAAGTGTGGGAAGTTGAGTGGAGCCAAGATGGTGCATAGAAGCAGAAAAACTCTGTGGGTCCCCCCCATAACCACCTAAAATACCTCTAAAATATAACTCAAAACAAATTTTAGAGCTACAGAATCCACAAAGTGACAGAGAGAAACAAATCTCCCACTGAAGGTAGCCCAGCAGACAGAGAGGAAGGCTTCATCACAGAGTGCTGGCAGCTGAGCCCAGCCCCACATGAGGCTGGAGTTTTAGCCCCAGGGTGGCCCTGACCAGCAGCTCTAGCAGACTTATGGAAAGTGGATCAACAGCAGCTGTGGTGGTTTCCAGAATTATCAACCCATAAATGCCAAAGAAAAAGTGAGAGGTCAGTGTAGAACTCTGTTGGACCTGGGTGAGGGGGGCAGACAGAGGGAGTGGTCCAACCTCCTCCCCTGGAGCTAGAAGTGGCAGAGTTGCTGTGGCCCTGCAGCTGCCTCCATGTGAGTGTTTCAGAGCTCCAGGCCTGCAGATCACAGGGGGACCAAGCAACAATTTAGAGGGTAAATACTCCTAATATAACTCACCTGTATCTGGATTGCAGGTCTTGGGTGGTGATCCTAAGGTGTGTGATCAGTGAGACAGAGTATATAGGGGCTGTAGAGATGGCACCATCATAATAGCTCCAGCAACTGCAAAAACACCAGTGATTTGGGCCAAAGCTCTGCCCTTGGTAAGCAGATTTCACTGTGGCAAAGAGCTCAAAAGTCAGGTAATTGAGTGGTAACATGAACAAGCAAAGTAATCCAAAAGCTTCCAAGAAAAATATAAACTGCTTACAGGCCATGGAGGAGCTCAAGAAGGATTGTGAAAAATCAAGTAAGAGAAGTGGAGGAAAAATTGGGAAGAAAAATCAGAATGATGCAAGAAAATCATGAAAAGAGAATCAACAACCTGACTGAAGAAAATAACATAGATTAAACCAAATGGCAAAAGAGGTCCAAAAAGCCAATGAGGAGAAGAATGTTTTCAAAAGCCAAATTTGCAGGATGGAAAAAAAGTTTTGAAAGCTCACTGAAGAGAATAATTCCTTCAGAATAAGATAGAAGCAAATGGAAACTAATGACTTTATGAGAAATCAAAATACAGATCCAAACAAAAGGAAAAATAGAAGGCAATGTGAAATATCTCACTGGAAAAAGCACTGACCTGGAAAATAGATTCAGGGTAGATAATTTAAAATTTATTCAACTACTGGAAAGCCATGATCAAAAAAGAAGCTAGAAATCATCTTCCAAGAAATTCTCAAGGAAAATTGCCCTGATATTTTAGAACCAGAGGACAAAATAGAAATTGAAATAATTCACCACTCACCTCTTGAAAAAGATGCCCAGAAGAAAACTCCCAAGAATATTATAGTCAGGTTCCAGAGTTCCCAGATTAAGGAGAAAATGGTACAAGAAGCCAAGAAAAAACAATTTGAATATTGTGGAAACACAATCAGGATAACACAGGATAAAGAAGCTTCCACATTACGAGATAGAAGGGCTTGTAATACAACATTCTGGAGGTCAAAGGAGCTAGGATTAAAAGGGATGGTGGAACTGAATCTTGTAAACTAAAAGTAAATAAACAAGTCAATGAAAAAAATAAAAATAAAAGTAAATAAACAATAAAAAAAAACAAGCAAGAATTATCTACCCAGCAAAACTGAGTATAATGTTTCAGAGGAAAATTAATCATTCAATGAAATAGAGGACTTTCAAGCATTCTTGATAAAAAAACAAAAAACAAAAAACAAAACATAATTGAATAGAAAATTTGATACTCAGATACCAGAAGGAAGAAAAGCATGAGAAAGTAAACAGGGAAAAAATCATAAGGAACTTACCAAAGTTGAACTATTTACATGGCTCTGTGGAAAAACAAAAATTGTAAGTTATGAAACTTTTTCTCAGTATGAGGACAGTTGAAAGAAATATAAATGTATATTTATGTATACATGCATATGTAAGTGTATATAGGAGGGCATATGTAGATATTAATATATATGTGAGTGTGCGTACATATGTGTACATACATGGACGGAGAGCACAGGATCAATTGAATAGGAAGGGATGATATTTAAAAGGTGAAATTGAGAGGTGAGAGAGGAATATAATTAGAGGAGATCAGGAGAGACAGAATGGGGTTAATTTTCTCATGTAGAAGAGGCAAAGGATAACTGCTACAATGGAAGAGAAGAACAGGAAGGCAAAAGGGAATGGGTCAAACTTACTCTCATTGAATTTGTGTTAGGGAAGGAATGACATACACTCTAAATTGGGAATCTTGCCCTACAGGAGAGTAGGGGTAAGGGGATGAAAGGGGGGATGATGAAGGGGAGGGCAGGTTGGCAGGGAGGGTAGTTAGAAGCACACACTTTTGAAAAGGGACAGTAGAGAAGGGACAAAGTAGAGAATAGAACAAGTGGGGGGGGGTGAGATAGGAAGGAGGGAAATATAGTCGGTCTTTCACAATATATCCACTATGGAAATGATTTGCATAACTACACATGCACAACCTATGTTGAATTGCTTATCTTCCCAGTAAGGGTGAATAACAAGGGAGGAAGGGATAGAATCTGGAATTCAAAGTTGTAAAATCAAATGTTTAAAAAATATTGTTGTTTTCTTTTATATGCAGCTGGGAAATAAGATTTACAGGTACTGAGGTATGGAGATCCATCTTGCACTACTGGAAAGTGGGAGGAGGGATGGGGGAGGGTATAGGAGAGAGCAGATTGGGGGAGGGAGTATTCAGTGGGATCATTGTTTTGGAACGGTGAGTAGGGGAAACACAGGGAGAAAATTTGTAACTGCATATATTGTGGAAACAAATGATGTAAACTAAAAATAAACATAAAATTTAATTTAAAAATATATTTTTTTAAATATCCAAAGTAAAAGCCAGAAAATGTGCAAAATGGCTGTGGCAATGTAAATTTTAAAAAAGCACTACCACAAAAATCTGAAACTCCTGAGCCTGACATTTAAAGCCCTTCACAGGCTGGTTCCAGCCTACCTTTTTAGTTTATTTTGAATTACTTACCTATGAATATTTTTCTGCTTAATGTGGCCTACTCGCAGTTCCTTAAGCTCAGAATCTCACATACATTGCAGGTCCTAAACTTATAATGCTTTCAATTCCTCCTCATTTAAGGCTCAACTCAGATGCCATCTCCTCCAGGAAGTATCTCCTAATCTTCTTCAAATAAATTTGTATTTATTTATTTATGTCTTTTATATCTTGTATGTCCCTCAAGTCCCTCAAGAATATGTCATCACCTTAAGAAGTAGGACTATTTTTTTTTCATTTCTGAAAGTACATGGCCAATGCTTATTATAGTGCATTGCATTTAATAAATGCTTAATAAAATTTTTTAACTTACCTGAATCTTTTAGTGCCATAGTTTATTCCTTTATCCCACTTAACAACTTTATGTAGAATCTAGACTTCCATCTTCCACTCTCACCCCTGATTTTAACAACATGTATACAGTCTCCTTCACTTTATCTTTTCATCCCTTTTACACACTATGCCCTCACAACATGAAACATTTATCTCGTTTTTCTTACTAGACATATCTATTATATGTTTCTGCTGCCATCCTACTGTCCTCAAAATCTGTAGCATCCTCCTGATTTCATTCATCCTCCTCCTTCCCCACCCCACTAAGATAAATTATAAGCAAAATTAAAGAGATTTTTTGGTTTTTATTTTGTTTTGTTTTTAAATGAAGAGGGATTTAGTCCCCCTGTGGAGCAATCTTAATTCCAAAGCCTTAACTAGATCAAACACTTTACAGTGCATGCTGAGGTCTCAACACATGCTGTGTTTCTGAGTGAAATGACATTTTTCCCAGATGGATTAATAACAATAAAAAAGATCATAAGGATAGGCTCAGCTGTAGTCTAGTAGATAATAATGTCTCTCCCTTTCCCCATTTTATAATGAACAGATTTTCTAAAACAAAGGGAAAAAATCTTGGTCTAATTTAATTCTACTTATGTATTCCAAGCATATAAGAATAGGTAGAACCTATTTGTTTCTTTGGGGGTGGGCTTTGTACCACCTTCAATATTTACTATTTCTAGCACTTTCATTTTGACCTTTAAATCTATAATCCAAATTAGTATTAAGCATAAAATTGTCTGTTGTAGATATTAGGAGGGGGGCTGTTCTTGATTCACTGCTTATCATTCTCATATAAGGGGCTCATAGTTTGCTCAATTATTCTAGAATCTCGAGGGTTTACCCTTATCTTCTTTATAGTTCATTAAGCTTAGTTGGTTAACCACCTTGTAGAACATCACTTTTGAAATGCTGCTCTCTCTCATTACAACTAATAAATAGAATTTAAAAAGCAGCAACTAGCCAGGAATACAGATCACAGAGCTGAAATGATCCTCAGAGATAACTTAAATATTGAATTCTAGTTCTGCAAGGGATCCCAGAGGTGACAGAGTCCATCAGACTTGCTATCAGAGCAAACTGAGACTCAAAGGAGTTAAATACTTTGCCTAAGGTCTTCTCGGTAGTAATATCAGAAATAGGGTTTCAACCCAATCCTTTCACTCTAGAGCCAAAGATTTTTCCACTGAATCTTGCTCAACTCCCTTATTTTACTGATAAACAAGCTGATGAGGCCCAGAGATATATTGAGCTGCCTAACATCATAAACAAAATATTTATTTTTAAATTAGATTGTAATCTCATTGAGAGTAGGGAATAATTCATTTTTACATTTTCATTTTAGCAAGATGCCTGGCATACAAGGCACTTAATATATGCTTATTGATTGATTGATTGAGAAACAAGAAAAGAACCAAGCTCCTCTAACTACAAATCTAGAGTTCTTTGCACCATGCTGATCTATTTTCCAGTAAAGTAATTGGAAGAGATGACCAAGGTGGCCATGAATTACATTTTGCTGGGGGAATGTAATACATACATATGAACAGATGCAAGCACTTCCTTTTGAATTGGATTTGCAATTTCACAAGTAGGCATAGGGAACTCTCTGCCACTTCAAAGTGATGTCTTTCTGCAACATAAAGTCTTAGAGATTTGCTCCCATCTTACCTATAGTGATACACTCAATATATGTCAGAGACGCATGCCCCTTTCACCCAGGATTGTAAAAGGAACAAGGGAAGATGACTATAATGTTGCAAACACATAGACACAACCTTGAACAGGGTTAGGGAACCAGTGACTTTGAGGCTACATGTAGCCCTCTAGGTCCTCAAGTGCAGCCCTTTGACTGAATCCAAATTTCCCAAAGCAAATCCCCTCAATAAAAGGATCTGTTCTGTAAAAATTGGACTCAGTCAAAAATGCAATAAATCAATAAACTTATTTTTAAATATTGTCTATCTTTATCAATTCAAATATTTTCGTTAAAGTTCTATTCAACATGCTCTGTGAGTGAATCAGTGAAGTATACGTCTGGGGATGTAATAGATGGGAGAAAACATGGAGTAGGTATTAAAGGAAATTGTCTCATTGGACAAATCGACTCCAAATCCTAACATTAAAGAAAAATATTGCCACCCTCCAAGGGAGTGATTTCCCTGAAAGTCAGGGAGATATTTTCATTTACATCAGAGTATGTTATGGTGCTAGAATGTGTGAGCATCAAGGAGTATGAGTTTTTGAAATAATAATTGCTAATATTATTGTAGCCCTTACCATGTACCAGGCACTATGCTAAGCTCTTTGAACTATCTTTTCATATTTTTTCTCATTTGATCTTCATAATAACCCTGATAAGTAGGTGCTTATTATTATTATCCCTCATAAGAAAGTGAGGCAAACAGAGGTCAAGTGATTTGCTCAATGACATAGAAAAAGGCAGAAGCAGTGCTTACCCTCAAGAAGAATATAACCTAATCCTGGAACATATTTGAAAACATTTATGTACAGACAAGATAGCTACCTTCAAGTATGTAAAGGGCCAGGAGATGGAAAGTGTATTAAACTTACCTTCTGTCTCCCCAGAGTGCAGAACTAATAGCAATAGATAGAAACTGAAAAAGACAAATTTAGCTTTGATATAAGAAAATAATTTCTAGAAATTAGTGATATTCAAAAATTGGATAGAATTACTTTCAGAGGTTATGAATTCTCCCTCACTGGATGTCTTCAAGAAAAGACTGAATGATAATTTCCCAAATTTAAAGACAATTTTTTTAAACTTATAGATTAAGTGGTCAGTAAAGTACCTTTCAAATCTGAGATTCTCAGACACTGAGATGTTCCTTTTTGTAGATGTCAATGTGATGACTTCATCAAGCCATGGAATATGATAGAGCATTACAAAATACCATTGTAAACCACTTAAGAATACAGCCTGATTGTATTTGGGGAGAGAAGAAATGTATTAAAGAAGGACTATTGTTGATCCAAATATGGTATTGAGTGGACAGCCTCTTAAAATGGTTTATTTTATTTATAAGACATTTGTCTTAGAGACACATTATTGGTTCATGAGGAGCTGAGCCTGGAATTGAATAAGAGGAAGAAAATGAGTTAGATCACATTTTTAAAATGTTATGGTTCTTCACTGATTCTTTGCTGGTCTCCAAAGTGAAAACTCACTCTTTTGTATACCAATATCCTTCCTGAGTTGCTATGGAGCTATGTATCATAGACCACCATCCTCTGCAAAGAATCAAAGTTGTAGATCACCCAGGTGTGATGTAAAATGGCTATAAAGAAGCTATAGAATCTCACCAAGAGCATTCTCTTGCAAAAAGTAGCATAAAATATATCTTTTAGGAGTTTTTTGATATTTGGAAAAGAAGGTAAACTTGGCATGCAATAAAAGGAAAAAATTGCTCATGGACAGACCCATCACTGCACATTCATATTATGTGAAAAGATCCAGGGGAAGTTGTTTGTTGCTGAGGACAACTAGGTGGTCCAGTGGAGTTCAATTATGACCTCAGATACTTATCAACTCAACTGTGTGACCCTTGGCTAGTCTCTTAATCCTGTTTACCTTAGTTTCCTTATAAAATGAGCCAGAGAAGATAATGGAAAATCACTCCAATATTTTTGCAAAGAAAACCCCCAAATGGGGTCACAAAGACTCAGACACAACTGAAAAGACCCAATAGAAACAAATATTAACATTTTAAAAAGAAAAAAAAACTTTGTCAAAAGTATACAATGAATTCCAGAAATTAATGAAATCCCACTCCATGCAACCTGCTCCAAAGGGTTCACCGTTATCTTTCTCTGTGGAGGTGAGGAAGAAACAAACAAAAACCCAGTCAGTGAAAAATCATTAATATCGCTATTTTAACTTTACTTGTTAATAGATCTTATCAATAGAAAACAGAAGCTCTATATCTGCTTCATTATGTCAGTGTTCCATAATGAGCCTGGTACATTTAGTGGCAGCAGTGGGATATTCATGTAATTGCAACCTAATTTTGGGGGAAAAAAAAGAGCAAATTAGAGAAAGACCAATAAAGGATAGTCAGATGCCAGCCTCTGGTACTCAATTGCCTGGAAGTTCTACAAACAACTAACTGAGGTACCACATGCAGTGGAGTAAATAATACATCCCATTCCAGTGTCTTTGCCAAGAAAACCCCAAATGGGATCATAAAGAATCGGACGTGACTAAAAAACAACTGAACAACAGCAAAGATGCCTGATGACTTAGCTTACTGAAATAAAAGGGAAATTCAGAATTCCACAATGCAAAATATCAGGTAACTGGTTTATACTATGATAGGGTAACAGTCTCTAAGGGACTTTAGCAATATGCCTACACACACACACACACACACACACACACACACACACACACACACACATTGTTGTTGTTGTTTTCCCAAATGGTAAAGTTAAGCCATTTGTAAACCAGTTAGGAAAAATGTTCCCTCCCCTCTATGGTTCCATTTAAAATAACATTGAATGGTTTCCAAGGCAAGAATAGCTCCAACAACCATCAATTTTGTACTGAGAGTCTTTCACTTCCAAATTGGAATGCTCAACAAAACTCTGAAGATAAAATTGTCTTCCTCCTCTCTCTCTTCTAAAAAAAAGAGAAAAAATATATGAAACTTGGCATGGTCCTCAGAAAAGTTAGCTAACTTCTGTTTATGTTCTATACTTGAGTGAATATCATCTACATTGGTCATTTCTCTAATCTTTGTTTCTCTGTTAAATATGAATTAATTTATCTCCTGATAAAATTTTAATCAGTTTAATTTAGAAAACCCATTTGATTGAGATCTGATTTGAATTTGAATATTTATTTTCCCTTTTGGTCTGGTCAAAGGTGGGAGAATTTATGAAAAAAAATGTTACATTCACACACATAAGCACAGAGATCAAATTCATGATGAATTTAGTGGACTTTTATGCAAATTATAATGGGAAAAATACTGAAATTCATGATACATTTTTTTGGTGGATATCATATTTATAAATGTTATTTATATTTAGTAGACACCATGTTGTTTTAAAGAATTTGAATGTGTTTATGCAAAGAATGTATTTTCTTGAGTGCTCTGTATTCTTCTTTTTAACTAAAAATTAAAGTACTCACTATTACAGGAGCACAGACAATAAGCCAAAAACACCCCTCTGACCCTGTACTGACTTTACTTCATCACTATGTCATAGGCATGGACCTAAGCCTGAGTATATTTCAATTTCCAAACACTAAGACATTAGAATAGGAAAGACATTTTTAGTGAAGAGAAATGGAAAGTAAATGATTTATTATCAAAAACTTTTAAAATTATAACCTTTGTCTTAATATCTCTCTGAATGAGCTAATCCTTTTTCTAAACATTTAATGTCTTCAACTCTGAGTTAAATCTTTCTAAATGACTCCAAATTTACTAGTGTTTTAAAATACACATAAAACATATGTGTTCATTTGTTTTCCTTAATGAAGAAAATTTCTTGCCTTTTTTAATACCATAATTTGGTATTCTTAAATTATAACCTTCATTTTCAAAATAATCAGGTACCAATCAATCCACTTCAGTGTGTGCAAAATGTAAATTAAAAAATTGAATAGAATCCTAATATCTGAAAATCTGATTCCTTAAAACTAAGTAAACTCATAGAATTTTGTAAAAATATCTTTTTTTAAGCAAGCTTTGGGGAATAAGTTTTATCATGTAAACTGGATGTCAATCCAAAGACTTTCAGCTTTGAAAGATGTTAGCCTTGAGAATTTAACCTTCTCAGTTATTAAGAATGAAATCTTGAAGTGAAAGGCGTGGCATACTGGACTCAACACCTCCATCTCTACCATCTATTTGGTCTCTTGATCCTCAGTTTCTTCATCTTTAGCTTATTATGCATATTTCACAAAGTCATGAGAAATGTGTAAGAAATATAATCAAATATACTTTTCACAGTCTTAAGTCATTTTGGTATTTTTTTCTATTTCCCTAATTGTTATTATACCAGAATCTATGTCTAATCCCAAGTCAATCTCTTGTTGAAATAGAACTCTTCTCCCAAATTAATTGAGAGACTTCTAAAGATTTTGTATGCTTAATCTCATAGATACTGTAAATATGAACTATTATAGTGAAGGCTAGTATATATCTAAGGGAAAGGGTATCTACTCTCTTTACATTAGTGAATAAAAAGCAAATGTGGTTTTGGGAAACTAGTTTAAGGGCTATAGGGAGTCTGATTGTCTGTGATGGAGTTTCTGCATGAACAGAGAGACTTTCATGAATTTCTTTTAATTCAAATGGAATCATGCAAGGTGAAACCTACTTTACAATACAAGATCAGTACCTTTTTCATCTGAATTAGAAAAAGATTTAGGAAGCACGAGGAAGGGATCCTTTGTGATGTCCTGACCTCCCTACATGTAAAATTGACTTACAATTATTTGCATTTTTTGAGGCTGACAGTACACTGATGTGCTTTTTTTTAAAGGGGGGAAGGCAGGGCAATTGGGGTTAAGTGACTTGCCAAAGGTCACACAGCCAGCAAATGTTAAGTGTCTGAGTTCAGATTCAAACTCAGGTCCTCCTCCTCCAGGGCTAGTGCTCCATTCCCAGCACCACCCAGCCTCCCCAACACTAATGTGGCTTAACTCAATGTGTGAAAGCAAACTTTATTGGTTATTCAATAATATAAATATCAAATAACTTAGGAATAACTTAGCAAGAACCAATATGACTTTTCTTATTATGCTATTTTATTAAATGTCTTTGTTTTTAATTATTTTTTACTTTTATTTTTTAAAATTGATTTGTTTATTTACTTTTAGTTTACAAGATTCAGTTCCACAATCCCTTGAGTTTCAAATTTTCTCCCCTCCTTCTCCACTTCCCCTAACCATGGCGGCATCCAATCAAGTGTAGGACCTGCAAATACTTTCAGTTTGGACATTAGTCTGATTGTGTAGAAGGGTTGTAACCACTGGAGTGAACATTTCTTTTTAATTATTTAAAATATAAATTTAGATTAAAATCTCTCAAAACATTTCATTAGAAAATATATATGTATATATGGACACATATACATATCTGTATAGGCTCATGGGTTTAGAATGGATTCCCAGATTAACTTGACTCTACAAGTATCTGTTCTGAGAGGACCTGTGTGTGACACATGTGTGCCATAATTGTTAAATGAAAAATGAAGGTTTGGGATTAGACTATGTCTCTTGAGATCCTTTACATCTTATTCTGATTGATTCCCAATTATTATGATATTCCTGATTATTATGGATGTTTCTAATATAAAGAATGTGTCAGGACTTCTTGTAGCACCAGTACAATGTTCATAATACCCACAGACACCAAAAATATAGTCTGTTATAACAGACTTTCCATATAGAAGACAGAAGCAAAACATTTATTCAGACACCAGAAAACCAAGCCAGCAGGCCAATTCCATCATAGTATCAAAAAAGTAAGTTAGCCACCACAACATAGAGAGCCACAGCATCCTTTAGCCTTCCCACAAACCAACAAAAAACCAACATTTACTGATAAGCCTAACTAAATCCCTCAGATGCATTTTCCAGTCCTCCTGGTTTAGCTAGCTCTCACTCCCAACTTCCTGTGGGCTCTGCTCTAGCCCTAAGCAAATTTCTCTCACCACAGGCTTCATGTAATTACATCCAACCTATTAGGGGACAGAGTTCATTTTAAAAACAGGGAAGGTCTTCAAACTCCCTTAGGCTTATTAAGGGTCAGGGAAGATCTTTAAATTCCCATTACCATTACATTTGTCCCCAAGATCTTTCATGTCCCTTACATAACAAAAAATATATTAACCGTATATTTCATTACATAAATTAATGACAGTTTAGACATAACTGAAAACTTGTGTCAACAGAACTTTGCAACAATGTAACAGGGATAATAGATAATAGATAAGAGACAACAACTTAGGGAGGAGGCTGGGGCACAAGCACCCCATCTTTACCCCTCTTGAACAAATGGGGCTGAAAATCGTGAGCTAAGGGGTGAAGATCTCTTCTCTATAGCTACTTCCAGCTGAAATTGGACATTGAGAGTCCCTGATCCAAGTGGTCCCAATCAAGAGGTCAATTCTTTAGCTGGCATATGGAGTTCAGTTGACACTAGGTCCAGGAGTTCCCATTTGAAAGGTAAGTTCTTTAGCTCCCATCTGGAGCTGGAGCTTTGCCAATGCTAGGTCCAGGAGTGGTACATCAGAGTCATGGACAGGAGATGGCATCTGGTTTAAGAGATAAGGCATCTGCAGGTAGAGGGTACTAAACCTGCAGGGGAAAAAAAATCTCACAAACAAGTTTAACAGAGAAAATGTGAAAGAGAGACAAATATAGCGCCTGCTATGCTTCTAGAGTCCATGAACTCACTATAATAGTCCCATTCACAGTAGACTATATGACACTGTCCTATTTGTTCTATATCAATGACTTGATACACTATTACAAATTCAGCATATTGACTGTTTTCAACTATCCCAGGACTTTCCAAAGTCCTCCTAGTACATGGTTATAGCCTACTGCTTTCCAGTGTCTTCTTTGGCCCAAGTATTTTGCTGTCCTGTCAGTAAATCATCTGTGTTTCTTTTCTTCTTCAATTAACCCATCATATCCATCATCCCACTTTACCAAGGACTGTACTAACTGGTGCTTTGGTTCAGGGGATACATCATTTCCCTTAGTATCAGTGTTTGCAATAGATTCATGTAAAACAGAAACTTCACTTTTGTCTGTTTTACCTCTATTTTGAATTTGCCATTTCCATTTAGTTATGATGGCCTCTTTGGCATTTCCAATTCTTTGAGAAACTTTACTTTGCTCAAGTTCCCAGTCAAATTCATATTTCTACAGAGTAACTTCATATAAGGGTTTCAAAATCTATCCCATATGAGGCATGTGATATTGCCAATATCCAAATAATCCTACAAATTTTGGACCTCTTTCTTATTGATAGGGATAGGAAAAAATCCTGAATCTTTTGTCAGGCCTGAAGGAGAATCTCTTGCAGCTCCTCATTCCTTTGAATACCAAAAATGTTTACATTTCAAGCTAGCCTTTGAATTTTTGCAGAGTTAATTTCCCACCCTTTGCTTTTCATATGTTCCATCAAACGTGTCAAACTCATCTCCACTTGCTTTATATTTCTTTCCCTGTATCATAACATCATCAATGCAGTGGCTAAGTTGTACACCAGGTAGCTTTAATTCATCCAAATGTTCAGCCACAATCCTATGAAAAATAGTAGGGCTATGCAGATAACTTTGTGACAAGCAGGTGAAAGTCTATGGTCTCCCTTGCCAAGTGAAAGCAAACTGTTTCCATTATTTAGTCTTGTGGATGGTAAAGAAAGCATTGGCTAAATCAATAACTGCATACAAGTCACATCATATTTCTGGATCTGTTTTATGAAGGTGACAGTATCTGGAACAGTAGCATACAAGGTAGGAGTCACTTTATTCAGTTTTCTGTAATCCACTGTCATTCTCACATTCCATCTGATTTTTGCACTGGGCAGACAGGATTATTCCATCATGTGGCTGTAGAGACTAACACTCCTGTTTCTACACATTCCTTTAGAGTACTGGTAATTTCATCTTGCCCACCTGGCACACAGCACTGCTTTAAAGTAATTACTTCAGAAGCTTCAGGTAAGGTGATTGGTTCTATTTTTATTTTTCCACTAAAATGGTGTTAATTCCTCTCTTCCTTATGTTTCTTCCTTACTTCTTGGATTCTTCCTTTAGGTAAATTCAGAGTCATACCTCTCAATATGTCTATTCCAATGATATATTCAGGAAAGGGTAAAATAACCACAGTATATTCTTTTTTAGGTAATTGTCCATTTTTCATCATTAGTTTGAATTGTCTGGCTGATATTTCAGACCCTCTCTGTCCTGTTATGGTAATAGGCGTTGCATGCTTGAATTTGTCAAGGTTCCCATAGTATCAATAAATGTCCTGGTTATGATATTTGATCCACTTTTCCAATATATAGTTAGATTGATATGGAGTCTGTAATCTCATCCGGGTATTTCTTTCATCTGAGCTGAGACTTGGCCAATTTCCTATTCTCTCTGAAGGTGTGACAAACTTGGATACAATGGTTCAGGAGCATCTGTAGAGGCAGCCCTTACTTCTCTATTCCGTCTGACATTAAGCTCCCATCCCAGTACGTTTTGTATAGTTCATTAGTTGGAATACCATCAACTTTTCCAAAACCATCCCCAGTTCTCAATATAGCAGTAAAGAGTTCTTTTCTTGTCAATCTATTCTGACTTTGAATCTGCTGTCCATTTACTTTTCTCTCTCAAGGAAATTTATCTTTTCCCCATTTTCTTAAGTCACTTATCTGTGAAATCTTATCCAGCACCTCTGAAAGAGGGAGTCCTATTCCATTAATTAGTAGAGTCAGAAGTAGATGCTTACAAGCAGGAGGAGCCATCTTCACCACAATATTTCTATGAGGAACTGCTAAGGGGATATCATGATATGTATGATTATTCCCTGGGAACACTTGATGAGAGTAGTTAAGGAAGGAATTGAGTAATGTTTTTTTTTTCAGGAATGTTACCCCCAAAATGTAATTTATCATGATCATTCATTGTTCAAGATTGTTCTAAGTATCTCTTATACACCTGCAGTATGCCTGACACTATGCTAGATCCTGGAAGTATTATGACCCAAATGAAATCTTGGGTTCCTTCAAGAAGCAGAAAGAAAAAATATACATAAGGGTAGGAATACTACTTGTGATTGCATTTATGTAGGCAACTCAAAATTCTCTTACCAATGCAGGGAGGCAGCTTCTGTGAAAATTTCCCGAAATAGTTGTGTCTAACTCAAATAGAAATGAGGACCACTAAACCATACAAAAGGGTCCCTATGTTCTGCATGTTGACTTAGGAAACTACCTATGCTAATAGATTTCTTTTTTAATTAATACATCAAAACATTGAAATCATCAAGTAACTACATTTTAATCTGGTTCAGGTCACACTGAGAAGTGTTGTAGACTGCCATTTGTCACCCCTGGCCTAAAGCACTAAGAGATTAAATTGATTTGTCAGTATCACACAGATAGTATTTGTCAAAGACAAAGTTTGAATCCTTGTCTTTCTGGCCCTGAGGCCAGTTTTCTAGCTACTATTCATTTAAAAATTTTCTATCTACTAGCTCTCTTTAAAAAAAAGAAACTGACAAAAAATAAAAATAAAAAAAATAAAATTTTTAATTTACTGGGATGACAGAGACACTAGTATCTAAAGAATCAGGAAAGACTCCACTTATAAAGGTATCACTTTCCAAAAAAGAGCTTTGAAAAAAACAAGAGATTTTAAGAAGCAGATATGATGGTGGAAATCATTCCAGGAATGTAGAATAACAAGTGTAAAGGCATGGAGATGGGAGATGGAAGATCATCTATGAAGGTATAGTTAGGCAGCCATTTTATTTTTTTAGGTTTTTTTTTTTTAAGGGAAAAAAGGCAGGGCATTTGGGGTTGAGTGACTTGCCCAAGGTCTCATGGCTAGTAAGTGTTAGGTTTCTGAAGCTGGATTTGAACTCGGTTCCTCCTGACTCCAGGTTGGTGATCTATTCATTGCACTACCTAGCCACCCCTAGGCAGCCATTTTAGCTGGCTAGATGTGACAAGGAATAATACGCAATGTCTGGAAAGAGAGATTGAAATCAGATTGGGAGGGGTATTACATGTGAAAAGAAGGAGTTTATGTTTGCTTCTTGAGCTAGTAAGGCAACAGTGCGGTTATTGAATAAGAGAGTGACTTGCACGTTAGGAAAATCTCTTTGCCAACTTATAGGGGGATTCTTGGTTTAGAGAGTATTGGATTAAATGCTCTATAATGTCCCTTATGATTGTATGATTCTTTTTGACTACTTTGAGGGGTATGGAGCCCTTTTGGTTTTTTTCTTGTCATTACAGAACAAAGTGAGGTTGATAATACTGCTGAAGGACTTACATTGGGAAAACTGAGAATTACCCAGGATTACAGCTTACAGTAGATAACAGGTGATTATCAGTTAAATCACTGGGACATTTGGTTGAAAATAGGAATAGAATGGACCTGTAATTTCATTGGTATATGAAACTCTTGGGTGAGGACACTATACTTACTAATATAGGTCAGCACCTTCTCTGCAATTTATGATCTTAGAAAATTGTTTAAAGTGCTGATAAGTGAAGCTACTTTTTTAGGGAAGCACAGTCTGGTTTCTGGACCTGACCCAGTCATCCTTGGCTTTGAGGCTATCTTTCTTTTCACTAAGCAATCTGCCTTTCTTAAAATTAGTTATAAATATGATGAAAACTGATTTTTAATCCAAGTGTACTGTTGAAATTTAGTATCTCTTTTAAAAAAAAATTCTCCCTCTTTGACTTAGAGTATTTTCTCCTGACATGGTAGGGGAGAGGAGGAGGAAGAATAGGGCAGAAATATATTATTCATTTTATTCTAAGTACAGGTGTCAAGTATAAAAAAAAAGGAGAAAATCCAAGTGCAGAAAGAACAGAAATATCACCAAAGTTTCTATTAATCTGAATCGTGATATCCATGTTATCTCTGGCATTGAGGCATAGAGAATTCTGAGAGGTAAGTGTGGGGGGTGGAGGATTGAATTGAACAAATTTTCAGCTTCATTTGAATTAGACTTTCATAGTATGGCTTCCTTGTTTTGTTGAAATTTCTCTTAATATTCAAATATTCATTTCAATAAAGGCAAACATAAAAGCACTTTCCAAAGGCAAATATAAGTGATGTTCTGGATATTCTGACACTTTGGATTATACATGCCAATATTCCTTCCCATTTGAACAGATAACCAAGAGTGAAACATGAGGAGAAACTGATATTTTATGCTCAGCTTGCCAGAGAAAATCCCCAAATCTTTTCCTGGCATTCTCGTAGGCTTTTTAAAAGTAAATATTATATAAGAAATTTAGATTTAATCATGTGAGTATGAAATGTTAAATAGTCCCTTTTCTAAATGGAAGTTGATTATTACAGTGAGAAGATAAATGTAGGTGTTTTGTGAGTAATTTAATATCATTCAGTTTAAAAATTCAGTTTTTCTCATTTTCTTAGGAGAACATTTAACTGATGAGGAAAATCTAAGTATTCAAAATAAATTATGAAAGATACAGTACTCACTGTGTTACTGTCTAGAGAGAATGAAATGACAAATCAAATGTCATGCATCAAAGCCTAAGCCAGTTGCATAGAAATGTGAAAGCAAGACTTCTCCCTTGTGATCAAAAGTTGTTTCTGTACTTGGGGACTTAATGGCTTAGGAGAAAGATAAATGAGTGACAACCCAGTGTCCCCTTACTTTAAACAGCTGGATTTTGTCTTACCAGATATATGAGAGTAAAATTATTTTTGTTTCATTTCCATTTGATAAGTAAAAAAAAAAAGTGTCTGGTTTATCACTAAATATAGTCATTTTGGACAAACCTGATAAAAAGCAGTAGATTGTTGCCAAATCTAAATTCATCAAACATTTATTATATGTCTGCTATGTACTGTGTTAGATCCCTGGAGAATTTTTGAGAACAATAAGACACAGGCCTGCTATTGGTATAATGGTTACAATCCATTATGACAGAAACAAACTACTATAGTACAAATTGGAATTAGAAAAGTGCATAGGAAGGGCATGAATAAAGTGCTATATAACATTCAAAGAAGTGTAATTTTTGATTGAGTTTTTAAGGAAGGGCTTCAAGAGATATCTTTTGAACTGAGTCATGAAGAAAATAAGTAATAATTCACCATTCAGAGATAAGAGGATGAAATTTCAGGTGATAAGGAATGGAAAAGTCAATATTCCCTGCTTCCATTTCTTCACTATTCATTTACTTATTCCTCCGCTACTTCCAATATGGATCATGGCCTCAGCACATTATGAGAGCTTTTCCTTAAAAAATTGTCAATGCCCAAATAATAGATAGAATCAGTGATTTTTGTTAGTTTTCATTCTCCTTAATTTTCTTTTTCTTAAAATTATTGATTACTCCTCCCCTTATGAGTATTTTCTTCTTTCTTATCTTCTGTGATACATGTCTTTCTTGGTATTCTTCCCACCTATTTGACCATTGTTCAGTCTCTGTCTTTCATTCATGTAGGTTGACTATTACATTTAAAATTAATTGAGGAGAGGAGTGTAAAGCCAATCAAGAGCAGTTCTCCTGAACACCACTGTTGTGAATAATTTTAAGGATATAATTACATAGTATAGTGAACTTTCTATTTGTTCAGCAATAACCTAAAGCAAAACATTCAAGAAACCAAAGCACAACATACATAACAATATAACATAATAACTTATTACTAAGGTGGAAAGTAAGTAGGCACATAGTCTGAAACAAAATATCTCATTCAATAAGTCACAATCTCTTCAATCAATATAGAGTATATAAGTAAAACCTTCTTTCATCTTGACTCAAGGCTGGCTTCCAATCATCCCTAAGTCAATCATCCTTAAAAGGTAATAATCCTTAAACCAATCATTCTTAAAGGGTAGCAGAAAGTACAAACACCATTCACCCTTAGGTCACACTAAGTTACAATAGCATCAGTCAGCACCGAGTACCCAAGTAAAGTCTTCTGTCATCTTAACTTCAGGCTGATTTCCATACCACATTGTTCCTCTTCCATGGGTTGGCCATTCCCAGCCCTTGCCTGGATTCACCTAATTCTTGCCTGGATTCACATGCAGGCAGCTCTCTGTTCCAATTCTATATCTCAGCTCATGGGAACTATTCCACTCCAAGCCCTTTGCAGTTTCTGTTTCTAGGAAGACAAAGTTTAACAGAGATACAACAATATTTACACATATTAAGCTTAACGGAACTACAACAATATTTACACACATTGCTGGCACTATCATTTCAATTTTCTTTCTCTCTGACAAAGTAAAACAAATCAACAGACAAAGCTTCTCTCCGAGAAATCAGACATAAATCAACAGAAAAGTCTCAGGACTTCTGTAAACAGCAGTACAATCCTCTTTCAGGGATGCTGTATCAGCAGTAAAGTCCTCTTTCAGCAGACAGAATACTTCATTCTAACAAAGTAACATCAGCACAGACACAACAGACAGACAGAATGCCAGACATCACAAACATTGTCCCTCTCAGTTCTCCTTGGTCCTAGCTCATTTTCAAGCTTTTATCTGCTCTACTCCTTGATGCTCTACCTTTAGGTCAAATTATATAGAAATGAGTTATCTTTATAGAAGTGAACCTTAAGATGGAGACAGATGAGATTAAGAAGAATGATAGTAAAGGAGGGAGAGAAGAAAGGAGCAAAGGACCAAGAACCGAGTCTTGGCAGTTCTCTGAGTGACAAACGCTTCACAAGTAAGCACATTTTTCCAGATTGGCCAAGTAAAATAAGCAGATTCTTACCAGGGTGATTCGTGGAGGCTCATCCCCAGGTAAAGAGATTTTAATTTTCCTCTCTCACTTGAAATTATTGCTTCTAGTTGCATTCTCTGGAACAAAAACAAAAGAAATGTAAACCTTTTTCTGTACAAATAACCCTTCAAATATTTGGGTTCTGCTATTGAATCTTCTGAATTCAACCTTAAGGAGAGTATTTCTAACCATTAGTATGATTCTGTTCCCCATACGAGCAAGGTAGAAGGAGAAAATCTCACATTCATCCTTACAGTTCTGTGGTTTACCTAACAACAGTGGGAGCTTTGAGGGATCGGATCATCTAACTCCACCCTCTTCTGCGTGGCAGTTGCTTATGTTGTTAATCTGAGAGTGGTCAGTGCAGATTTAAAAGACCCAAATGAATCTTTGAAATTATTGATTTAAACAGCATTCCCTTTGCCCCAGCAATACCACTGTTGGGATTATATCCCAAAGAGATTACAGAAGTGGGAAAAGGTCTCATATGTGCAAAAATACTTATTGCAGCTCTCTTTGTGGTTGCAAAAAACTGGAAATATAGGGGATGCCCATCAATTGGGGAATGGCTGAATAAGCTATGGTATATGAATGTAATGGAATACTACTGTGCTATGAGAAATGGGAAAGAGATGGACTTCATAATTACCTGGAGAGGCTTATACGGACTGATGCTAAGTGAGAAGAGCAGAACCAGGCAAAACCTGTACACAATCACAGACACATCGTACATATGATGACCAACCTTGATAAACTGGACTATCCTCA
>CM053580.1:182537900-182554754 GCA_028627135.1 Pseudochirops cupreus | reverse complement strand
GGATGAAATTGAGGTTTTCTGGACACCGAGGGGTGGAGGGGTTGTGTGGTTTTCTAATGACTGTATTTGTGATCAAGATATTTAGTAATTGTAAATCTAGATTAGTGACTGATTAAGTTAATGGTTGCCCCATGAGTGGAAGTTTGATTATTCTAGTGTTTCTTGTTAATGATTGAGTTGCCCCATGAGTGGAAGTTTGATTCTATTGTTCCTTGTCCTGAATATTGTGGCCACTGTAGTGAAAACTGTGTGGCCATTTTCTGTGACAAGATGTAATGTTGTGAATATTATAATGTTTTGAATGTTTGTCTTGATTTGTAATGGAATAAACAGTGTTCACTATATTTTGTAATCTGAACTCTAAAAGCTGTTCACAGTAGCATTCCTTTGGGAATCTGCTGGTGCATGGCATTACACTCTGTTAAGAAAGAAAAATATGAACCCCTGTTGCTCACATAACAGGAAGTTGCTGATATCATAGGAAGGGTTGAACATGGAGGAGCTAATAGGTATATAAGGAAAAGCCCTAGCTGGAATTTCAGATCTTCTTGGAGCCAGGTTGTGGAGGCTGAGAAAGAGAGGCCCAGCCTGGAGAGAATGATTTTTATTTTGAGCACCTGGATGAAGCGATTTTGATTCTGGGAACCAGCTGAAACTTCTGCTGAGTCTGAGGGCCGGCTGGAGCTGCTGAGAAGCTGCTGAGGAATGGCTGAGTCCAAGGGCCAGACGAGCTGCTGAGGATTTCCAAGGACCAGCTAGAGCTGCGGAAGACTGAGGAAACATGACTGTGGTGCTGGTATTTTGTCTGTGGCTTTGTTAAGCCATGATTTCCCACAAGCAGAGACTGTGGAGGATTTAAGGTGGACTGGACACTGTGAGCTTCAGCGTGGAACAGGAACTGCATGGAGAGCTGGGCATGGAGCTGAGAGCCATCTGTCTTTGAACCCAGGTGACAGTTTGGTCAATTCCAGGAGCTGGGACCATGGAAGGGAACCCAGGGAATCTGAGAGCCTACCCCAAGTCAAGCTGAAAGAAAACTTTACTTGGATACTGTGTACTAACTGAGAAGATTATGATTTACTTGTGACTGAGGGATGGATGACCTGTGTATTTTCTGATGATTGAATAGTGAATGATGACTAAATAGTGACTGATTTCTAACTTAGTGTGCCCCATGAGTGGAGAACTTTGACTTTTGTAGCATGAGTGAATGACTGAGTTGTTTGAGTGATTGAGTTACTAAGTGATTGATTGACTAAATGATTGTACTTTGTTCAAAACTATGTGACCACTTTGGTGAAAACTATGTGGCCATTTTAGTGATAAGTTGTTGTGAATGCTGTATTTTGATTTTCTGTGAGTGTTTTGCTCTGATTTGTTATTGAATAAATAGTGTTCACTATACTATGTAATCAGAACCTTGAAAGCTGTTCACAGTAGCTGGCTTCTGGAAAGCTGCTTGTGCTTGGCTTTACACTTTATGTCTCTGAATTGGTCAGTGGATAAAATAATATTTATGAAGTGCTTTGCACGTGTTAAAGTGTTATATAAAATGCTAGTTATTATTACAGAAATGACAGAATTTAAGAGTATATTGATGCACCAAGCAGTGTGAATTCATACAGTGCATTTTTTTAATCTGAAAGTCAAATGAAATTGAGACAGCAGGATGAAATGGAAAAAAAAATTATACTTTTTTGCATTAATTGATACACTTGATAGAAGTACCACAATGACACATTTTTTCCTACATTTTAGTTACATATTTTTGAAATAGCATCATAAAATATGGCATATTCTATTAATTGTGATACCAATAATAGTTTTACCAGCCTTATAGATTAGTTTCGAGAAAAGTGATTTTTAAACTTTAGAGTACTACATATTGTGAATCATCATAGTGATTGCTGTTGCCATTAAATTGGTCTGCTGGTGAACACTAAACAGTTGATGAACAGGTGAACGATGTAAGAAAAAATAACATTAGCTCCACAATGTGAAACAGACACATTTTCAGCATTTTAAAATAGAAGTGAAGTTCATATACTGTTCTCTGTCTTGTAGGCTTATGACCTCTAAACATTCATTTTCATATATGTATGTATGTATGTATGTATGTATATATATATGTGTGTGTGTGTGTGTGTGTGTGTGTGTGTGTGTGTGTGTGCACATAAAATTTCCACAGTTTGTTGTTCTGGATACTACTTGATGTCATCATAATTGTGAACTGCCTGACTTTATTTATGCTTTTTACTTTCACGTGGTGGTAATAAGATACAAACATATTAAGCAAAGAATGAGTTGAAATGGCTCATTTTATTAGATCCTATCAAAACAGGATCTAAAATTCAAGGGCAACAATATTAGCTGTAGATTTAACTTAATTTTTATTAATTTTCTTTATTGTGCACATGATTCCTCTGGATGGGTTAGGTTTTATTTCTCTTTGTCCATATGAGTGTATTTTAATAATGCATATATGGCTCCTATCTCATCTAGTAGCCTTTGTCAATGGGAAATGATTTTCAAAATCCTTCATATTGTGCATCAACACATTTAATGGTGCCCTAGCCATCGTTTAGGCATAAATTTAATCTTTGAGAAAATGAGTAGTCAACGTTCAGTTTGGAATGCCTTTATAAATGACCTTTCATGATTAAAGTGTACTCTAATCCTTTCTATACCTTGTATTTTTTAAAATGTTGACTTCTTCATAACAGTGTTGCTAAAATGTTATTACCAAAGCAACAACAGGAATGAAAAGACTATTGAATACATATTATTTTTCTTTCTGATATCCACCTTTTTCCAGGGACCACAGAAATCATTAAAACTGTATTTGCCTTTTCTACTTCAAATGCAAATTGTTTACTGTACATAGGGGAATAAAGCAGATTTGACAGTGAGTTCAAACTGATAGAGTGACATTGATATCAGTTTAGGTGGATAAATTTGGAGTGAGAAATCTAAAAATGCTATACTTGTTTCATCACAAATGAAAATTTTAGTTAAACGAAGAAAGTTCAAGAATTCTTGTAGGGAAACAAAACAAAAGGAAATGTCAAAATAAGACTCATATTTATTGCTGTTTCATAATGTTGGAATTAATTTCCTACTTAAAAAAAAAGTGTAAGTATATAAGTATATAAAAAGTATAAGAGAGCGAATTCTTACCACAACACCTCAATAAGTATAATCAGGAAACTTAAAAACCTTAATCAAGTTAATCAATAAATCTGTCCCAGAATGTAATCACAAAATAATAGGTGTTAAAGAATTTTCCAAAAACGTATAACATTGTCATCATACGTCATTAGGCTATAACATGCAAACAACACTCAATTACACAATGATCTTTTATTAACTACAAGTTCTTCTGTACAATATAACTAGCTAAGAGGATCAGTCATGTGACTAAGGCCTATGACAAATTGGAAAACATTTTGGAAACTGGTGGAGGATCCAGTTTGGGAGCTGAGGAAGGAGATTCTTATAATGATACCAAAAGTAGGCAGGGGAAAATGAGTATCACAATCATCTTATCCCCCACCCTTCTCCTTTTTCTCCTCCCTTTATCTCTGCCTTCAAAGATAATGACATAAGAGAGATTAGACAAGTAGGAAATAATTCATCTAGCCATGATCAGAGAGATACATGAAAATAGTTTGATTTGGAAAGAAAGTCACTTTGGGGACTTCCAGGAGCCATGATAGTAAAGTAAGCAGTAAGTAAGTCACTCTCACCCTCTTTTACTGACCTTGAAAACCCCAGAAAATACTGACCCAGGGAAAATTCTAGAACAGTGGAGCCAGCAGAAAGATGGGGTGCAGCAGGTTTTTTTTTAGTTTTTTGTGAGGCAAGGGGTATTAAAAGGAAATATCTTTCTTGCTGTGACTGAAGGGCACCAAAACAGGGTGGGAAGTGTCCCAGCAAGCCAGCAGCAGTCCCCACCTCAGAAAACTAGCAGAAGATCCAGAGCTCCAGATGAATCAGTAGACATAAGCACAGAGAACTATAATTTGCACCATGAACAGGCATCTGCCAGTGCCTGAGCCTATTTGTGCTCTGGTGCAACCCCCAGGGAGGATGAGACATTCAGTGGCAACACCATCCCAACCCCCATACCTCAAATCCTCCCCCCCCCACCCCCCAGCTACACTATAACCCTGGGGAAAGGCAGAAAGACCTCACCTGGCTTCCACACACACTGGCCACCAACGCCAGCTCCAGTTCAGCACCAGATAAGCTATAGTATTTTATAGCTTCCCAGCTGCCAGAACCTGAGGTCCCAGCACACAAAGCCAGTAACCAGACCCCTAGCTCCAAGCACAAGAAGCATAAGACAGAGTCCCCTGTGCCCCAGAAGCAGAGATCAATTTTAAAAGCCAGGAAAAAAGGCAAACACCATGAGAAAAAACAAATTAGCAAAGCAAAGACCATAGATTCTTATTATGAGGACAGAGAAGATCAAAACACAAATTCAGAAGAGGACAGAATTGTCACTATGCTCACATCTCCACAACTGAAACCTCAAAGGGTAATATGAACTGGTTTTAAGTCCAAAAAGCCTTTTTTCTGGAAGAGCTTAAGAAGGATTTTAATCGTCAAATTAGAGAGGTAGAAGAGAAATTGAATAATTCCTTTAAAAATACAGGTGACAGAGTGGAAAAAAAAATCAATGAAGAAAACAACTCTTTAAAAAGTAGAATTGACCAATTGGAAAAGGAGGTACACAAGTTGACTGAAGAAAAGAATTCATTAAAAATTAGAACTGGATAAGTAGAAGCTAATGACTCTATGAGGCATCATGAATCAGTCAAACAAAATTGAAAGAATGAAAAAATAGAAGAAAAAGTAAAATACCTTACTGGAAAAACAACAGACCTGGAAAATAGACCCAGGACATGTAATTTAAGAATTATTGGTCTATTGGAAAGCCTTGCTGGAAAAAAAAGAAAGTCACTTTGGGAAGACAGGAGATTCAGGAAGAGTAAACACGTTGAAGAGAAGAGTCAGGTAATGACTCATGAAGGAGGACTTTCAGATTATCAGACCCTGTGGCCCACCTAGCAGAGCATTACATCTAAATGGATTTGTCAAATCTAGTTTCATATACTTACTATGTGACCCTGGACAAGTCAGTTAAGTCAGCTATCATCAGTTCCTCAACTGTAAAATGGAGACAATAATAACAACTACATGCCGTGGTTTTGGGGAGGATCAAATGAGATACTCTTTTTTAAAGTCCTTGGCATAGTTCCTGACAAGTAGTAGGTGCCTACTAAATGGTTACTTCCTTCAATCCATCCCTCTTCCCTCTCTCCTGTCATTCCTTCCTTCCTTCCTTCCTTCCTCCCTTCTTCCCTTCCTTCCTTCCTTCCTTCCTTCCTTCCTTCCTTCCCTCCTTCCTTCCTTCATATGTGAGAACTCTGCAAAGTGAGAAAGGACTTCTAGTACTAGGAGTTTTGGATTATCCTTTTGTGATATGTGCACTTCATTATCACTGAACTCTAGGTTTGGACCAACACTTTCCAGGCACATTGTATGGAAGAGTCAATGTGAAGATTTTTAGGAAAATGTTTTGTATCGATTATTCATAGACCAAATTAGTAAATGCTATTGCTAAAAGCTAATCGTCTACTTGCTGATTATTAAAGGGAGCATTCTAGTGAGTGCTTTTGAGCTACTAGGTAGCCCTACAAGGTTAAACTTTAAAACACTGAGAGGTAGCAGTTGCCTTTCTAGGAACCCAGTCAGTAAGTACAAGTGGATGTTGGGAGACGCATTAAGAAAAGAAGTTACAAAAGTATATTATTTCTCTGTGGTCCAGAAATGGATACCCCCAATTTGATATTGTAGATGAGAATTTATTACTTTTTATTTTAATTTCCATTAAAACCATTTTCAATATTTTTTAAAATGGCAGAATCCTTTGAAATGGATAGATTTTTGATAAAACCAATTTTCAATTGTGCTAGTACACTTATCTAACAGGATTATTTTGAAAACATTTTGTAAAATTATAAAATACTTCATAATTGTGAGTTATTGTTTTTGTTGTTATTGTAATAGTCTTTATATCTCAAGGGAAGTCTGGCCATTTTAAATAGAAACAATGGAGCAAAAGAGTTAGATGACTGCATTTAGTCATCTAACTTTCTTGCTCCAATATTTCAACTTGAATTTGCATGTGTTCTGGCTATTACAGAACTTTAGTATTATGTTTACATGTTTTGTTGTTCTTCAATCATGTCCTACGCTTTATGACCCTGTGTTCTATACCACACTAATACTGTCCATGGGGTTGTCTTTATAAATATACTGGGGTAGTTTGCCATTTTCTTCTCCATTATATTTAAATCAAACAGAGGTTAAATGACTTGCCCAGGATCTCACAACTAGTAAGTATCTGAAGCTAGATTTGAACTTAGATCTTCCTGACTCCAGGTCCAGTACTATATCTGCTGAATCACTTAGCTACCTCCTAGGTCTATTTTTAGCTTTGCTGAATTCAACTATATTTACTTGACTGAAGTGATAACTCCCCTGAACCACTGCCTATTGTTTCCTTCATTCCCTATGCAGGACCAATGAGGAAAAAGAGAATAAAATGGAAAGAAAGAGGAGAACTATTACTGATTTTGAATGTTCATTTAAGACACAGAATTTTTCTAATATTTTAACTCCTTGTTCTGCCCTTCATCCTCTCAAAGTGGCTTTTGGATTGTGGAGGAGGAACTTTCTCCTTAAGTTAGGATGAATCAGAAGGAGAAAGAAAAATGAGCATTTCTATCTAATTAATTGTAGTAAAAGCATTAAATGAAGTCCTAAATCATAAATGCATATTCATTGGTGGCAATACAAGAAAGTGTTCTTCTCCTTTATGGAGTGCTGAAAACCTCCCCCAAAAGAGGAAGAACAGCTTTCTAATGAGAAGAAATAAAAGCTAATTAAATTTAAGAAATATCCAAGGGTAATTTTGACAATACATCATTTTTGTCTTATTTTTGTATATACTGACTTTTGAGCTCAGTCTTAACATAAGGTGAGACATCGTCCTATTTCCTAACTTAAGTAGTGGTACAAGGTTAAGATCTTGATAAAACATTATATGTAATACATTGTCCATAATTTATTCTATGAATTATTATTTACTCATTTTAAAAATTAAAAATGATCATTTCCACTATCATATTCATGTATAGTGACTCAGTCATATAATTTCCTGAAATAAAACTTCAGAACTGGAAGGGATCATTAAAGCCATCTAGTTCAGCCCATGTATGACAAAGAAGGCCACTACAGCATATCTTACTACTGGTCATTCAGTCTTTGCTTTATTCCCCTGATATTATTTTATCAGAGCCAAATTCAGTCTCTATTAGGGAGTATATTAGAAACTTGATACAAATTACTATCCCTGAGAATGAAAAATTGAAATTTAAGACATGACATTAAAGTTGAAAAGCAGAATTTTTGTGGAAGTTAGAGGGATACAAGGATCACAAGAGGTACAGCATTCACTATTCTTTGAGTGCAGAGCTGGAAAAAACAACCTTCATTTGTAACAATCCTTTCTAACATTCCAAACCAAAATAGTCTAATTTGCCAAAGATTTAATGTTTACATTCAGTTCCTCTTGGTCATACTTGTAGCATTTCTTAATATCTCCTTATTATCAAGGTTCTGGAATTCTGTCCTGATCAAATAAACAACCTAAAAACTCTCATTAAATACATGGATTCTTTCATGAGAAAAATCTGTCTAGGAGCTGAATCAGACAAGAGAGAGCTGAGATCCCTAGGTTTTTTTTTGTACTCTGCCTCTGTAAGCAAAGGGAAGGTAGGTGGCTCAGTAGATAGACAGCTCAGCTGGAAGTCAGAAATATCTGAGGTCAAATCTGACCTCAGACACTTACGAGGTAGGGGACTCTAAGCAAGTCACTTAACCCTTCATGCCTTTGTGTCCTCATCAGTAAAATGAGCTGGAGAAGGAAATGGCAAACCTCTACAGTATCTTTGCCAAAAAAAAAAAAAAGAAATAAAAAACTCAAATGAAGTCACAGTAAGTTGAATATGACTGAACCAAATGTAAGCAAAAGGATGCTTATTTGAGGCCAATTTCTCCTGGTGCCTACGCTTAATTCTAGTGTAATTTAAGATTCACAAAAGCTTCTCATACATAAAGAACTTCATGATTCTGCCACCTACCAGTAAAGGTTATAGACATTTTTCTGCAAACTCTTAGTACTATTTCTCTGTGAAGAGCTGTGGAAAATTATTTACCACTTTGATGTGATAAAGACAAGTAAAGAAGTTGATCAAGGGAGACCAAGATCAATGTGATCTGTCCTCTAAAGAGATGATATTTCAGAGTGAGGACATTTATTTGGTGGAATCTAAAAGGCAACAACTTCCCCCTTAAGGATGGACATGCCTCCTGTGCCTTGTGGAGAGCACACTTCTTCATGTGACCAGGAGGACAGACTTTTGTTGGAGGACCCTTCACTTCCGGGGTCTAGAAAAAACAAGCTGACAGACCAGTTTACCCATTTTCTTGGACTTCCTATTCAACCACAAAACACAGATTATTGCACAGCAAAGGAAGCTTAATGAAAAGGTTTGGATGGCGGGGGGAGAATAGTCTATTTCTTTGCTCTAGGCAATTAGATAACTACCTTGGAGTGGACACATATATGTGCTTACTAATAGTTTCTGTGCATAGTTCAGAAACTAGCCATCCATACAATGGGATTTTCCAGAGTAAAATGGCAATAATTGTTGTGCCCACAGAGTGCCTACAGAGCATGTAACAAGCAAATATGTTAGTACACATGACCTAACTTTGAAAGTTCCTATATTTGACAGTTTAGGAATTGAACTTTTTAGAGAGAAGGATATTCCTTAATGTAGTGTGATTCATGGAGAAAGAAGATCAATTATATAGTGCAGGAACTACTTGGAAAATAAAACCAGTGAAGCATTTATATATACTGTAGGAAAAGGGGAAGAGGTTTTCTTGGTCAAATTAGCCATAAGAATGTTCACATAAATCCCATGGAGGCACAAGTGGGAGATTTCAAGGAATGAAATTATACCTTGAAATTTAAATAACAATGAAGGTTTCCATTCAATGAATAATATGCAGTGTACCACTTTTTGGGCTATAGCTCTCCTACACTGTGCCACATACAAATACATTCTATTTTACAGCTCTGGGTCCTCATGGTGCTCAGTCTTTGGATTCTAGGGAAGTGAAATGAATGGGGGTAGTGAGAGCAGAGCAGTAACAGCAACTATGAACTAATAGCTAACATATAATTTTTCACTCAGACTTGATTGCTTCATCACATGACATTCGTATTTGCAAAACAAAAGCAAAAGAAGCATTACTCTACCTTGTTAATTTAAGGACTTTATCCTGTCATATTACTCATAGATTTTCCATGGCTCATCAGTGTTTTAGCACCCATTACTGACAAGGCTGATATAACCAAACATTTATTATTAAAGGCATAAATATGCTCTGTTCTCATTAAATACAATCCATTTCTTATCTACAACTTGCAGAAACAAAGTCTGGATTGTACATTAACTTTGAAACTGTACATAGAAGGATAGCAAATAGGTCTTATAAAATGAATGTCCTTTTTATGATGCAAATGCCAGGAAAATGCCTTATATTTTAAATGTTTGGTTTCACCAGAAGGGCAGTCTGTTATAATGGATATAGGTCTTGAATGGGAGTCAGAAAAGCCAGGGTTAAAGTTCTGTATGTGTCTGAACAAGTCACTTACACTCTCAGTATGCTAGCCAACTCCTTAATAATTTAAAAATATAGATGAATTGCAGATGGTAGGTAGAATGAATTTTCATACTAAAAGGTCCTTACATCAGTGAAATCTTATGTCGAGATGAAATGGCAGAGGGGAAACAGTTTCAGTAAGTAGACCAAACGTTTTATTAGTCAGTAACTATCCTTAGTAATGTTGCAATTATCAACTACCAACTCATTACCTTTGAATTTTGACAATGGGTGATAATGGGTGTATGTGCGTGTGTATGTGTCAGACAGACAGAGGGAGAAAGAGAGAGAGACAGAGAGACAGAGAGAGACAGAGAGAAACAGAGAGAGACAGAGAGAGAGACACAGAGAGAGAGACAGAGACAGAGAGAGATTGAGAGAGACAGAGACAGAGAGACAGAGAGACAGAGAGAGAGATTACTATGTTCCTACCCCTTGACTCTCTTAGAAAGGACAGTCTAGATGTGTGATTGTAATATAGTTAATAGGACCTTGTAATTACTTGATTATTCCAAACTGACCTGCATCATAAAAAAATGTGTTGTTATGTCCCTTCTCCAATTACCATCAAGTATGATATAGAACTTGGAAAGTAAAAGATGTGATTTTGCCCTCAAAGTAAAGAAGTTTTAGCAACTCTAAAAAAATGAGGGAAGCATTCTTTTAACTTAATGAGACTAAAATTAATGGGAGAGACAAATGGTAAAACACATGGGATTTCTTTCTTATCTCCAATGGGAAAAAACAGAGTTCATCCCATTCACATTCACAGTTATGATTATTATTTGTGTCTTTGTCTCCATCCTATCTCCTCACTGGTTTATTTTTTCCCTCCCTTTTTCTTCTTGCTAGTGTTTTGCTTTTGACTGCCACTTCCTTCAATATGACCTCCCTTCTATCACCCCCCCTTTTCAGATCCTCTCTTACTCTTATTTCTGAGAGAAGGCCATCTAGGATCCCTGTGGCCATTTCCTGGACCCTTCTCATTTTACTTCTCTTTTCCTCTCTGGTGTAGACTTAAAATCCTATAAGACATTCTTTTTTATAATTAATTTATTTGTTTTTTAGCTTGCAACAATCACTTCCAAAAGATTTTGAGTTCCAAATTTTCTCCCCCTCTCCCACCTCCCCAAGATGGTATGCAATCTGATATAGGATCTACATAAATATTCATATTATACATATTTTCACATCAGGCATGTTGTAAAGAAGAATTAGAATCAATGTGAGGAACCACAAGAAAGAAGAAACAAGCAAACCAAAAAGAGAAAGCAAATAGTATGCTTCAATCTGTACTCAGACTCCATAATTCTTTTTCTGGATGTGAATAAAATTTTCCAACATGTATATTTTGAATTTGCCTTAGACCATTGAATTGCTGAGAAGAGCTAAATCTATCAAAGTCAGTCATCTCACAGTGTTTCTGTTACTGTGTACAATGTTCTCATGGTTCTACTCATTTCACTCAGCATCAGTTCATGTAAAACTTCCCAGGTTTTTCTGCAGTCTGCCTGCTCATCATTTCTTATAGAACAAAGTATTACATTACATTCATATACCACAACTTTTTCAGCCATTCCCCAATTGATGGATACCTCCTCAAATTCCAATACTTGTACACCACAAAAAGAGCTGCTATAGATATTTTTGTACATGTGTAATTTTTAACTTATGAGACTTTTCTCAGTATGAGGATAATGGAAGGGTGTATATATATATATATATATATATATATGTATGTATATATATATATATATATATATATATATATGTATGTATGAATACATATATACATGCATGTATGGGAGAGTGTATATGTGACCGTATCTTGATTTTTCATAAAGTCATTAGCTTCCATTTGCTCCAAGCTAATTTTGAAGAAATTATTCTCTTCAGTGAGTTGTTGAAATTCTTTTTCCATCTGGCAAATTCAGGTTTTTAAGACATTCTTCTCCTCATTGGCTTTTTGGGCCTCTCTTGCCATTTGAGTTAGTTTATTTTTAAGATGTTATCTTCTTTCTTGTTTATTTTATTTTATTTTTTGCTTTGGTTTTCTAGTTCAGAGAGGGTGAGGGTGAAGTCCCCCACTAGTATAGATTTGATATCAGTGTCTTCCTGTAACTTTCTTAACTTTTCCTCTAAGAATCTAGATGCTATACCACGTGGTACATATATATTTAGCAATGATATTTCTTCATTGGCTATGATGCCTTTTAGCAAGATGTGATTTCCTTTCTTATCTCTTTTAGTTAGATCTATTTTAGGTTTTGCTTTGTCTGAAATCAGGATTGCTACCCCTTCTCTCTCTCTCTTTTTTTTTTTTACTTCAACTGAAGCATAATATATTCTACTCCAGCCTTTTACCTTTACCCTGTGAGTATCCCTCTGTTTCAGATGTTTTTTTCTTGTTAACAACATATCCTAGGATTACTATATTTAATACATTCTGCTGTCCACTTCTGCTTTATGGAAGAGTTCATCCCATTCACATTCACAGTTATGATTATTATTTGTGTCTTTGTCTCCATCCTATCTCCTCACTGGTTTATTTTTTCCCTCCCTTTTTCTTCTTGCTAGTGTTTTGCTTTTGACTGCCACTTCCTTCAATATGCCCTTCCTTCTATCACCCCCCCTTTTCTTTCCCCTTTCCCCAACTACTTCTTCCCTCCCTTCCATCCCTCTCTTTTCTTTACCTTTTGCCTCCAAAAGCTTGCTAGGGCAAGCTAGATTTCTATAGCTACTTTTTTATATCATTCCCTCCTTGAGCCTCATCTATTGAGAGTAAAGTTTAAACTATGATCATCACCCTCCTTTCTTTCTCTCTATTATAATACATTTTTGTGCTTCTTCGTATGATGTAATTTGTCCTTTTCTTCCTCACCCTTTTCTCTTCTCCCATTACAATCTTTTTTCAGCATTAATTAGTCTTTTTATCATCTTATTAAAATCAACCCTTACCCTCCTGGTCTATGTATTTCCATTCTATGTGATGTGATAAAGATACATTTCTAAAGAGTTCTAAGTATCTTCTTCCTATGTTGGTATGTAAACCTTTTGTTCTTATTGAACATTATGTCTTGTTGGTTTTTTTGTCACCTTTCTTGTTTACCTTTTTATGCCTCTCTTGAATCATGTATTTAAAGACCAAATTTTCCACTGAACTCTGGTCTTTACATCAGGAAAATCTGGAAGAATCCTATTTCATTAAATGCCCATCTGTTCCCTTGAAAGATTATGCTTAATTTCACTGGGTATTTAAACCATAGCTGTAATCCAAGGTCCATTGTCTTAAAGAATATCATATTCCAAGTCTCCAATCTTTTTAATGTAGAAGTTGCAAGGTCCTGTATAATCCATGCTATTCAAATTATTTCTTTCTGGCTGCTTAATGTGTTTTCTCCTTTACCTGATCATTCTGGAATTTCACTACAATATTCCTTGGCATTATGTATTTGGGATCTCTTTCAGGAGTTGATCAGTGGATTCTTTCTATGACTATTTTACCCTCTCATTCTAGGACCTCAGGGCAGTTTTCCATGATTATTTCTTGAAAGGTGTTGTACAGCCTCTTTTTTTCATCATGGTTCTCATGTAGACTAATAATTCTTAAGTTATCGTCCTGAATCTATTTTCCTTTTCAGATGTTTTTACAGTGAGATATTTTACATTTTCTTCTATTTATTTTTATTGTTCAGATTTTGTTTGACTGATTCTTGAGGTCTCATAGAGTTATTAGCTTCCATTTGCCCAATTCTAATTTTTAATGAATTGTTTTCTTCACCTAACTTTTATACCTCCTTTTCCATTTGAATAATTATAATTTTTAAAGAGTTGTTTTCTTCAATGTACTTTTTCCCATTTAGTCAGTTGCATTTTAAAATTTTTCTTCTATCTCTCTAATTTGACTTTTAAAATCCTTCTTAAGAAGATTTTGGTAAGATGGTAGAGTAGGTCAGAAAATTCCAAGCTCTCAGGATTTCCCCCCACAAATGAGTTAAAATAGCAGCTTAAGGCAAACAAAGTTTGGGTACAGATGAATAAGAACAAGGACACAATGGGGTTCTCCTGGGACAATTTGAGAAGATTGGAAGAAAAATCGTAAGATGAGGTTTGGTCCCTGTGAAATATAAACACCTACAAGCTAAGTTTCATTTTAACAGCAAGTAACAAGCCTCTTTAACAACAAGTGGCAAGCCCTGTGGTTAGGTGGTTTGAAAGGCTGCCTCATCCCCAGCCACAGTAACTTTGACCCTGGAGAGAGTAAGGGGAATTGGGTGTCTGATCCTGGGAAGATTGAGGGAACCTCTGCTGACCAGGAATGCCAGACCCATCAGTGCTTCAAAGAGTAGTGGGGGTGAGAAGGAACCAGCACATGCACAGTGAGTGCCGAAGCAGTGAAGCAGTAAGTCTCTGGCTGTGGACACATGGAGGAGGTTGGAGGTTTGGCTTTGGTTTTAGGCAAGAGAAGTTTCAGGCTAGAAGAACTGGAAATCTGGGGCAAAAGGCACCATTTACCATACCCCAGGGCTGGAGGTGACTACAAATAATTAAGGTATCATCACAAAAAATGCAAAAGCAAAGGAGAAAGAATATGATTATAGAAACCTATTAAGGGAATAGAGATGACTGGTGTTCATCTTTAGAGGAGGATATTTAAATAAAGAAACCCCCAAAGAGTTATGTCAAATGGTCACCTTCCCAAAAAGAATTTATAGAAGATCTTAAAAAAGACTTTAAAAATCATATTACAGAGATGGAGGAAAAATTAAAAAAAGAAAATAAGAATAATCCAAGAAAAACAAGAAGGGTATGAAGGGAAAGTCAACCAACTAGAAAAGGAGATCCAGAGTCTTTAGGAAGAAAATGACAACTTGAAAATTAGAATTGGGCAAAGTGAAGCCAGTGGAATTATAAGATAAGAAGAAAAGATTAAACAAAATAAGCACAATGCAAAAATAGAAGAGAAAGTGAAACATCTTATAAGAAAAACAACATATTTGGAGATTAGATCAAGAAGGGAAAAATGTAAAAATAATTGAACTAACTGAAAGTTACTGTCAAAAAATACTCTTGATACAATAATACAAGAAATAATTAAAGAAAATTGTGCTGAAGCGTTAGAACGGGGGGGGGGGGGAAAGTAGAAATAGAAAAAAAAATCCATTGATTACCACTTAAAAGAGATCCTATGAGGTAACTCACAGGAATATCACTGTCAAATTCCAAAACCCCTAACTCAAGGAAAAAATGTTAAAAGCATCAAGATTAAAACAATTTAAATATGATGGTGCCACAATTAGAATTTCACAAGACCTAGCAGCAAAGACATTAAAGAACTGCAGGTCTTGGAACAAAACATATCAAAGAGCAAAATAACTGGGGCTCCAGCTAAAAGCATCATACTCTGAAAAGTTGAGTTTTATTTTGACCAAAAATAATGAATGTTTGAAGAACTCTCATACTTTAAAGACTTAGTTTAAAAAAAATTCTGAGGGCAGAGCCAAGATGGCAATGTAGAAGCAGGAAAACTCCATGAGCTCTCCCCATAACCATCTCAAATACCTATAAAATATGACTCTAAACAAACTTTAGAGCTACAGAACCCATCAAGTGACAGAGAGAAACCAATCTCCCACTGCAGGCAGCCTGTCAGGCAGACAGGAAGGTTTCACCCCAGCATCTTGGGTGCCAAGCCCAGCCCTGCATGAGCCTGTGGTTTTAGCCCCAGGCTGGCCCTGATCAGCTATGACTGGAGGGACTTCTGTAGAGTGGATCACCAGCAGCTGTGGTGGTTTCCAGAATTATCAACCCATAAATGAGAAAGGCAAAGTAAAAGGTAAGTGGGGACTTTGGGAACAGGGGGACCCAGAGTGCAGTCTGCTCTCTGCTCCCTGAGGTAGAAGCAGGTGAGGCATGGCAGCCACTGCCATATGTCTACTTCAGAGCCCCTGGCCTGCAGATCATAGGGGGACCAAGTAACCATTCTGAGGGGTAATTGCTCTTGCTTTAACTTGTTTGGATCTGGATCACTGTCTTGGGTGGAGGTGCTGGGGTGTGTGACCAGGTGCCAGAGCCTATGGAGGCTTCAGAGAGGACACCTAATGAATAACTCTGGCAGCTGTGAAAACCCCAGCAATTTGGGACAAAGCTCTGCTCTCTGGGAGCAGAGTTCTACTTTGGCTAAGAGCTCAAAAGTCAAGTAATTAAGGTGCAACATGAGCAATCAAAGGAAGCAAAACAAACACAGCAATCTAACTTTAGATTCTTGATTGGGGGACAAAAAGGATCAAAGCATGGAATGGCAGAAAGACAGTGAAGTTAGAACTCCTGCACCAAAATCTTCCAAGAAATGTATGAACTGGTTATAGAACATAGAGGAGCTTAAAAGGGATTTTGAAAACCAAATAAGAGAAGTGGAGGAAAAATTGACAAGAGAAATGAGAATGATGCAAGAAAATCATGAAAAGTGAGTCAGCATCCTGAGTCAAGAAAATAATGCCTTAAAAAATAGACTAACTCAAATGGCAAAAGAGGCCTAAAAAGCCAATGAGGAGAAGAATGCCTTGAAAAGCCACATTTTCCAGATGGAAAAATAATTTCAAGAACTCACTGAAGAGAATAATTGCTTCAGAATTAGATTGGAGCAAGTGGAAGCTAATGACTTTATGAGAAATCAAGATACTATTAAGCAGATCCAAACAAATGGAAAACTAGAAGGCAATGTGAAATATCTCATTGGAAAAACCACTGACCTAGAAAATAGATCCAGGAGAGATCAGTTCAAAAATATTGGAATACCTGAAAGCCATGATCAAAAAAATAACCTAGAAATCATCCTTCAATAAATTCTCAAGAAAATTGCCCTGATGTTTTAGAACCAGAGTGCAAAATAGAGGTTAAAAGAATTCACCAATCACTTCTTGAAAAAGATCCCAAAAAGAATGGTCCTAGGAATGTTATAGCCAGGTTCCTGAGTTTCCCACTCAAGGAGAAAATATTACAAGCAGCCAAGAAGAAACAATTTGAATATTGTGGAAACACAATCAG
>CM053580.1:182457350-182537400 GCA_028627135.1 Pseudochirops cupreus | reverse complement strand
ACTGAATAGGTATGGATGTAATGATCAGATGATCAGAAGCCCATCTGCTGGTCTGCTGATCTGTTTCTTTGTCTGCTTGTAACTTCTGTTTGTTAACTTGTGTTTGTATTCTGTTTGCATTCTCTGAAGTTCAGGATGCTGACTTTTTCCCCTGAACTAGGTAAATGATATATGTTTGATTTATTAAAGTAAGATTGTTAACCCATTTTGAGTTGCTTTCATTTAGAAAAGCAGATCTAAGAACCTGTGCTAGCAGCCACCCTGGGTATGCTAGGGTGCTTGCTGATACAGTTTCCAATGTGCATTATCTCATAATGTTGCAACCAATGAAGAAAGAAAGCATTAAGACAAGAGATACTAAAAGGAACTCTAGTGTCCCAAGTTATCTAAGGGAGGTTCAGGTAGCACCCCAGCTTCCCTATACCCTGGGTTGGTCTGGCAACATGCCCACAGAAACAAATTGGCATTAAAATAAAAGCCCCATCCCTCTCCAATTTAATAGGAATGTGAGATCTGGCAAGAGAGACCTTGGAAGGCTACATTTTCAAAGCCTCTCCCCCTTCCCATACTATGTTCTCATTAAAAGGGCATAATGGTAGTTATTGTAGACCATGGTGAAGGAAGAAGTGTCTTCCCACATGTCCTCTTGCACGTGGGGATGAAATTAATCACAACTATTTCATGAAATTCATATTATAGAGATGAAAGAGGGTTCAGGAAATGTAGCAAAGTGAGACCAGTGGCATTAGGCAAGCTCCAGTCCTATCTTCTAGGCATGATGCTCATAAACTACCTCCATGTAGAATTTCTCTACTGCTAATGATACTGCTTCTTAACACTGCTTGGAGTGAAGTGGAATTGGGGACAGAGGAAAAAAAGATGACAGGACACCAGATTCATTCAGGAATTTGCAAACACAATTGCTCTAACTCTTTTTTGTCCCCAAGCCTGACTTTTACTGCCCAGCAAAATTCCCTTTGGGTTGGAACAGCAGAAACAGACCAGTTGTTGCTGCTGGAGTACCATAAAAGGCATGGGGAAGTCCACCCCAAGATCAGAGAGATAACAAAAAGGATCTTTTGGTCCCAAACCTCTAGGGGAAAGGAAACAACTGTCCCCAGTATAATGGAAGAGCCTTGAGTCTAGGAGGCTTTATTTTTGTCACTGTATTGGCACTCAGAACGTACATTTAACACAATAGGTAATTAATGTTTGTTCTATTGAGTCAGATTGTAGATTCAAATCAATTTAATAAACATTTATTACATATCTACTATGTCCAACAGTTGTGATAAGTGCTGGGAATACAAAAAGGAACAAAAAACAGTCCCTGGCCTCAAAGACCTTACAATCAAGGGAGACAACATGCACACAGATACATACAAAGCAAGCAATACATAGGATAAATAGGAAATAATGAAAGGAAAGTAATGGAACTAAAAGGGGTTAAGGAAGGCTTCCTATACAAAGTGGAATTTTAGATGGGAATTAAAAGACACTAGGAAGATAAGCATTTGAAGCAGAGGAGGGAGAACATTCCAGACATGTAGGACAGCCATAGAAAATATCTGGAGCCAAGTGATGGAGTATCTTGGTAATAAAATAGCTGGGAGGCCAATGTAAATGAAAGATTATATATTTGGTGGGTAATGTGCAGGAAGACTGGAAAGATAGAAGGGAACTAGGTTATGAATAGTTTGAATAGGATTGAATTTTGTATTTGCTTCTGAAAGCAATAGGAAGACACTTAATTTCACTGGGGAGGAGGCAGGAGGGAGTCTGTGACATCATAAGATATGTTTTGGCAAAAATTATGTTAGTGGCTAAATAAAGAATGCATTGGAGGGCAGAGAGAGACTTGGAGTTGACAGACTCATCAATAATTATAGGAATCAAGATGCAGTGGTGATGAAGGCCCAAATTAGAGTGGTGGCAATGTCAGAGGAGAGAAGAGGACATATTTGAGAGATGTTGCGAAGTTGAAATGAAGAGCTTGGAAATACCTTGGATATACGGGGTGAGAGAGAACATCAGAATGAGTCCTAGGTTGCAAGACTGAAAGATGGAGAGGATGGTGCTGCCCTCTATAGCAGTGGTTCTCAACCTCCTAATGCCGTGACCCTTTAATACTTGTATGTGGGCATATCTGCATGTGGGCGGACCTGCCTGGAGACAGATAGAGGAGCAATGTCTTGGTTCATAAGGCCTTCAAAAATATGTGTTTTCTGATGGTCTTAGGTGACCCCATTCGACCATCAAAGGGGTCGCAACCCACAGGTTTAGAACTGCTGCTCTATAGGAATAGAGAAGGTAGAAAGAAGAGGAGGTTTAGGGGGGAAGGAAATGAGTTATTTTTTAGATATATAAGGTTTAAGATGTCTACTGGATATCCAGTTTCAGATGTCTGAATGACAGTTGTAGATGAAAAAGTAGAAGTCAGGAGAAAGATTGGAGCAAAAATGGCAGATCTGAGAATAACCAACATAAAGATAGTAATTAAATCCATGAAAACTTATAAAAATCAACAGATAAAGTGGAATAGAGGAAGAAAAGAAGAGGACCCAGGGCAGAACCCTTAGGCACTCTTATGGTTAGAGGACATGATTTGGAGGAAAATGTAGTTAAAAACAACAGAGAAAGAGTGGTCTGATATGTAGGAGGAGAAGCAGGAGAGAGATATATCCAAAAAACTGGAAAGAAGAGAGTATCAAAAAGAAAGTGATTAATGATGTCAAAAGCTATAGAGAGGTCAAGAAGAATGTGTATTGTTAAAGGCAACTGAATTTGGCAACTAACAAGTCATCAGTAACTTTTAGAGAAGAAAGCAGAGTAAGGTCAAACAATTCAAATCTGATGGAGTCACAGTTAGACTCATACAATATCTAATTGTGACAACACTAAAAGACTGCAGGTCTTGGAAAACTATATATCAAAGATCAAAAGAACTGGAGGTGAACTAAAAATACCATACCCATCCAAGTTAAACATAATCCTGAACTACAGCAATAGCAAAAAAATTCTACATTCAATGGGTTGCCAGACTTTCAGGATTTTGTTGCAAAAAGATCTGAATTCAATAGAAAATTTGACACACAAAATCAAAGACTTATTACAAGGGAATCAATAAGGATAGACTGTTAACTTTATATATGAGGAAATATAAATCATTTCTCCAAGACTGTTATTAGTAATTGGGTAGTTCAAAAGAAAAATTGAGGTACAGTAGAAAATGATGTGACACTGAAAAGTAAACCACCTAGGAAAAGGTAAAAAGAGAGTAATTATTTTACACAAATGAAGTGTGAGAGGAAGAAGTGACACACAGAAATTAGATGGGGGAGGAGGGCTGGTAGTTCCAGAACCCTACTCTTACTGGGAACGGGTTAAAGAATAAACAATACATATATATCTAAAAGGGCAAAAAAAAATCTTCTAGGTTCAGAAAGAAGTAAAAGGCTAAGGCAATAGGGAGGGGAGAGAGCTTAAGGGAGGGTCTTTAAGGTGGAGGGGCACAGAATAATGGAGAAATCTTTAGAGGGGGGTAGGTTAAGTAATAGGAAGACAAGGTAGCAGGTAGAACTAAAGTGGAGGAGTCAGGAGGGATCAGAAATAAGAGCTACACAAAAACATAATATAAAGATCAGGAATGGAATTTATCAGGGGAATAAGAAGCAGAGATAAAAATCTGATCTGAGACAAAGTTAAAACTAAAATATTTTTAATCAAAGCAGAAAATAGGGAAAACAAACTATAACTAGACAGTATAAAGTTGGAATATTGCTGTGGTATAGGAAATGATGAGTTGGTAGACTTAGAAAAATACAGAAAGACATGGACCCACAAAGGAAGATGTTATCCACTCTCAGAGAAAGGGAGGACAAACAATTATAGTATGGTTGTACAAGGATGCATATGAATGTATATGTCTATACATGTGTATGATTATAGATATCTAAGAACATGTATGTGTGTAAATGTATGTATATGTATATAGACATATATACATGTGTTTGTATGTATATGTCTGGGTATACATGTATGTGTATATACACACATATATGTATTATGTATACGCATATGTTTGTGTGTGTATCCATGCTCAATACCCTCTCCTTCTTGGGGGAGTCAGGGGAAGGGAGAAAAAGGACAAAATAAAGAATACACAGGAGAGAACACAAAAAACACTTTCAAGGAAGCAAAGTAAAGCTGGACCACTCAGAATACAATGTATGTATTTTATTATACAGGCCTTCTTGAAATGGAAATTTATTGCTGTACTATTCTATTATTGCTGGATATTCTCTTATGTTCTGCTGTTACATGGCAAAACATTTTTTCTTTTCTTATTTTGCAGTTGTTTTAGTATTTAAGTTTACAATTTCCTTCCTTTTTCTTTTCTTGTTGTAGATTTAAGTTCTAGTATTTAAGTTCAAAATTAATTAAAAGATAAAATATTTTTTAAAAATAACAAGTTTAGATGAGGCTAAGTAACATAAATTTGCAGTGAACACAGTGAGAACAGCTGCATGATCTTCACCTTCAATCTGCAACACATATGCAGATACTAAGGAATGAGCCTAGCTTGAGGCTTGGTTGGGCATAATTGGCAATATAAGGGAAATAGGTAATAAGGAGAGAAGGATAATATGGAGTTCAGTTGGTTCACAGAAGAATCAAGATGGAGAGGAAAGGAGAGCATGGCTAGTGCAGGGGAGATGGGAGAAAATTGAGGTATCAAATGATTGGAGGTCACAGTAAACATGAAGCATAGGGTTAGGTAAGGAAAGGCAGAGGAAGGGGTTAAAAGCCAATAGATCATGGTCAGATATGAAAATTTCAAAATTTTTGAAAATAGAAATAATTTGTTTGTGGGCAATGGCAAGATCAAAGTTATTCCTGTTTGTGTGTGACTGAGGAACTGCTTGTCAGAGCAGAAGTTAAGTAGCTGAGTGGTTAGGATATTTGAGAGAGGATCATATGCATGCTGAAGTCCTTTAGTATGAGAGCAGGTATTATAGAGGAGAGAAAAATTGTAAGCCGATTATCAATCCCACTGAAGAAGGAAGGGGAATGACATGGGAGTCTGTAGACAACAACTACCAAGATCTTGACTGGGTAGAGTAGCATGAACTTCAAAGGAAGAATGGTTACTGAGTAAATAAGGAAAGGCCAGAACCTGGAAGTACCAATGGGGAACAGGTATTCTAACTCCCTTTCCTCAATCAGTAAGTCAGTGAATAAGTATGAAGGTGCAGCCAGTCCTGGGAAAGGCAGCCAAATTGATTGTAATCAGAGGAAGGTTTCAGGTTTTAGGAAGAGGTAATAAATGAACTTTGGAGCTAAGATAGTGGAGTAGAGAAGCACTCAGCCAAGTTCTTCTAAATTCCCCTCCAAACATTTTTATAATAATGCCTCTAATGGAGTTTTGGAGCAACAGAAACAACAAAAGAATGTGCAAAACAAATTTTCCCATGAACAAATTAGGAGTTCAGGAGGAAAGGTCTGTGTCACTGGGTAGTGGTGGAATGTGCCTGGAGCACAGGGAGGACAAGCAGCATTCAGCAAGCCAACAGTGGGCCTAAGAGGCAGCTGCACGGGTGGCAGCAAGAGTTTCAGGATCTCTTAGCCTACCATTGGTAGGAAGAACAGACAACTGATCAGAAGTAGATTGTAGAGGACCCTTGCTATCACTGGTTTTCAGGACCTTGTTGCATTGCCTATACACAGTTTTGGACCAGAGTACCAAGTCAAAAGGGAACAATAGCACTTGCAGCTGAGGGGAGCTGGGGGCCAAGTCATGCTAAAGAGGAGTGCTTTGTTCACTCACAGGGGAGTAGGAAAACACTTCTCAATTCCAAGACAGAGAAAAACACTAGCAATTGTGACTGCAGGAGAGCAGGGGACCTGATTATAGTCCTAGGGCCAAGAAAAATGCTAGCATTAGTGAATACAAGAGAACAAGATACCTTCCTACATAAATACCAGAGTATAGATAAGGAGAGCAGTGAACACATCTCATCTTAGGTCATGTCACTTTGGAATGACTGAAAGCATGCAAACCTGCAGAGATAACTCTGAAAAAAAACAGCAAGAAAGGTCTGAAACTTGGGACAGTGCCACCTCCACTCTGGGTGCAGACTCCAACTTTAACATAAAGTTAAAATCAAGAAATAGGCTGGGAAAATGAGCAAACAAAAAAAAGAACTTGATCATAATAAATTACTATTGCGACAGAAAAAATCAAGACACAAACCCAGAAGAAGACAACAATGTCAAAACAGATACAAGCAAACACTAAAAGAAAAATGTGAATGGGATACAAAAAAAAAGGAATTTATAGAAGAATCCATTTTCTTTTAATCAAATAAGAGAGGTAGAGGAAAAATTGAAAAGAAATGAGAGTGATGTGGTAAAATTAAGGAAAAAAGTCAACAGCTTATTAAAAGAGGTACAGAAGTCTGTAGAGAACATTAAGGGGAAAAAATTTGACCAAATGGAAAAAAAGGAACAAAATTCACCAAAGAAAACAATGTTATTTAAAAATTGGAGTGGGACAAGTGGAAAGTGATGAATCCATGAGACAACAAGAAAGAGTAAAGCAAAATCAAAAGAATGAAAAAATAAAATAAAATGTGAAATATCTCATTGGAAAAACAAATTACCTGGAAAATAGATCCAGGAGAGATCATTTAAGAAATTTTGGAATAACTGAAAGCAATGATCGGAAAAAGAGCTTATACATCCTCTTTCAAGAACTTTTCAGAAAAAGCTGCCCTGATATTCTAGAACCAGATGATAAAATAGAAATTGAAAGAATCTACTTATCAGCTTTGGAAAGAGATCCCAACATGAAAACTCCCAGGAATATTGTAGTTAAATTCTAGTGATCCAAAGTCAAGAAGAAAATAATTCAAGCACTCAGAAACAAATAATTGAAATATTACGGAGCCACAGTCTGGATCACACGATTTAGCAGCTTTCATATTGGAGAATTAGCATAAATAAGATTTCATAGAAAGACATAGGAAACACATCCCATTCATTAATAAAATTAAATTAATCTCAGTAATATGGACAATAGTCCTTAATAGCTAATGAAAGCTTTTATTCCATATGAAATTATCATGGCTAAAATTTATGCCAATTAAATAAAATCTGTTTGAAAATTTCATTCATTTCATTTATTGAAAATATGCATAGGTAATGAGATTTCCTATGTGTTCACACTTTAGGGCCATGCTCTAGAAGGCTTAGAAAATTATATTCCAGAAGGCAAAGAAACTTGGGTCACAACCAAGAATAGCTTACCCAGCAAAACAGAACATAATCCTATGGGGATCGAGAAGGAGGGTAAACATTTGGATATTTGATGAAATAAAAGATTTCCAGGCCCTTCCTGATAAAATGATCAGAGTTGAATAGAAAATATGTCTTAGAAATAGTAGGCTCAACAGAAGCATTAAAAGGTAAAGAGGAAATGGAAATCACAAGACTCAAAAGGGATTAAATGTTTAGATTAGCATATGCGAATATAATAATTATATCTATTAAGAATTTTATCATTATTAGAGCAGTTATAAGTATTAAACATAGACAGAGAGGAATAGGTGAGAGTTGACTATAATGGGGTGATTTCTAAAACTTAAAATTAAGAGGTGAGAATGAGAAAGACAGAAAGAAGGGAAAGGGGAAAGGAAAAATAAAGAAAATTATCTCACATGAAAGTGGCATGAAAGAAGGATGAGGAAGACAAGACTGGGTGATGGAAAATAGTTTAATCATTTCATGGAATTGATTTAAAGAAGGAATAATATACACACTCATTTGGGCAAAGAAATTGATCTTATCCCAAGGGGAAGTAAAAGGGGAAGAGGAAAAGAGAAGGGGAGGAGGAGTGATAAAATGGAGAGTGGATTGAGTGGTAATGGTTAGAAGATAAATAGACTTTTGAGAAGGGACAGGTAAAAGGAGCAAGGAAAAGATAAACAGAAGGAAAATATGATGGAGGGAAATATACAGTTTAATAAGCATAACAGTGAATATGAATGGGATGAATTTACCTATAAAATGAAAGTGGATAGCAGAATGGATTAAAAACAATAATCCAAAAATATGTTACATATAAGAAAAACACTTGAAATAAAAAGGCACACAGAGATTAAAAACAAGAGACAATGCAGAATATATTATGCTTCAGCATAAGTTTAAAAAAAAGCAGGGGTAGCAATTCTGATCTCAGATAAAGCAAAAGCAAAAAGAGATAAGGAAAGAAAGATCATCTTGTTCAATGATACTAAAGACAATGAAGCAATAAAAATCTAAACATATGTACACAAAATGGCTTAGCATCCAAATTCTTAAACAATTACAAGGAAAAATAGTAAAATTTTACACCTGGAGCACCTCAGTTTCAGGTTCTCAAAACTACATAAAACTAATCATAAAATAAACAAGACAGAAATTGAATCAATGAATAACTTTTTTCAAAAGTTAGATATGATAGATGTCTGGAGAAAATTGGATGGGAATAAAAAGGTCTATATCTTTTTCTCAGCTGTATGTGGCATCTTCACAAAAACTGAGCATGTATCAGGGCATAAAAATCTCATCATTAAATGCTGAAAAGCAGAGACAGCAAATGTAGCCCATTCAGAACATAATGCAGTGAAATTATATTCAATAAAGAGCTGTGTAAAAACACAGATTAAAATTAATTGGAATAAAATAACCTAATTATAAAAATGAGGGACAAAGAAAAAATTTCAGAAACTATCAATAATTTCCTGAAAGAGAATGTCAACAATGAACAAATATATCAGAATTTATGGGATTCAGGACTTAGAGGAAAATTTAATTCTCTAAAAACTTACATCAATAAGAAAAAATCTGGGTTCAGAGCCTGCCTTGGCCTCAGGCACAAATATTTTTAACACCCAGGATGGTAAAGGGAGTTTAGGCATCTGAGCCTGGGAAGGTTGAGGGAACCTCCACTGACAAAGAATGCCAGACCCAGCTGTGTTACAGAGAGTGGTGCATGTGAAAAGAAACAGCACACACTTGGTGAGAATAGAAGCAGTGGAGGCAGGATACCTCTGGTGGTGGGCACTTACAGGAGGCTGAAGCTTTGGTTTTAGCTCCAGGTTATGGGGGAGAACTGAAGATATGAAGCCAGAGGCACTATCCACCATACCCCAGGAATAGAGGTGATGACAAAAATTAAGCTATTTCTATCAAAAAGCATGCATAATCAAAGGACAAAGAATCCAACCACAGAAAGTCACTGTGGTTATGGAAAAGACTAGGGTTCATCTTCAGAGGAAGATAATGAATGAAGTAAAGGAATCCTCTTTTACCCCCAAAGAGTAACATCAAATGGTCATCTGCTGAAAAAGAATTTATAGAAGAACTTTAAAAAGACTTTAAAAATCAAATGCAAGAAACTGAGGAAAAACTGAAAAAAAGAAGAAGAAGAAGAAGAAGAAGAATCCAAAAAAAAAAAAAACAACAACAACCCAAGATCATTGACAGAAAGTCAATGAATTAGAACAGGAGAACTAGAATTTTAAGAAAGAAAACGACTCCTTGAAAATCAGAGTTGTGCAAAAGGAATTCAGCAAAGTTATCAAATTAAAATATAAAGAATGAAAAAGTAGAAGAGAAAGTGAAATGTCTTATAAGGAAAAAAAATGATCTGGAGAACAGTTCAAAGTAGAGGGACAGAGCTAAGATGGCAGAGTAAAAGCAGGAATTTGCTTAAGCTCCTGCACCAACCACCTCCGATATCTGGGAAATATGACTCAAAACAAATTTTCGAGCTACAGACACCACAAAGTAACAGAGACAAGCAAATCTCTGGCTGAAGGAAGCCTGGCAAGCCAACAGGAAGGGTCCACCACACCATGCTGGGATCTAAGAACAATCTCTAGTGAGCTGTGCAGGACCAGAGACAGGATAGCACAGACCAGTGACACAGATCAGCTGGAGCAGATTTTAGGACAGTGAATCAAAGGCAGCTGTAGTCGTTTCCAGACTTCTTAACCCATAAATGCCAAAGAGAAAATAAAAGGTCAGTGGGGAACACTGTTGGAACTTGGTGATAGAAAAGCATGGTCCAGCTTCTGCCCCTGAGTCAAGAGGTGGTGGAAGCTCAGTGGCTGCAGCTGCTGCCACATGGCTGCTTAATGAGCTGCTGGCCTGCAGATCATGGGGAGACAAAGTGAACATTCAGATGGCAATTGCTCTTGCTTGGACCTGCTTGGATCTGGGTTGAAGTCTTGGGTGGTGGTCCTGGGGTGAGGAAAGCCAGTGTCCCAGAGCAGGTGTAGAGAGGGTGCCTTCCTCAGACATCTGACAAAAAGGAAACAACCCCAGCAACTTGGGACACAGCTCTCTCTGGAAGCAGAGTTCTCCCATGGCTAAGAGGTCAAAAGTCAAGTAATTGGCTGGCAACATGAGCAAGTAGAGGAAGCACAATAAGACCATAGAAAATTTTGGGGAGATGAAAAGGATCAAAACATGGAGCCAGAAGAGACAACAAAGTCAAAACCCCTGCATCAAAAGCTTCCAAGAAAAATATGAACTGGTTATAGGCTATGGACAAGCTCAAGAAGAATTTTGAAAATCAAGTAAGCAAAGTGGAGGAAACATTGGGAAGAGAAATGAGGATGATGCAAGAAAAACATTAAAAGCAAGTCAATAGCCTGCTAAAGGAGACCCAATATACACCAAAGAAAATAACACCTTAAAAAATAGACTAACTCAAATGGCAAAAGAGGCCCAAAAACTCAATGAGGAGAAGAATACCTTAAAAAGAAAAACTAGCCAGATAGAAAAGAAATTTCAAAAACTCAATGAAGAGAAAAATTCCATCAAAAGTAGACTGGAGCAAATGGTAGTTAATGACTTTATGAGAAATCAAGATGCTATAAAACAGATCCAAACAAATGGAAAAATAGAAGGGAATGTGAAATATCTCATAGGAAAAAACCACTGACCTGGAAAATAGATCCAGGAGAGATAATTTTTAAAATATTGGACTGCCTAAAAGCCATGAACAACAACAACAAAAAAGGCTTAGGCATCATTCTTCAAAAAATTCTCAAGGAAAATTGTGCTGATATTCTAGAATCAGAGGGCAAAATTGAAATAGAAAGAATTCACCAATCACTTCTTGAAAAATATCCCCAAAAGAAAACTCAGAGGAATATTATAGCCAAACTCCAAAGTTTCCAGGTCAAGGAGAAAATATTACAAGCAGCCCAGAAGAAACAATTTGAGTGTTATGGAAACACAATCAGGATAACACAAGATCTAGCAGCTTCTACATTAAGGGATCAGAGGGCTTGGAATATGATATTCTGGAGGTCAAAGGAGCTAGGATTAAAATCAAGAATCACCTACCCAGCAAAACTGAGTGTAATGCTTCCAGGGAAAATATGGACATTCAATGACATAGAGGACTTTCATGCATTCTTGATGAAAAGACCAGAGCTGAACAGAGGTTTTTGACTTTCAAATAAAAAAAAGCAAGATAAAAATGAGAAGGTTAACAGGAAAAAGAAATCATAAGGAACTTATTAAAGTTGAACTATTTACATTTCTACATGGAAAAGTGATCATTGTAATAGGGTGGATGATTGAAGGCAGGTCATATTAGGGAAGAGAATAGTTAGAAGTAAACACTTTTGAAAAGGGACAGGGTCAAGGAAGAAAACAGAATAAGTGGAGGGCAGGATAGGATGGAGGGAAATACTGTTAGTCTTTCGCAATATTACTACTATGGAAATGTTTTGCATAACTATACTTGTACAACCTATATTGTATTGCTTCTATTCCCATTGGAGGTGGGTGAGGAGGGAAGAAGGGAAAGAATCTGGAAATCAAAGTTTAAAAAAATGTTTTTTACATGCAACAGATAAATAAAATATACAGGCACTAGGGTATAGAAACCCATCTTGCCCTACTAGAAAGTTCTGGGGAGGATGGGGAAGTATAAGGCCAAGTGCTAGCAGCTTTCCAGAAGAATGCTACTATGAAAAGCTTTTAAGGTTCTGATTACCCAGTACAGTGAACATTCTATTTATTCCATAATAAATGAAAGCAAAACATCCAAAGTAAATCAAAGTGCACAATATTACAACTTATCCCCCAAAATCAAAATATAGCATTCACAACAACTTATCATAGAAAACGGCCATAGTTTCCACTACAGTGGTCACAATGTTTTGAACAAAGAACAATCATTTAGTAACTCAAGCACTCACAAAATCCTTAACTCAATCACAAATTACAATAATCAAAGTTTTCTACTCATGGGGCATACTATGTTACAAATCAATTACTTATTCAGTTATCAATCCCTAAGTACAATAATTTGGTCAACCAATCATCCCTCATTATTCACTATTCAATCAATAGAAAATACACAGACCATCCACCCTTAGGTCACTAGTCAATTTAATCTTAGTCAGTACACAGTATCCAAGTAAAGTCTTCTTTCAGTTTGACTCAGGGTGGTCCTTCAGATTCCCTGGATCCCCTTCCACAGTCCCAGATTCTACCTGGATTCATCAAACTGTCACCTGGTTTCAAAGGCAGACAGCTCCCAGGTTATTGTCCAGTTCTGTGTGCAGTTCCTACTCCACATTAGAGTTCACAGTGTCCAGTCCATCTCAAATCCTTCACTGTCTCTATTCCTGGGAAGTCAAGACCCAACAAAGCCACAAACAGACAAAGTCTCAGCATCATAGTCATGCTTTCTCAGTCTTTTTTCAGCTTTGACTGTCCCTTGGACCCAGAAGAAGTCTTAGCTGGCTTCCAGAATCAAAAATCACTCTATCCAGGTTTTCAAAATCAAAACCATTCTTTTCAGCCTGGAGGCCTTGGGGTGGGGGGAGGGGGTGGGGGGAATTGCGTGGCTTTCCTCCTCAGCCTGCTCTCAGCAGCTGCTTCTCCTGCCACTGCACTTCAAGGAATTCTGACTCAGTTCTCAATTTTTATTTCTCTTCTCAATTCTCAGTCCAGCAGTAGCAACCCAGACTCCAGACACTGCTGAGAAAATCTCTCTCTCTCTCTCTCTCTCTCTCTCTCTCTCTCTCTCTCTCTCTCTCTCTCTCTCTTTCCAGCAGAACAGCTTCTGCCAGCAGATGCTTGTCCCAAGAAATTCTGATCATCCCACTCTGGGGCTTTTTCTTATACACACACAACATCAGCTGCTTCCTGTTTCAGCCAACCCCTTACTGTTACTTCAGGAACAGTGGTTCATACCTTCTGTTTCTTTCACAGAGGTGTGATTAATTACTAAGTGCTAAGTACCTGCTTACTTGCCAGTACAAAGGGATCTTCAAATTCAAATTACATTACCATTACATGAGGATATAACAGAGAGCAAATTTGGGGAAGGGGTATTCAGTAGGCTGACTATCTTAGGGTGGGGGATAGGGGGAAGAACAGAAGAAAATTTGTAACTCAAAATCTTGTGGAAATGAATGTTGAAAACTAAAAATAAATAAATAAAATATTCAATTAAAAATTAAATTAAATTAAAAGGAGAAAGCATAAGAATAATCAGACCTGAAAGTTATGAACAAAAAAATGAATCTTGATACAATAATCCAAGAAATAAATTTTAAAAAATTATCCTGAAGCATTAGACCACAGAGAGAAAGTAGAAATAGAAGGAAAAAAAAAAAAACATTGATCACCCTTTCCAAGAAACCCTATGAAAAAACTTATAGGAATACTATAGTTAAATTCTGAAACCCACAGCTCAAGAATAAAATACTAAGAGCATAAAGAAAAAGAAATAAAATTTAAATATGAAGGTTCATAATTAAAATCACACAAGACCTAGCAACATGGACACTAAAGGAGTGCAGGTCTTAGAAAACTAGATATTGAAGAGGAAAGAACTTGGGTTCTGGTTGAAAAGGTCATACCCAGAAAAGTTAAACATAATCTTCACTGAAAAAAAAAATGGACATCTGATCAATTGTAAGACTTCCAGGACTTTGTTTAAAGAAAAAAACAACAATTAAATAGAAGATTTGACATACAAGAGCCAAGATAAATGTGAGGTACGTATCAAAAATTGACTACAAGGGATTGAATAAAGACATTCTGTTTACATTTTATATACAGAAAATGTAAAACATATACTTAAGATTGTCATTAGCAACTGGATAGTTTGTGATAAAGATTGAAGTAGATCTTAGTATGATATGACTTTATAAAGTAAAACAATCTAGAAACAGTAGAAAATTAATTATCTTAAATAAGTGAGGTATGAGAAGAAGAACCAATATAAAGGAATTAGATGGGGAGAAGTGCTGGTAGTTCTGGTAACCTACTTCCATAAGGAATCAAGATGGAACAATACACATGTATCTTGAAGAGTATAAAAATCTTCTGAATTCAGAAAAATAAAGTGATAAGGGGATAAGGAGAGCATAAGGTAGTGTAGCAGCAACATGATATTCATAGTACCTACAGTAGCTATAAATATGCTGGCATAATTCTGACTTGCAAACCATAACAGACTCTCCACATGGAAGATAGAAACAAAACATTTATTCAAATGCCAGAAAGCTGAATCTCAACACCAGAAAGCCAAATTCATCATAGCAACAAAGAAATCCAAGCCTTCCTCCTGCTAGGGCCTTCCTACAAATGGACACTCACAGCTCACTGCCTGCTTCCACTCTCTACCTCAATTCTAATTGCTCTCATTCCCAGCTCTGACTGCTATGACCAGCATCTGCTTAGTTCTGCCTCACATTCCTGCTCTACATGCTAAGAAAACTACTCCCACCACAGACTCATGTGACTCAGGCTTCCATGTGATTCAAGCAGATCACAAGGGCCTTTCAATGGATGGGAAAGATCTTAACATTAAGTAAAAATACATTAACAATACTTTACACCCCAAGATCTTTCATATACATTACATATGTCAATGGGGCAACTGGAGTCAACGGAACTTTACAACATAATAGAGATAACACAAAATAAGCACATAAAACAGTATCTTATGGTGGGGTTTGAGAACAAGCACCCCATCATTCCTCCCTCGAATGAATGGGGCCCAAAATCTTGGGGTCAAGTGCTAAGGTCTCTTCTTCCATAGCTACTTTCTGCTGAAATTGGACAGGGAACTGTCCATGCCCCCAAGAGGTCCCATTCAAGAGGTCAGTTCTTTAGCTGACATCCACAGTTTGGTCAATGGCAGGTCCAGGGTTGACACATCACAGTTATGGACAGGGGGTGGCATCCAACTTAAGTGATCGCATGTATGGTTGCGGATGGTACTAAGCCTGCAGGAAACAAATCTAGCAAGTAGCTTTAACAGACAAAAATCCAAAAAGAAACAAGGAGACAATAATCAGAAGCAGGGTAGATATAGGATTAGCTTGCTTCTGGAATCCATGGACCCACTATCATAACCTTATTCATTGTTGTTTACTGTTTTTTTTTTAATTTGCAGTTTTGGGGTCATCATTCTGGCTAGATATACACTTTCTTTAATCTGAGTGGGGGTTTGGCCAATTTCCTATACTCCCTGAATATGTGACAAACTTGGATACATGGATTCAGGAGGATATGTAGGGGCAGTTCCTACTTCCCTATTACATCTAATATTAAGCCCCTTTTCTCAGTACATTTTATATACTTTATTAGTCAGAATGCCATCTATTCTTCCAAAATCTACCCCTGCTGTAAATAGAGCAATAAACCATTCTTTTCATGTCAATCTATTCTGACTTTGAATCTGCTGGCAGTATATTCTTCTCTCTTGAGGAAATTTATCTTTTCCCCATTCCCCTAAGTCACTTAACTATGAAATATCATCCATTACCTTCAAAAGAGAATGCTCTACCTCCCCAATTAATAGAGTCAGAATTAGGTGCTTATAAACAGGAGGAGTCACTGTCACTATGATATTTCTATGAGAAACTTCTAAGGGAGTACTATGATATGCATTTGTATCTCCTATCATAATTACAATATTCATTACCTCTTCCTTTAAATTTCTCATGCAGTCTCTAAGCAAGTACCAGGGTCTATCTCCATTAAACCACATAGAGTCAGTAGGATGCTGTTGGCTGCATCCTTTGACAGCTAAAGCTAACAGATTAATTACATTGTTACCTCCTTGCATATGGTAATTCCTAAAAGTTTGCCTAAAGAATTCTGACTAATACTTATAAATTTCAAGCAATCTACTCTATTGAGTGATACTCCTCCAGCCCCTTCATCACTGATTCTCACCACCCAAGACCCTAACGATTCTCCCATCCTTTGAGTAAATGAACTTAATATAACAGTGACCACTTGCTGAGTAAAATCCTCAATTACTTCCCTAAACATTATATGACCCTCTTGGTTCTCCTGCTTTCTTCTTAGTATCAGATGAATGGCTACACTTATAAAAGCCTCCTCGTCTTACTTCATTTCATTTTCCTCCCAAACATTCTTCTGGCAACCACTGGGGCCCCAACTAGGCCCAACCTGTGCAAAGACTGTATGCACATTCCTTCTGTTAGTTTCTTCACTTCCTCTTAGCTAAATGAACAGTGGTTTGTTCTTCCAATATCTGAAAACCACCACCGCCCCCACCCACCCAGTTTGTTCTTCTAAAGTAAAGTATGAGTGCTGTGGCACAAAAAGATTCCCATGCAAACCATTCAACTCCCTTTCCATTTGAGCTTTCTCTTCCAGCAGCTTGTCTGCTTTTACACAGAAAGTGATAACCTGTTAGCAAGGCACAGCCTCTCCTACACACCCCTGCCAGTTCTTTCCTCAGTTCTATTGGTGTTCCTTCCAAACATCTTCCCAAATCTCTAGGTTCTCCCTTCTGTAGCCTTGATTTCCAGTTTTCACACAGCCCTGTGCCTTTAGCCCATTCTCTTGCTAGGGACATATAATGTAAATCTCCCATCCTGGGATATCCATTTCTCTCTCTAAAATTGTTGTGCCTCCAAATAGAGATCTGATATTTTGCAATCCCATGCTTGCTACAAAATGTAGTGTGAATGGGATGATCACAGCACCTAAGGTTTTTATGAATATGATGGCATAATTCTGAATTGCAAATATATCAGACTCTCCACGTGGAAAATAGGACCAAAATATTTATTCAAAGACCAGAAAGTCAAATCCATTATAGCAACAAAGAAATCTATACACAATAACCATGCAGGGGACACCACCATCTCCAAGCCTTCCCCCTGCTAGGGCTTTCCTATAAACAATCACATCTCACTGCCAGTTTCCTCTCTCTCCCTCAGTTCTAACTACTCTCATTTCCAGCTCTGACTGCTGTGACCAATTTCCTCTCAGTTCTCTTCCACCCTTTCCTGCTCTACCTGCTCAGAAAGCTGCTCCCACCACAGACTCATGTGACTCAGGCTTCCATGTGACTCAAGCAGGTCACATGGGCCTATTAATGAGTGAGAAATATCTTTCCATTAAGCAAAATTACATTAACAACACAGGGAGGGATCTTTAAAAGGGAAGGTGAGGGAACAGACTAAAGGGATGGTACAAAAGAATGTTTAGATTTATTGGAATGAGTGTATAGGGTGGGATTCTTGCAGGGCTGGGGGCTAAGTAATAGGAGGGCAAGTAAGTGGGTAAAAGTAAACTAGAGGAGTCAGGACGGATAGGAAATGAGAGATACACACAAATATAAAAACAAAGATGAGGTATAGAATTTGTCTGGGAAAGTACATGTCTATATATGTACTTATGTATGTATGTGTATCTTTATGTGTGTGTGTCTCTGTCTACATATAAATGTATCTGCACCTAATTGCAGCCTTCCAGGGGGAAGGAAAAAAGCACAAAGCAAAAAATTCACAACAGAGAACAAAAGAAAAGCAAAGGAAGCAAAGAAAAGATGGACAGCTCTCAACTCAATGTATAGTATTTATCATACAGGCTTTCTTGAAAACGTATTGCTATACTTTCATGTTGTACTGCGAACATGACATGTTTTTTTCTTACTTTGCATTTAAATTTCAATATTTAAGTTTATAATGTTTCTTTTTTTCTATTCTGTATTTGTGTTATACTGTAAAAAACTTCTCTATCTCCTTGCCTCTCTCACCCAACATCTCTCTAGCTCTAACTCCCAGCTTCCTGTGGCTCTGCTCTACCCTTCAGCAAACTCCTCTCACTACAGGCTCCATGTGACTACATTCAGCCTATTAGGGAGCAGAGTATATTTAAAAGCTTACTTCACTACCAATGAAGATGAAATTGAAGCAATTATTATGAGTTATCCTACCTAATTTCTGCCAACAAATTCAACAATTTAAGTAAAATGTTACTAACATTTACAAAAATATAAATTGAACAGATTAGTGGAAGAGAAAATGAGTACTTACATAAGCCTATATGAGAAAAATAAATTGAAAGAGCCATAAATGATCTCTCTAAGAAAAAAAAATCACAAGGAGCAGATAGATTCGTAATTAAATTCTAACAAACATTTAAAGTACCATTAATTCCATTAATATATAAACTATTTGGCAAAAGAGGCAAAGACAGTTCTGCCAAATTAATTGTATGACATAAATATGGTGCTGATACCTAAAACAAGAACAGCAAAAGCAGAAAAAGAGAATTATAAAGCAATTTCCCTAATTAATGTAAATGCAAATATTTTAAGTAAAATACTAGCAAGGATAATAAAGCAATATATCATGGGGATCATACAGTTTTGATTTATATAAAGAATGCATGGTTGGGTCAATATTAGGAAAATTATCAGCCTAATTGACCCATATCAAAAACAACATCAACAAAAGTCATATGGTTAACTCAATAAATGTACAAAAAGCTTTTAAAATGCAATATTCATTCTTATTAAAAAAAACACTAGAAAGCATAAGAATAAATGGGTCTTTCCACAAAATGACAAATAATATCCTAAAATCATGATCAAGCATTACCCGTAATGAGGATAAGTTAGGAACGTTTCCAATAAATTTATGAGTAAAGCAAAGATGCCTGTTATCTCCATTGTTATTCAATATTCTTCTAGAAATGCGAGGTATAACAATAAGACAAGAAAAAGAAATTGAAGGAATAAAGATAGGCTAGAGGAAACAAAGTGATCAGTCTTGCAGAAATATGGTTGTATCACAGACACATCATATGTGTGATGACTAACTTTGATAGACTTGACTTCTCTCAGCAATACAAGATTAGAAGACAACTACAAAAGACTCATGATGGAAAGGGATATCCAGAAGCAGAGAAAGAGCTACAGAGTCTACAGATTGAAGGAAACTATTTTCTCTCTCTCACATTTGTTTTGTTTTGTTTTTTATCCCTTCTTTTTCATTGTTCAGCCCATGGTTATAATCCTTTACAACATGACTAACATTCAATGTGAAGGGATTTGTAGAATCTATATTGGATTACATGCCACCATTGGGAGGTGGGAAGGAGAAGGAGGAGGAGAAAATTTGAAACTTAAGAGATTGTGGAACTGAATGTTGTAAACTAAAAACAAAAAATAAAAAGACATCGATTAATCAAAGAAAATATGATTGTATACTTAAAGAATCCTAGAAAACCAAATTTAAAATTAATTGGAATAATTAACAACTTCATCAACGTTGCAGGATATAAAATAAACCCACATAAGTCAGCAGTGTTTCTATATATTAACAACAAAAGCCAGCAGGAAGATAAAAAAAAATTATTTTAAAATAACTGCAGACAATATAAAAATACTTTGCAGTCTACATCCCAAGATAAATCTAGAAACTATACAAACACAATTTCAAAACATTTTTAAGCAAATAAAGTCAGATCTAAACATTTGGAGAAACATTCATTTATCATTGGCAGACTGAGTCAATATAATAAAAATGAGAAGTCTAACTAAATTAGCTACCAAACTAAGTATGTTAATGCCTAATTAACAAAAAATTATAAAGGTAGAAAACAATCACAATAAAATTCACCTGTTGCTATTACTGTGTTCAACATTCTCCTCGTTCTACTCATTTCACTTTGCAGTAGATCATGTAAGCTTTTACAGGTTTTTCTGAGAGCATCATTGCTTAGTCTTCATTTACAATCATATACCACAACAACTTGTTCAGTCATTCCCCAATTGATAGGAATTCCCTCAATTTCATTTATTTTGCCACTAGAAAAGAGCTACTATGTGTATTTTTGTACATATAGGTACTTTTCCTTTTTTATTTTTAATTTCTTTTGGAATACAAACCTAGCAGTGGTATTGCTGGGTCAGAAGGTCGACATGGTTTATAATTCTTTTGTTTTAGTTCCAAATTGCTCTACATAATGATCAAATCATTTCACAACTTGACCAATAGTGCATTAGTGTCTCAATTTTCCCATATCCCCTCTAATATCTGTCATTTTCCTTTTCTGTCCTATTTGTGGATCTGATAGGTGTTAGATGGTACCTCAGAATTGTTTCAATTTGCATTTCTCCAATCAATAGTGAGTTAGAGTATTTCTTCATATGGCTATAGATAGCTATAATTACTTCATCAGAAAATTGATAATACCTTTTGATCATTTGTCAATTTGGGAATCTCTCTTGCTTTTATGAATTTGACTCAGTTCTCTCTATGCTTGAGAAATGATGCTTTTATCTGAGAAACTTGCTTCAAAATTGGATTTAAGTAATGCAGGGCTGTGCAAAGTCATCATCCTCACTCTCTCCTCCAGAGTCATCTGAGTGTAGTGGCAAGACATATGTCATGGCAACTGGCAACAGCCTGAGATACAGTGGGAGACCCAGGCCTCAATATGTGAGGCAACACTCATTCAGTGATTAAAGGCAGATAAGAATTGAGGCAAAAAAATGGCCTAGTTTGCCTTTCCAAAGGAATTAATCTGGGAGGAGAAGATCCTTAGACTTTCTGGCCAGAACAGAAAATGATTGCTATTGTCAATTACTCTAAGTCAGGGGTTCTCAACGTGTGGGTCGCAACCCTTTAACAGGGCTTGCCTAAAACCATCAGAAAACACATATTTCCTGTGGTCTTAGGAACTGAGACACTGCTTGCTCCTCTATCATCTCCAGGCGGTTCTGCCCACATGCAGACATGTCCACATATGAGTATTAATGGGTCACCACATTAGGAAGGTTTAGAACCACTGCTCTAACTCATCAAAACTCAAACAATTATCAAGTGAGGCTTGGGCTGTGACCTATTATTGTCCAAACAGCAGGAGCCAGTGATTCAGGTTCAAAGACATAGTCAAGAAGCTCCATTTGAATCCCAACTGGCTTTATCAAAGTTCATTTACCAGAGCTATGTTTCAAGAAACCATGAATGAAAACTGTGAGACAAAAGAATTAAATATCTCAGTTTTTCAGGAGGAAAAATGTTAGAATAAATAAACAAATAGGGAAGAAAAAGATTTAGCCCCCAAGTCTCAAAGTATCTTGCATAAGTGATCAAAACTACAAGAGATTTAACCTCACTGAAATTCTGGTCCATTGTGTTCTTTGGTGGGAGGGGAGGGGGATATAGATCTTTTGCCTAAATTTCCTCAGGCTAGGGGTGATTTTGAAGCAAATGGCATAATCAAAGTCACCTTTCCTAGCCTCTGGTTAAACTAGCTCCACCTCTCATTATAATATTTATTGCCTCTCATTACTTGTTTACCCATGAATTTATTGCCACCCTCAGAATTAACAACCCTTATAAGGGCATACAGGCATTGAGTGGGTTTCATGAAGGTCTTTGGCAGTTTACAGTGTCACTGAGCCTTTTATCAATAAAGTGCTAGCATTGTTAATAAAGTAACTAATTACCCAGACATTATGTCCCTCAAACTTTTTAAATGTCACATGAGTCATGTATTTGAAAATGAAATTTGCTTTTCTGATTTGGTCTTTTCATCAGGAATGCTTGAAAGTCCTCTACTTCACTGAATATCCAATTTTTCCGCTGAAGGATTTTACTTAGTTTTGCTGGGTAGATGAATCTTGATTATAATCCTCAGCCCCTTTGCCTTCCAGAATATCATATTTTACCTCATCCAGTCCCTTAACATAGAAACTATTAAATCTTGCATTATTCTGACTTTGGCTTCATGATATTTGAATTATTGAATAAATTGTCTTGGGTTGGAAAATTGCTTCATCCTGTGCTTTTGTGGGTTCTGCTGCTCCAGAATTTTTTTTTTGAGATATTATGTAAAGTTCTTCAGAAAGAATTGACGGAGAGCTCAGGTGATTACTGGCTTTTTCTCCTCCATCTTGGCTCTGCTGAATTGAGCTAAATTCATTAGTATACAAGTCATTCCTTAATTGGCAAATGGTCAAAGGATATAAACAAGCAGTTTTCAGATGAAGTAATCAAAGCTATTTATAGATATAAGGGGAAAAAACACTCTAAATTGCTATTGATTAGAGGAATGCAAATTAAAACAATTTTGAAGTACCACCTCACAACTATTAGATTGACTAATATAGTAGAAAAGGAAAATGACAAATGTTGAAGGGCATGTTGAAAAATAAGGACACTAATGCACTGTTGGTAGAATTATGAACTGATCCAACAATTCTGGAGAGCGATTTTGAACTATGCCATTAGAGCTATAAAACTGTGCAAACTCTTTGACATAGCAATACCACTACCAGGCCTTTACTCCAAAAAGACAAAAAAAGAAAATAAATGGACATCTCTGTACAAAACTGTTTATAGCAACTATTTTTGTGGTGACAAAGAATTGGAAAATGAAGAGGTGCCCATTAATTGGGAAATGGGTAAGCAAGTTGTTGTATAGGATTGTAATGGAATACTATTGTGTTATGAGAAATGGTGAGGAGGATGCTCTCAGAAAACTTGGGAAGACTTACTTGAACTGAAAAGTGTACAGAACCAGGAAAATATTTTACATAGTGACAGCAATATTCTGTGATGATTATGAAAAATTTGGCTATTATCAACAATACAAGGATTCAAAAGAATTCTGAAGGACTTATGTTGCAAAATGCTATCTATCTTCACAGAAAGAATTGATGGCATATGAATGCAGATTGAAGCATACTTTTTTTTACTTGATTTATTATTCTTGCTTCTTTTGTCTATGTTTCTTTTGCAAAATGGCTAAAATGGAAATGTTTTGTATAGAAAAACATAGATAATCTGTATCATATTGTTTCCCTTAATAAAGAGGAGGAAGGGAGAGGGACAGAGAATTTGGAACTCAATTTTTTAAAGAACAAATGTTAAAAATGTTTGATTACATGTAACCGAGAAAAAATAAATAAAAACAACAAGTCATTGAAAATCAGAACTATGAAAAATAGAATAGAATGCTTTGAGAGTGGAAACATCTCAACAATTCTTTAAGTTGGAATTAGATGACAATTTGATATAAAGGTGGAAATGAGAGGGATTCTTACATTGTATTCAAGATAGATACATGAACTCTGAAATCCCTTGGAATTTTGCAATTATATAATGATAATAACTATCATCTATTTTGCAATTTAGGAGGCAGATAAGGAGACTCAATGAATAGAGCACTGGGGCTGGAGTCAGGAACACCTGAATTCAAATCCAGTCTCAGATACTTACTTTATGTATGATCCTCGGAAAGTCACTTAACCTATGTTTATCCTAATCAACTGGAAAAGAAAATGGCAAACTATTCTAGTGTCTTTCTCAAGAAAACTCAATGAACAGTATTGGTGTGATATAGTCCAGAGGGTCATAAAGAGGCTGACAGAACTGAATGACTCAACAGGAACAACAACATGCAGCATTTTAGAGTTTGAAAAATACTTTCTATTGTATTGCCACAATACACAATTGTTCATAAAAGTCCTGCGTGGTGGGTGCTACAAATATTGTGATCCTTATTTTACAGATGAAAAAGCTGAAATTAAGAGAAATGGCATGACTTTCCCTAAGTACCAGTTCAGAATGCAGATCTTCCTTATTTGAATTCCAGGAATGAATTCTTTACCCCACACTGCTTCCCTTTGATTGTTTCTTAAGTCATATAGCTAATCACACAGAGGTAAGATTTTAACCCATTCATTTCATGACTACAGGTCCAGAACTACTGCACCACACTCTTTCTGGGCTTCTGTGTACCTCATTGTGAGTTTTAACAAAGATGCTAAATACTCTTTTCATAATTATTAAGAAAATAACAATACATTTCCTAAGGTGAATCACATTAATAATAATATACTTATGTATGAACAATGCAGTATTCACAATGCCTACAGTAACTATAAGTATGCTGATATGGTTATTAATCACAAAATGTAACAGGCTCTCTCCATGGGAAATATAGCTAGAACATTTATTCAAACACTAGAAAACTGAATCCCCAAACCAGAATGTCAAAGCCAACACAGTAATTATGAAGTTGGCTCATGTAGTTAATGTAGCAAACACCCACATTCTCACATCTTCAAAACAGGACAGGCTACCTCAGACAAAAATCCTCCTCTCCTCACTCAGGGCAACTGCTCAGCATCCAGGCAGCTTGCTCCTAACAGCTCTGCAGTTCCCCCCCCGCAGTTCCCATCCCTGGCAGTCCTCAAGCAGAAGTTCTTAGCAGAGATTCTGGCGGGCTCAAAAAAAAAGAGTTTGTGTCATAACCACAGCCATTGCTTCCAGTTATCACCGCAGGGAATCTAGCTTGGCTCTGGCTTTCTCTTGCTCCACCCCTTCCTGCTATGTCAGCAAGTTCAAAGGGCATGTAAGAGCTTCAAATTCCATTATCATTACAACTTATACTACATTTCTATCTAAAAAGTGTCTTATCAGACCCTTTGAATCAAACACCAACCAGTGGAGTAGATATTGTAAACTTTATAATTCTTGTTTTAAAGATCATGAAATTGCTTTTTAGAGAGATGAAGTGATTTCGCAAGGGTCTCAAATAAAATAAATTTCAGAGTCAGGCCCCAAGCACTATTGTTTTACTTCTGAGAGCAATGCTCTTGACTCAGAATGACTATAGAAACTCATCCCCAAACTTTATTCAACTAAAAGATACAGACCAAGAAAGAGAAGAATAGTTCAGTCAAAATGCAAAAAAAATTTAAAACTTAGGGGGAACTGTGGTGTAAAAAGAATTATTTTGTAATATATCCATTGTAGATTGTAGAATTTAAACTAGAGTATTAAACTTTGAAAGTCTCATCTTGCAATGCTTTTACCATTTTCAAGGGAAGAGGGAGATTTTTTTTCTTTTTTTGTCTCCAGGGTAGAATATAAAAAGGATCACAGTTCTAGGCTACAACAATGATAAGAAAATGTAGCTTAATCATTCTGAACAACTGTTCCAAATTGTCCTATACAATTTACAGACAGAAAATTTCCTGACTTAACTCTTCCCCTAGCTACAGCAGCATTGTTTGTAGCATGGGCTAAATCACTTCTTGAAGGGGCTAAACACATTTTAGTTCTGGTCTATAATTGCATACATGACTGCTCTTGACTAATTGCCACCTAGGGATAGCTCTAAGATTGGCTAATGACATTTGGCAACATATAGGGAGACAGAATGCACTATGTGGATACATCGATCTCTCTATCAGTGGAGCAAAGGGTGTAACTGAACAGCTGAAAGACATGCTATCAAGCATAATAGGATCCAAATTACCCTGCCTGTCACAGAGGTACCAAGGTTATGATAGATATTAACTGTCACTCACTTGAACCATTTTCCATATGTGATTTTTAGAACAAATTAACTAAATATATGTGTGTATGCATACATATATAATGTGTATGTATATGTATATGCATGTGTGTTTATGTATGTATGTATATATATATAAATATATGCATACACACACATCTAATTAAAATTCTTGCAGTGCTTGATGGACATAAATATTAGTCTAACTCCAGAGTAAATCTTCCTAAACTGTTCTTTCTCTCAGCTTTTCTATTCGGTTTCTGATGGTTGAACAATATTTGCATTTATTGGCGGTATGGGCTTTTTTAGGCATATAGGGTCATCTATTATTAACGCGGGGTCAACACCTAAGATTTTCAGGGGTAGAAGGTGAATCATATTAAGTGGTTGAACAAAGGTGATAAATCAGCAGTATACACAGTCTACATTCTCCTAATTTACAAAAAGTCTTGATTTGAAAGCTACCATTCCAAAAGAGAAACTAGGATTATTTTATAAATAAAGTATATTCCCTTATTAGGTAGGAAGCTGAAATTCAAAGAAAAGGGTCCCAAGAAAGAGGGATGCTGGATTGAAACATGTCCTAATTCGTGGGAGGTATCTGGCCACGTGCAACATTTCCCAGGATAGCTTTAGATCTGAATTAAGTTTGGAAGCATACAATGGCCCTTTCCCCTAGTGGGCCACACAATGAATAGTGAATAAATTTGTAATGAATAAAATTATCTCATAAATGACTTTGGGAGAAAAGAGTTAACATAAAAAGAGGGTTAAGATAAAGAGAGAATAAAAGAAGATATCATAACATGTTTTTATTACTTTGACCTATTTGATTTCCTCTGGCTTTTTCACTTTCCCTTTTCTAGTATTATTCCTAACTTTTCCTTTATTTCCAGCCCCCTTCCCTTCTGCTCAAATCCCTAAATTATTTAGTAGTTTATTTAATAGTCTAGAGCTCATAGTTGGTAGAAATATGTTTGTTCACTTTATAAAGAAATGAAGACCTGATGTTCCGGATCTTGACTGTTTTCCTCTAAGTGCTAAAGTAGCAGGAGCAGATGAGGACAAAATATGGGTAACATGCTTCATAATGCACCACCAGCTACCATGATATATTGTTTAGTGTTTCAGAAGGAACTTAACAAACCTCAAAGATTTATTTCGGTAAGCTGTGCAGTGTAGTTTTGTGGAAGGAGTACTGGCCTTGGAGTTACAAGAATGGAGGTCTAGGTCTGCCCCTGACTTCCTGTGTAATCTTCAGTGAGACAATTAAACTTTTGGAGTTACTGTTTCCCCATGTGAAATGAGGGTGATGGTACTTGCCACACCCATCACACTGAGCTACTGGAAAGTTCAAATGAGCTCATTTGTGTCAAGTGCTTTGTAAAGTGTTATGTAAATACAAACCATAAAACCATAGGTTTAAATTTGGACTAGAGGCTAGTGTAGACCAACCTCCCTCATTTTAAGGATGAGGAGGTTGAAGCACAGAATGAGATGTTTTAATATAGTAGGCAAAAATAAGCCACCTTTACCTAAAATAAGTTAATGGAAATTTACTTTGGTATACTAAAGAAATAGAAGTTGATTCAACTCCCATATTTTGACTCCTGGGCTAAGAATTCTTTCTGCCTCTCTCTAACGAAGATTTCATCAGTCTGAGTGGTTAGGTCAACAACCAACCTGAAACCAACTGCTCTATTTGTTCTGCGCTATTTATTTTTCCACACATCTTCCCACAAATGAGTTCTTGTTTAAAGACCTTCTGCTGGGTACCAGGTTTCATAAGGAAGGGAGAGTAAACAAGAGATAATTAATTGCATCAATGAATAACCTTTTAACCTTCTCTGCTTAGTTATAATAAAGTTTGACAGCATAGATTTACGCAATAACCTTGGATGTGAGGTGAACTGTGCAAACATTTTCTGACTTTACTTCACTCAAATCATGATTACATCTTTGATAATTTTATTTTTTTCTGTTATTTGTTATTCACATTAAACTTTCCAAAAACAAAATGTTCCTGGAAGTATTCAAATTAAGACATTTTTCCATTGAAAGATTGCATGATGATATGGCAGTCTGTAAAGCTAAGCACTAGCAGCTTTTCAGAAAACTGCTACTGTGAACAGTTTTTAAGGTTCTGATTACACAGTATAGTGAACACTCTATTTATTCCATAACAAATTAAAGCAAAACATTCACAATAAATCAAAGTACAGCATTCAAAATATTACAACTTATCACAGATAATCAAAATACAGCATTCACAACAACTTGTCACATAAAATGGCCACATAGTTTAGACTACAGTGGTCACAAAGTTTTGAACAAAGAACAATTATTTAGTAACTCAATTCTTCAATCATCCTCAGGGAGGTTGACTCCTTAAGGGACACAAAGTACAGCAGTCAAAATTCTCCACTCATGGGGCACATTAAGTTAACTCAATTAGTCACTTATTCAGTCATCACTCACAAAGTACAATCATTTAGTCAATCAATCATCCATCATCATTCACTATTCAATCATCAGAAAATACACAGACCCTCCACCCTAAGTCACAAGTAAATTTATAATTTCTCAGTCAGTACACAGTATCCAAGTAAAGTCTTCTTTCAGTTTGACTCTCAGTGGGTTCTTGGATTCCCAGGATCCCCTTCCATGGTCCAAGATCCTACCTGGATTCACCACACTGTCACTTGGGTTCAAAGGCAGACAGCTCCCTGTGCAGTTCCTGCTCCACATTGGAGCTCACACTGTCCAGTCCATCTCAAATCCTTCATAGTCTCTGTTCCCAGGAAGACAAGGCTTAACAAAGCCACAAACAAAGTCTTAAATCCCTCACAATCATGCTTCCTCAGTCTTTTTTCAGCTTTGGCTGGCCCTCAGACTCATCAGAATTTTCAGCTGATTCCCAGAATCAAGATCACTCCATCTAGGTTTTCAAAATCAAAATCATTAACTCTGGCCTGGGAGGGGCTTTCCTCTGCAGCCTCCCTAGCAGCAGATCCTTATCCCAAGAAATTCTGACTCTCCCTCTCTGGGTTTTTCCTTGTATATAGTATTGCAGTAGCTTCCTGTTTCAGCCAACCCCTTCCTGTTATGTCAGGAAAATTAATTAATACCTTTTTGATTAATTATTAAGTGCTAATTATCTGTTACTTTTGCCAATACAAAGGGATCTTCAAATTCAAATTCCATTACCATTACACAGTCTTGGGAAGAATGACACTTCATGAATCTAGCTGCCTGTTAAAAGCTCAAGTCAGTAAAAAGTTTTAGGGAATATAATGTTTTAGTAAGCATGTTTGGATAAAAGTTAAGGCATATTGCTTTTAGGGTTCATGATGTGTATGTATATGTGTGTGTGTGTGTGTGTTTGTGCAAAGTACTCAAAAAACCTGATGAAGCATAATGTGAATACAATCCATGCAGTTTTATTCCAAGTCTATAGAAGGAGCTAGAGAAAGAACAGATGTCATGGAAAGCAAGTTGTCATAGAGAAATGATTTCATAAAGAAAAGTTTATGGGGGGCAGAGCCAAGATGGTGGCGTAGAAGCAGCAAGGTTCTGCAGCTCCCATATAGCTACCTCAAATACCCCCAAAATATGACTCTAAACAAATTTTAGGGCTCCAAAACTCACAAAAATATGGAAAAATACATCTCCTGCGGAAGGCAGCTTGGCAGGAAGGGCTCATCACAGCATGCTGGGAGCCGAAACCAGCCCAGCCTGAAACCGCAGCATGGCCTGGGGGTGGCCAGGATGAGCCACAGCAGGAGCCTTAAGGAGAGTGGATCAGTGGCAGTGGTGGCAGTTTCCAGAATTATCAAGCCATAAGAAACAAGGATAAAGTGAAAAGTCAGTGGAAGCTAAATTTAGGGGAGAAAAGTGGTCTGGCCAAACTGCATCCAGGGCAAGGAAGTGGCAGAAGTGACAGCCGGGCAGCCATCTCCACATGGCTACTTCAGAGCTGCCAGACTGCAGACTGCAGGGGGGCCAAGCAATTCTTCAGAGGCTAAGTACTCTTGCTGTTGAGTGGCCTAGATCCGGATTGTGGTCTTGGGTGGTGGTCCTGGGGTGCGTTTTCAGTGAGCCAAAGCTGGTGGGGGCTGCAGCAGCCTCCTAATAGCTCTAGCAGGTGCAAAAACCCCAGTAGTGTGGGACAGAGCTTTCCCCTCTGGAAGCAGAGTTCCACAGAGCTAAAAATTCAAGTAATTGACTGGCAACATGAGCAGGCAAAGGAAGCAAAGTAAGAACAGCAACCAAACTCTAGATTTCTTCTTGGGGGACAAAAAGGATCAAAGCATGGAACAGGAGGAAGGCAACACAGTCAGAACTACCACACCAAAAGCTTCCAGGAAACATGAAGACTTCCCACAAGCCATAGAGAAGCTTAAGAATGATTTTGAAAACCAAATAAGAGGAGTGGAAGAAAATTGGGAAGAAAAATCGAATGATGCAAGAAAATCATGAAAAGAGAGTCAACAATCTGACTGAAGAAAATAACACCTTAAAAAATAGATGAACTGAAATGGCAAAAGAGGCACAAAAAGCCAATGAGCAGAAGAATGCCTTAAAAAGTTGAATTTGCCAGATGGAAAAAGAATTTCAAAAGAGTGGAGCACAGGGAAGCAAATAACTTTATGAAAAATCAAGATACAATTAAACAGATCCAAACACATGAAAAAATAGAAGGTAATGTGAAATATCTCCTTGAAAAAAACACTGGCCTGGAAAATAGATCCAGGAAAGACAATTTAAAAATTATTTGACTACCGGAAAGCCATGATCAAAAAAAGAACTTAGAAAGCATCCTTCAAGAAATTCTCAAGGCAAATTGCCCTGATATTTTAGAACCAGAGGACAATATAGAACTTGAAAGAATTCACTGATCACCTCTTGAAAAATATCCCCAAAAGAAAACTCCTAGGAATGTTATAGCCAGGTCCCAGAGTCCCCAGATCAAGGAGAAAATGTTATAAGCTGCCAAGAAGAAATAATTTGAATACTGTTGAAACACAATTAGGATAATCCAGAATCTAGCAGCATCTACATTAAGGGATTGAAGGGCCTGGAATATGATATTCCAGAGATCAAGATAGTAGGATTAAAACCAAGAATCATCTACCCAGCAAAATTAAGTATAATGTTCCAGGGGAAAATATGGTCATTCAGTGAGGTGGAGGACTTTCAAACATTCTGAAAAACCGGAACTGAAAAGAATACTTGACACTCAAAAACTAGAAGCATGAGAACGTAAACATGGAAAAGAAATCATAAGGAACTTATCAAAGTTGAACTATTTACACTCCAATATGGAAAAATGATAAATGTAACTTCCGAAACTTTTCTCAGTATGAGGATAGGTGAAGGGAATACGAATTTATATATACCTATACATACACATATGTCTATATAGGAGTGTTTATATATGCGTACGAACACATATCTGAGTATGTGTATATATGAGTACATAGAGGGCACAGGATCAATTGAATAGGAAGGGACAACACTCTAAAAGGTGAAATTCTGCAGTGAGAGAGGATTAGAATGAAAGGAGACAGGGAAAAACAGAATGGGGTTAATCATCTCATATAGAAGAGGGAAGGGATAATTGTTACAATCAAGGGGAAGAACAGGAAGACAAAAGGGAAAGGGTCAACCTTACTCTCGTTGAATTTGGCTCAGGGAAGGAATGATATAAACTTTAAACTGGATATCTTGCCACAGAGAAGAGCAGGGGGGATGGGGATGAGAGGTGAGATGACGGAGGGGAAGCCAGGGTGGGGGGGGAGGGTTGCTGGAAGTACACACTTCTGTAAAGGGACAGGGACAGGAACAGGGTAGAGAATAGAACGAGGGGGCAGGATAGGAAGGAGGAACATATAATCATTCTCTTAATGCACACTGTGGAGATGTTCTGCATAATTACACATGTACAGCCTGTATTTAATTGTTTGTCCTTCCAGTGAGGGTGGGTAATGAAGGAGGAAGGGAAAGAATCTAGAATTTAAAGTTCCATAATCAAACATTAAAAATATATGTATATATTATTAATGTTATTGTTGTTATTATTATTATTATTATTAAGCTACATCCAGCTGGGAATTAAGATACACAGGCACTGGGGTAGGGAGATCCATCCTCCCCTACCAGAAACTCAGAGAGGTGATGCAGGAGGACATAGGAAAGAGCAGATTGGGGGAGGGGTTATACAGTGGGATGGCTGTCTTGAGGTGTTGAGTAGGTGAAATATGGGGAGAAAATTTGTAACTCAAAATCTTGTGAAAATGAATGATGTAAATAAGAAAATAAATAAATTAATTTAAAAAATGAAAAAAAAAATAAAAGTTTATGGACATGAGAATTGTGTTTAAATTTAAGGAATAGGAAGAGTAAAAATGAGAATATTAGCAGAAATATATTTTTATTCTCTGTCTCTCTCCTTCTACCTTTTTCTATATCTGTTTATCTATGAGTGTCTGGCTTTACATTTCTCTGTCTATCCTTGTCTCTCTCTCTCTCTCTCTCTCTCTCTCTCTCTCTCTGTATTTCTGTTCGTCTCTCTGTCTCTTCCTCTCTCTCTCTCTCTGTCTTTCTGTCTCTCAATCTCTGTGTCTCACTGTCTCTGTCTCTTACGGTCTCTATCTCTGTCTCTCTCTCTCTCTCTCTGTGTCTCTCTGTCTCTCTGTCTCTGTCTCCCTCTCTCTCTTTCTCTCCTCCCCCACTCTGGATGTAGAGCTTTACATTGAATGTCTATTTTCTAGGAACATATGAGTTATCCGAATCTCATTTTACGCAAGTGTTTAACATATGAATGATTTTCAAGAATTTCCATATTAGAGCTAGCATCCCCCATTCATAAAACATACTTTGCTGAATTAACTTTTTTGTGATAAGCTAAAATTTCACCAAAATAAGATATTTGAAATATTTGGGTCCTATGTATGTTTGTTAATATATTCCTCATACTTTAAAAAATAATCTATGAAGAAAAGGATATCTTCACTGGATATGGAAAGTACGGAAAGATTTTAACAGGCTGAGTAGAAGCATACATTTAATGAATCGGAGATGTGAGGAAGGCAAGGAATTAGCACAGGGAAGAATAAGATGAGCAAAACATTCCAATTTACCTCCAGCATAGAGTATAAAAAAGGCTATAGTATAGGAATTAAGGACCTTGAATAGCCCGACAAGGACAGGTGCCTACCTATTTGCTTATTCATTTGTTTGTTTTAAGGAAGGGAATGACATGATCAGATCAGAACTGCATTAGAAAGATTATTGACAGTTATGTTTTGGTTTGGTAACAGGAGACATTGGAAATGAAGAGACTAGAAAGCGAAAAGACTTGGCAACTTCATGCTGAAGGAGAAGAAGTAAAGATGAAGGAAGAAGGGTTTGAGGCTTACTAATTGGAAAATTATTTCTTCACTAAAAGAAATAGGCAAATTAAGAGGGAGAAAACTGGCACACTGCCTAACATATTGTAGGTTGTTAATAAATGATATATAGAACAATGTGACATTGTTGTTGTTCATCCTTCATTTTTGAAGATGGTCAATGATATCATAGGGTAATGTTTTGACTTGCACATGTGAGGGAGAGTTGCACAAAGTCATAGCCTCACTCTCACTTCCAGAGTCATCAAAGTTCAATGGCAAGTCAAAAATCAAGACAAAAGTGATGGATCAGGATGCAATGGATGACCCTGATGTCTTTAATATCTGACCAAGCTCTAAGCACTCCACAGCACCTACTTAAGCAGCCTTCATGATTGTTGGAACAAATTGTACAAATTTCACTGGAGGAAAATCTTCACATGTTTGGGGTTGACATCTCCCTAATTCATCAATAGATTTTAGGCTTGTTGGTCATCTCCAACTTGGTTTACATCAGTTGCCAAAATGGTTTTGTGAGGGTATGGCTCCTGAACATGCTCCATTTTCTTGAAGTCAAAGGTGAGAGCTGGTGAGAGGACACCAAAGGTGGATGAGCAGTCCTGAAAAGGTGTTTGTAAGCCTTCATTCACACCAAAGGTGTTAATCATCCCTGAACACACCATATAGAGGTAGTGTGGTATAAAGGAGAATCCTGGTTTGATATTCCCAGGACCTGAGTTAGAAACCTGACTATTGGCTATTTTCTCAGAAAGATGACTCATCTCTTTAGCAGTCTAGGTCTTAGTTTTTATCTGTAAAATTAGTGAATTAGATTAGATGTTCTCTGAATTCTCTCTGAGCTCAAATAATATGACATGATAAATTGCTCTAGTGTCTCCCTAGGCCACTAGTTCCTGGAGTAAACATTTCAAGATTTTCTTTCTCTTGCCCTTTCCATTTCATTCCCATTTTGGAAATTCACAAATAGAATTTAATGAAAGAAAGGAAAAAATAAAATTTTGAAATGTTATCTCACATTCTTCCTCAACACGTATTCATTAATAATAATGGCTGGCATTTATATAGTGGTATATTCTAAAGTTTACAATGTTCTTTAGATATATCATCTCACTTGATATTCATAACAAATTTCTGACATTGTACTATAGATATTATGATCCTCATTTACAGATTAGAAAACAGTCACAGATATGTAAAGTGGCTTACTCATCATCACAAAACAAGTAAATGTCAAATGCGAAATTTGAGTAGAAATTGTCCTGATTCCAAGTCCAGGATTTTGTGCATTAATACCATATTGCCTCTCTAATGATCTTGAAAACTGTACTACTAGTCACTTCTGAAACATACATAGTACCCAGTCTGTAGCTTGTCTCCTAAATAGTCATCCTAGCAGCCTGTGTCCAAAGAAGGCAAATTATAGCTCTTTCAATATTCTAGGGAAAAGATATCAAACACATAACTAGCATGGCACATGCAGCCAAACATTCTAGAGTGTGCCCAGAAGCAGATCAAATTGTGATTGGGAAATATGTAACAGAATAAATAAAGATACAATAAAACATAGAGAACATTACATTTTAAAATTAAGTCAATATGCAGCCTGCAGGAAAACTTAAGTATGTATCAGTAGCCCCCTTTTGAGTTGGGTTTAATACCACTGTTCTGAGGAGCCCTGAGGGATTAGGAAATGTCTATAGCTCATAAGCTCTCACTGGTGTGCTCCCTCCCATGATTATTAAATAGTGTTCATAATTCATCCAGATTTAATTAACTTTTAAAAATCAGTATTTCCTAAAATTATATGGTGAGTATAATTGGAACATACATTCACCCAAACCAGGAACATATCTTCAATCAATAAATTAAGAGTATAGAAAAAAATGAACTTTAGCTTAGAGAACATATGGAAAAGTGGATAATTTGAAGCTCCTATAAATTCATCTTTTCCCCTTATGAAGTTCAAAGCATATGTTTCTGCTATTTTCTTTGTAGGATACTGAAATTGCCTTCCCTTGGTGAATCTAATTGTCCCTCAAATCCTGATATAGAAATTGTTTCTTGTCATTGCCATTCTTGGGAAATTAATAGAAGTTCAATTAAAAAATCTAAATCCTGTCATCCTCAAAAGTTAAGGTCACTCTGGACAAGATGCAGAACTAAATGGTAACTATTCTTTCCTTTACATTGCTAGATATTTGAATATTGTGTTCTTAAGTAGTTTCTTGTTTTTAATAACCAGAAGGTGTTATGGGATTGTCATTAGTTTAATGGGTTTTTTTTCCAGATAGCCTTGGGAGTATATATTTATCAATTTTATTTTATTGTTCAAATTATAACAACTCTTTGAGGTAGGCACTATGTCTGTTTTATAGATGAGGAAACTGAGGTGCAGAATTGAAGGGATTTATACTTGGACACATAGCTAGTTAGTGAAAGAATTGGGATTCAAACGTGGGTGTTTTCAGAATCTTAAGTTCAACCGTCACTCTTTCCATTATATATCACATTACCTCCCTTCCCTATAATGTTCTGTTTTTCTGCCATATGTATCAATATTTTAATAATACATTTTTCAATTTGTTATTGATTTGTTTGTTTACTTTTAGTTTACAAGATTCAGTTCCACAATCCCTTGAGTTTCAAATTTTCTCCCCTCCCTGCACCACCCCCTCCCTATGGTGCCATGCAATCAAGTATAGGATCTGCAAATACTTTCACATCAAACATTAGTCTGATTGTAAAGAAGGGTTGTAACCCATGGAATGAACAATGGGAAAGAGGAAACAAAACCAAACATGAAAAAGAAAGAGAGCAGGTAGTTTGCTTCAGTCTGCATTTAAACTCTGTTCTTTCTAGATCTTTCTCTGAATGTAGACATCTCTTCCCATCCTGAGTCTTTTGGAGTTGTCTTATAACCTTGCGTTGCTGAGAAGAGTCCAGTCTATCAGAGCTGGTCATCACACATACATTGTGTCTGTAATTATATACAAATTTCTCCTGGTTCTGCTTTTCTCACTTAGGATCAGTTCATATAAGCCTCTCCAGGTAAATATGAAGTCCATCTGCTCCTCATTTCTTATAGCACAATAGTATTCCATTACATTCATATACCACACTTTATTTAGCCATTCCCCAATTGATGGGCATCCCTTTAATTTCCAATTTTTTGCCACCACAAAAAGGGCCACTATAAATACTTTTGTACATATGGATCATCCTCCCACTTCTATGATCTCTTTGGAATACAACCCTAGAAGTGATATTACTGGGTCAAATTATTATTATTTATAGCTCTTTGGGCATAGTTCCAGATTGCTCTCCAGAATGGTTGAATCAGTTCACAACTCAACCAACAATGGATTAGTGTTCCAATTTTTCTACATCCTCTCCAACATTTGTCATTTTCCTACTTTGTCATCTTATGCAATCTGACTGGTGAGATGTGGTTCCTCAATGTTGTTTTGATTTGCATTTCTCAAATCAATAGTGATTTGGAGCATTTTTTCATATGCTTATAGATATCTTTAATTTTTACCTCTGAAAATTGCCTGTTCATATCTGTATCAACAATGCAGTATTCACAATGCCTATAGTAACTATAAGTATGCTGATATGGTTATTAATCACAAAATGTAACAGACTCTCTACATGAGAAATATAGCTAGAACATTTATTTAAATACCAGAAAACCAAGTCCCAAAACCAGAAAGTCAAAGCCAACCCAGTAGTTATGAAGTTGGCACATGCAGTTAAAGTAGTAAACACCCACATTCTCAAGCCTTCAAACAGGACAGGCTACCTCAGGCAAAGATCCTCCACTTCTCACTCATGACAACTGCTCAGTGTCCAGGCAGCTTGCTCCCAGCAGCTCCAGCCCATGTAGTTCCCATCCCTGGCAGTCCTTAGCAGGAGTCCTTAGCAGAGATTCTGGCAGGCTCACAGAAAAAGGAGTTCGTGCTGCAACCACAGCCACTGCTGCTGCCACTACCGCTGCTTCCAGACACCATGGCAGGGACACTAGCTTGGTTCAGGCTTCTTTTTTGCTCCACTCTTTCCTGCTATGTCAGCAAGTTCAAGAGGCATGGAAGATTTTGAAATCCTAGTAGCATTACAATATCCTTTGACCATTTATCAATTGGGGAATGACTTGAATTCTTATAGATTTGACCCAATTCCTTGTATATTTTAGAAATGAGACCTTTATCCGAGACACTGGTTGTAAAAAATCTTTCCCAATTTCCCACTTCCTTCTTAATCTTGGTTACATTAACTTTGTTTGTACAGAAACTTTTCAATTTAATGTAATCAAGATTGTCCATTTTGCATTTTATAATGCTCTCTAACTCTTTTTTTGTGATAAATTCTTCCCTTTTCCATAAATCTCAAATTAACTACAAAGGACCTATGAAGGAAGATGCGATATGCTTCCAGAGAAAGAACCGATAAATAAAACTATGCATAGAATGATTTTAAATATATGTACATATATATAATGGTAGCCATCTCTGGGGGAGGGAGAGGGAAAGAAAAAGGTGAAAAAATAAAGTTACTTGATGTCTTTATTATATATTTAGAAGGAATAGCAAGTTGTACATGATAGATTTGCAGTTTCATGTGCAATCATCTTTTTTTCTATTCTACAATGCTATGGATTTTTTTTAAATTTCTTACATTCAGAACGAAATAAATATTTCTTTAAAAATTGATGAGTAGTAGAAATGCCTTTCTTTTTCCCCCCAGACACAAAATTCTCCTCTACAGTGAGTTGAATAAGAAAAATAATGAAAGTTTTTAAAAGGACATCTTTTGCATATAAAACTTGTAAGCTAAAACTAAACAATACCCAAGTCAGTTGAAAGATTTTTTTTTAATCTAAATTCTTCTTTTTCTATATATCAACACTAGATTGCCCCTTGCACATTACAATTACTCACAGGGCTTATATGTAACTAAAATTCAAAACATGACATGAACATAATGTGCTACCAGCTAAAGCAGTAACACAACTAATCCTGCTACTATCACACCTTGTGACAAAGTCCCTACTCATAAAACAAAATGCAACACATCTGCGAGGAAATTGTGTGATCAAAGGTTCTTATCAAAAACTAATTTGAAATCACTTGCTATATCATAAGCTGATTTACGTAATATTTAGGTACATTATGTAGATTTTTTTAAACATGCCACAAGCAAGATGTTTGGTTCTGTTTTTATTATTTTATCTATCTCTTTATTTGAATGATTATAAATACAGAAAACAGACACCAGCATTTTATCCCCTATTTTATGGTTCATCTGACTTAAAATTGATGGTATCTAGGTGTAAAAGAACTTCTACAGACAGAGAATAACACTCTGGTTCTGATTGTTTTAAAGGAAAATTCTAGCAAAGTTTTAAAGAACAAACATCATCAGTACTACCTCTGCTAAGATAAAAATGTTGTCTTAATACATGTAATGGGGAGGTACAAAGAAAAGAAAAACTATAGAGCCACACAGTTCACGGATGTTGATTTTAATTTTAAATAAAATAATGTCAAATAGTCTATAGAAATTTATCTCATTCATTACAAATATGTTGGATTTATACTACGGAAGCAAAGATAGTTCAACATTAGGAAAATTTTCCACATTATTTATAATATTAAAATAAAAAATAGTCAAAATTACAAAGGACATCTCAACCAGTACAGAAAAAGCTTTTTGACAAATAACAAAACACTTTGATGCAAAAACTCTCAAAGTATATGGATAGATATTTATTTTTATATAATAAAAATACCTTTACAAAGACACACTTTGTATACAATGGGAATAAAAGCTTACTCAATAAATAAATGAGTTAAGCAAAATGGCACACGTTGATACAGTTCTAAAACTTCTACTAAAGAAATATAAGAAGAGTTACATAAAGATATAATGAGAGATGAAAAGGAGACATAACTATCCCTGTTTGGTGATAATACCATGACTTAATGAAAGAATTCTAGAGGCTCTAGCAAGGATTATTTGAGACAACAGCATTGTCAAAGCTTAAATAAACACCATTTCTACATAATAACAACAAAATCAAGAGGCATCAGTAGGGAAATCTCATTTAAATTAACTACAAAATGTACAAAATATCTGAGGATTGTCCTCCCAAAGCATACTCAATACTTGTAAAAATTCTATTACAGATGTTCCTTAAAGTTGCAGGAATATTCAATGATCAGGTTTGGGCTGTGCCACTATAAAAATATTACCAAAGTAAATTTACAGTTTCAAGTTACCAAAGGACTGTATAGGTCCTAATGAAATAATAACAAAATTCAGCTGGAGAAACAAAATTTCAAAATATCCAGGAAAGTAAAAAGATCAATGAAGATGAATAGCAGTTCCAGACCTCTAACTGTTTATAATGTTGCCATCATCAAAACCACTTAGATTTGGTTACAAAATTAAAAAAAAAATTAAATGTGAATGGGGGTAAGTAGAGGAACTCTGAGGTTATGAATCTGGGAGACTAGAATGATGGTAATGTCAACAGAAAAACAAAGTAAAAAATGTCCAGTAGGAATTAAAGGGCAAGATAAGTTTTATTTTCGAGATGATAAGTATAAGTCCTTGTGACAAGATGGAAAGATGGAAATGGAAAACAGTATAGTTAGGTGAAGCCACAATTTATTGATCTCACCCACAAAGTAGTCAATAATAAGTTGGTCCCAACTTGGAGGAATATATAGTAGAGGGTCTCTAACTATCGGGTTTCATGCTATTCAACACTTTTATCAGACTTGGATAAAGACATAGAAGATATGCTTGTCAATTTTGTGAATGTCACAAAGCTGAAAAATAAAACAGTATATTGGATGGTAGAATTAAGATTCAAAAAGAGTTAACAGGCTAAAACAATGAGGTAAATTCAACATGGAGATTCTGTGCTTCTATGATACATTCTCAGATCCATATTCTATCATTTAGAGTGTTAGCTCTATTTTCTACCTTTATGTTATTCAACAAGTTGATAAGCATGCTCTCTATTCTATAATGTAAACCACTGGTCCAAATGTTGGACTGAAGATAATAAGAAGATATATAGTAAGGATAAATATAATAAAATATATAAAATGAAAATAAACTTAAAATTAACAATATCTTTCATAGTTAACTGCAAAACTATAGGATAAGAAAAATGTTACTAGTCAGCTAGCCATATGTAAAAGGCTCCTGACATTATTTTGCTCTAGCAAATATGAAAGCTAATGCAATCTTAGGCTCTGTTAATAGATTTAAAGTGTCCAAAATGAGGGAGATCATAGTTCTGCTATACTCTGCCACAATAAAGCCATTATTCATTTCTGTTTTTCACATTTTACTGAAATATACTCATATTATATACGTTTTTGAAATGGAAATTTATTGTTTTATATTCAATCCTTTCTTATCTTCTTCTGTGTACATGAAAATGTTTTCTTTTTCTTTTCTCACTTTATATTTAAGTTGAAAATGAATAAAACAATATTAAAAGTAAAAATCTTGCATCTGTCTAAGTTTTGCTCATATTTTACTTTTGATGGAATTAAATGTTGTCTCCTTAGAGAAAGATGAATTATCCTGCTGGTGAACCCTCTGGATTTGTGTTTTTCATTTAGCAGCTTCCTCATCATTTTCATCAAACCAGTCTTGATGTTTGTGAGTGTTCTGATCCACATAAGCAAATTCAGTGCTATACACCAAATCTCTGAAAGCTCCCCATTTCTTTTCTATTCCACTTTTGTCAACTGTGGGTTCGATCAACTTTTCCCTCCAAATTAGCAACAAACTGTTCCCTCTCTGAGAAGAGCTCTAATCTGTTGACATTAATTCTTCTGGTAGCCATTTTGCCTTGAGGTCACTGCTTTTGTTGAATGCAAATAGTTAGCTTGGAAAGGATAAGTCCACGTTCAGTCTATCACTCTATGCCACACATTGCCCTTGTCACTCACATCCTGTCTCTTCTCCATACAATGGCACAGTCTATTAAATGTCAATGTTTGCTGCATAATGCATCCATGAAGTTTTGTTGCACTTAATCAGGCAGAAGACAGTGCTGGTGATGAGAAGCTTGGGAGATATCAAAGTCTTCAATAGTAAGTGTCTATTGTTGTGTTTCAAACTCAATTCCTCCCTAGGACTCCCTGCCAAGTCTGGCAGTCTGAGCCATCTCTAGCATTAAAGTCACCCAGAATTAAAAGCTTGTCCTCTTTTGCTACATTGATAATAATGGTCTCCAGGTCTTCATAAATTTTTTCTTTTACCTCACCAGGGTTCATCATAGAGGGAGCATAGGCACTGATGGTGGTGGCATTACATTTTCCTGCAAATGGCAATCCCATTGTCATGATCCTGTTGCTTACTCCTTGTGGTAGGCATACAACTTTGTTGACTATATTAGTTTTGACTGCAAAACCTACACCAGCTTCATGATACTCCCCTTCACTGGCAACAGTCCAGAAAAATATGTATCCAGCTCCAACTTCAGTAAGCTGACCTTCATTTTCCAGTCACATTTCACTCAGGGCTGCTACCTGGATGTGATACCTGTTGAGTTCTCTTGCAACAATAACCGTTCGTCTTTCAGGGCTACTGGAATTTGTGTTGTCTATAAGTGTGTGCAGATTCCAGGTAGTTATGGTAAGTGGAATCATCTTTGAAGACATTTTTGTATGCTTGTGTGTGTGTGTGTGTGTGTGTGTGTGTGTGTGTGTGTGTGTGTGTGTGTGTGTTTCAAACACAGAGTGGGATCCCTGCCTGCACTGGTAATCAGGCCAGGGTTGGGTAAGCAGGCAATTTTTAGGGAACTTTTTTCTAGCTCTTCCTCATACCAGAAGGTGAACAGTATGATTCTTAAAAGGCTGCTCAGATACCCAGGGGGCTGCAGAATTCCACTGCTGCTTCCAGTGAGATGACCCCATGGCCAGGGACACCAGTGTGCTGGGTTATGACTACAACTACTAGTGTATCCACTCCTGTGCTTCATCACTTGCCTATCACCACAGGACTTTGATATAGGTAAAATTGTAAAATGGTATGGGTGATGTCTTTAAGTGAGAGAGTTACAAGAACTTGTCACCCTCGCTCTTTTGTCCACAGTCATCATAGTCCAGTGATAGGACAGAACCAAGACAACTGGTAATGGCTCAAGGTGATCTTGGCATATTCAACATCTAACCAAGTTCTAAGCACTCCACAGTGCCTGCTTAAGCTGCCTTCCTGGCCATTGGAACAGATTGTTCTAATTCACCCATTCTAATTTACCACCCGAAGTCTTCACGTATTTGTGGTAGACACTCTCCTCACTCATCAACAGGTTAGAGACCCCCAGTTACCCTCAACCTGGTTTAGCTTGTCGGTCAAAATGCTTTACTGGGATGTGACCACTGCTCATGTTACAGTTTCTAGGAGCCACACATGAGAGTTAGGTAGAACAGGTGAACACCAAAGGTGGAAAGCAGACCTGAAATGAGCTCAGCAGCCTTCACACCAGAGGCACTAGTGTTCCCTGAACATACTCTATACCACATATATCTGTATATCTATATCAATGGATATAGGCCCCAGCCAAGTTGGAAGCCTTTAGTAGAAAAACCAGGTCAAGGAGTTTAGACCACAGGGGAGTTGTCAGGTCTGTTGCTCATACCTGCAGACATTTTTAGCTAGTGATTGTGGGTGAGTTTAGTAGTAGTCTACTGGGGTAATACCCAAAAAGTAAGTCTAGAATTGTGCTGTTCAGACTGAAACTTGAAGAGGGAAACAATCATACTCCACACTGGATCAGACCCCTTTGGCTTCACTGAAAGCTTGCAAGTCCCTAGTCTGAGCTGTCCCTGAGATTCAAGGGAAACCAGCAATGAGACCTAAAACAAGAAAAATAGGACCAAGAATGTCAGAGACATTCTTTCCAAAAGTGCACAGAGTATGACTCTAATATAAAGTCTAAATCCAGGAAGTAAGGTTGAAAGAATGAACAAGTCAACAAAAAATCATTCCACCATTTTTACTACAATTTAGAAATACAATAATAACACAAACAGTAAAGTTCAGATGACATTAATTCCATTTCCAAATCACAAGTAAAATTATTGACATAAGATTGGGCTTACCAAGTGTAGAGGATGGCTGACTGACTTCTGACCTCCTTTTCCCCTCTCCCCACAAGTGCAGAGCCTGATTGTGTGGGTGGTTGATTTGGGAAGGAAGGAGAAAGAGGGTACTGCTCCTTGCGTGGGAGGGACTAAGGATCATAGAACCAGGATGTTGTAGAGTCCAGCACCTGAATGAAATGTCCTGGAACCACTGAGGAGGAGATTTTGGTGAATAAGGAGGAGGGTCCCTGAGGAACCCACAAACTTCCTGACAGGAGTTGCTTGGCTTCAGGGAACTTGGAGCAGAAGCTTCAGCTCTAGTGGTATGGACTTAGGGGTTTGAGAGGAGAGGTTCATCTGCTTGCCTACAGAAGTGGGCTTCAGAGTGCCCAGGGGCCTAGGGATGTTGCCAGTGGGACCCCCTCTGTAACTGCTGTGCCTCCTCCCCCTTATTCCTTTCACCAGGTAGGGGAGGTTAATTCAAATTCCCTCCTGTTCTTTGGGACTCTTCACTGCAGTTTTAGCTCAATCAGAGCCAAGACAACAGGGTGGAGGATTTTAATGGTTCTGACCCTTCACTGTATCCTCAGCTCAGTCAGAGCCAGGATAACAGAGAGAAGGTAGTAGTCCTAACCTGGAAAGATTTGTGACCACGGGGAAGGGAATCTTAGTGATTCTAACTTTTCACTGTGACTTCACTCTGATCAGAGCTGGACCACAGGGGTAAGGCACCACAGCCCTAGCCTTGTCTGAGGCAGGACTGCAGGGAGGAGAATCTTAGTTTCTTTTTTTTTTTTTTTAACTTTTTCTCAAGTAAACTTCACTTCTGTGTCCACTACTTAAAACTTCTTTGAAAGTGAGAGCTTTGAACCTTCCAGTCAAGGTGAGAAGGACTCTGGAAAAGATCTAGTGGCACCAATTCCCCTCTCCTCTTTACTGGGAAGTTCAAAGCTTTGTCTCTGAGGAGTTTCTTTTTCAGATCTGTGCATTTTCCTGGTTTATCTTAGTGTCAAATAGTATAATGATATTACACAGTTCTCTTTCTGTGACCCAGGAAAGGGTTAAGTACTAGTCCTATTCCAAAGTGCAGCTTTGAAACCTGCCTCTCATTGATCGGTGAAGTGACCCCTTTTCTCTTAGATAGATCTTAGGGGAGAAGATTCCCTTTCCTCTTTTTATGTCTCTCCACCTCCAGAACTTGGCCGGAGTCCAAGGAAGTAGAAAGACGCAGAGGGAAAGGAGTTTTTGTTTTTGTTTTTGTTTTCTTGCCAACAACCTTTCTGTAAGAGACCATCAATCTTTCTAGCCCAGATTCAGTGTTTTCTGTTCTGAATGGATGAATTTTGAATCTTACAAGGTGGCAGACTCAGAGATTTTTACACAGACACAGAGCAGATAAGACAAACAGAAAGCACAGAAAGTGATAACTTTTCTTTGTCTTCCAGATTATATGAAGACCAGGTGCTATTATAGCTTAATGGTCTTGTGGGATGGGAGTTGGGACTGAATGCCAGTGAGCCTAAAGGAAATCCCACTTATAGCCATGTTCTCAGTGGCATCCACAGAGTATCCTCTGTCTAGAGGAATTTGCCACATGGAGGGGCTTGGGAACTATGGTCCAAGTGATCCAGTTAAGCCTTCTTAAGTGCATGAAAGACCTCCCAGCTAAGAGAAGAAAAAAAAAAAGATTGGCTTACCTTTGGATTAGAGGGGGTCCAAATCAGAGATTTTCCTCCACATGGAGGGGGAGGTCAGAGTCAAAGACAGCCCAGCCAGGGACACCAAAAACTGTTGAGGTGGGGGCTCTGCTCACCCAAAAATTGTTGGGGCTTAATGATGTGTTGTGGTGAAATCATCTCAGAGAATTCAGATTCATACCACCTCTAATCCAAGTGCAGGCATTTATTGAGACTTATGTACCTATTGGTATAGTTCAAATATTTAAAGGAAAATTTAAGTGAACTACAGAGAGAAAGAGCTGAAAGAACTAAAACATTTTGGGGAACATATATCCCTTTCAGACTTAGACAAATTAAACAAAAATTAAAAAAACAAACAAAAAAGGGACCCAAATAGATTTTAAGAAAAGCTAGGTATGATAGACCTCTGCAGATTACTTAATGAGAAAAGAAATTATTACACATATTTGTCAACTATTCATGGAACCTTTGCAAAACCTGACCACGTCATAAGCCCTTCACAATCAAATGAAGAAAAACATATATACTAGGGACCACTTTTACTGACCACAACACAATAAAGTCATATTCAACAAAAGGCCATTGAAGAAACTATTCAAAATTAACTGGAGACAAAAATAACTAAATCCTAAAAAAATGGATAGATTAAAGAATAAATTAAAGAAATCTTAGATAATTTGATTAAAGATTATGTCAAAGGACAAAGGATGGTATGGTGGAGGACAGGTTTGGCCCCCGATAGGTTTTAACCCCTTTTCCTTTTATTCAAGAGTAGCCACTCTGATCTAGTTTACCTTTTGGCTCTCTACCTTTCCTTTTCTTATGCATTGAACAAGCATATTTCTCTTTTTTTACAGGGAAACACAGGGAAAGTGTTTCAGACAAAATTACTACAGCCGTGGGGGTCTCTAAACTTAGAGGTTATGCTGTGGAAATTATTCCAGAAGTATGCCTTTTCATTTTCTTCCCTATCCCTTTCTCCTCACTTCTTTGATAATGAAATTTCCTGAATTTGCAAGAGAAATGGTTTTAGGGGAAGGGAAGGATAGAGGGAAAGATGGAGGGAGGGAGGGAGGAAGGAAGGGAGAGAGGAAGGAAAGAAGGAAAGAAGGAAGGAAGAAAGGAAGGAAGGAAGGAAGGAAGGAAGGAAGGAAAGACAAATGCATACATATATTTTGGAATTATCTCCTTGTATTAATATATAAACATTTGATCCTTGTTTAGTCCTTTATTATTGCTTACTCATACTTACCTTTTACAGAATATATATACATGTATGTGTGAATGTGTGTGTGTGCATACATATATAATATATACAAAAAGAGAAAACATGTATTAGGTCATAAAAACTCACTATCAAATGAAGAACAGATATATTTAATACTTTTCAATATCACAACGTAATATATATATATATATACAAATATATACATATATAGGTATGTATGTATGTATATACACACACATATATATGCACATAAAACATGTACACATATGTATATGCATGTGTGCATATGCATAATATATGTATGTATATATGTCCCTTTGTATTTAATTTTACTCTACCACATCATTCACATACAGAACTCCTAGTAAATGTAGTCCATGTGTGGACACAGAATAGGAACTCTTCTGTGATTTAGAAGTTAGTAGCTACCTGAGACATTAGGGGGTGAAGTGACATGCCCTGTCTTATAGTTTGCATCTGAAGGAGTTGAATTTTTGTTTCATACTGGTTCTAAGACTGTCACTTTATCCACTATGATATATTGACACTAACTTAGTGGTTCCCATTGCACAGATACAGATATTTTCAGCATGCGTAAAAGCTATCTTATAGTCATTTTCTACTAAAAATAATAACTCCAGTGAAACTTATAGAATGCTATTTAAGGTGTCTAAACAAAGATACTAGAGACTTATCCTCCACCTTACCATTCTCTTTTCAAGATATTCAAACCAATAAAACTGTCTTAAAATATGTAGAAGTTCATTACACTTAAAAAAAAAACCTAAAAGTGAACTCTCAATCTTTACTGATTCTTATGTACTTTGATACAAATAATATTAACATAACAAAAATATTTATATGTTCTGCAAAATATAGGCAAAGAAAGCTCTGCAGCTTTGAAGAATTGAATACAAATTTTCTAATAGCCTTTCCTTGACAATTCTGAGAAATTTGAAGTACAATTCTTATTTTAAAGAAATAAAGTAAATAAATAAAACAAATAAAACTTATGTATATGTTCTTTGGTGTTTTTGATTTCAAAGATTTTTCTTTTGGTAAAAATACTTAATTCAATACTCAAGTGGACTAAGGATGGAATCATTTTAAGAATTTTCCCAAATGAAGATGCAACTTGTTCAGACACTTTCATGTTGTATGATTCTTGACCCTGTCTCTTCATAAATCCTCCATAGAGATCACATTCAAGATGCCTATGGTTTTCATATTGTTCTTTAACATGTGGATTGTACCAATTATAGACGTATCTCAATATCCTTGCATGATCATTTCAAGTAATTTTCTGTTCATGCATGCTTTTGATTACTTCTTTTACATTACTTCTTGTATCCAAGTTATCACTGGAAACACGCTGCAGTAGTCTTGCACACACTTATCAGCACTAAAAGATAAGTACAAGAGGATCTCTCAGTTTCTCTCCCCTTTTATCTCCATTTCCAATTATTCAGATGAATGGCAGACTTCACAGAACCCAAGTGACTAAATCTTTTGTAATTCTAGACAGACTTTGTGCTCTCTTATTAATTCTTCAAAATTGCATTCCATTCCAATCATTCATTCACTAGCTAATGTTGTAATAATGAATATATGCTGATGATGTTCCATAGGTTTCTTGAAATCATCATTATAACCATTTTACCTTATGTATTTACAGTTTAAGTAGTCTTTTAAATATAAGGTTGTAGGGAAGCATGGATTAATATATGTAAATATGTTTTTCAAATGTCAATATGCAACATAAAATTAAATAATGGTGAATATGAATTTATAATTGAATAAATGCCATCGGGGGCCTTCTTATCAAATAAAAGGCTATTGCTAATACCTAGTTCTCTGAGAAGGCTATTGCAGAATGGTTAATGGTTATAGACACATGAAGCACACTGTTTTTATCATCACTTAATTCAGTACCCAGAATAAGAGATGAGTTACTTCAAGCATGAAGGGTTGCTAACATTAAGCCAGATTTTATGCTAAAACAATATTTCATACAATTCTTTAGAAAGCACTAATCAAAAACAAATTAACTACAAGGTTGATGTAGAGCTTTCATTATAAATTTGGGGAAGATAAAAGAGTTTTAAATGCCCTGATTAAAAGCTATTTCATTTATAATTATTCTTCTAATAACTTAGCCTCCTTGTACAGTGTAATAAAGTAATCTCCATACATCTTTTCCAATGAAATGTCATTGATGTGCTGGTGATAAGAGAAAATCTCTCAGGTATCATGACTGTATGATAAGCAAAAATCCTTTGAGTCTTTCTACAAGCAAAATACACTGCTAGATTAGAGTAGCAGGAATGACATCTGGTGTACTGATGATGTAAGTGTTTACAATGATTAATTAACTAATCCTCAGTATTCTTCATATCTATGTTACTCTTTCATAGGTATTTTGTGGTTCAAAAAACAAAAATACAATGAAAAAGAATTGTTTTTCTCTCAAGGGAGAATCTTGGTTAGAATCAAAATTAGCATGTAGATTTGAGAAAACCTGGTTTATTCTCTTCCTCCACACTTCCTTGGCCAGAATTTAAAAGTCAAATTAGAGTGGGACCCAGGTGTAAAAAGTGTTATTCTTGAAGTGTGCTACAGGATTAATTATTTTGGTGGAATTGTAAACCTATAGAATCATATACTAACCTCTCTTCACTTCTAACCTGCCATGTGATATGGAAATCTCTATAGTATATCTTAATAGTTTAATGAAGTACAACTTGTTAACTATTAAGATAATAATGCTCTATTTCTGGACATTTTTAATTTTTAGGCCATTCTTTTTCTTTAATTTTAAAGTTTTGTTGATATCTTTTCTTATATATCATGATCATATCTAGATAGTTTCTTCTTCACCCCACCAAGTCTTTACTTAAACAAATGCTAAAAAAAAATGTTCAGCAAAACCAACATATCAACCAGACATGAAGGTGGATGTAACATTTCATACCAATAGTCCCTCACCCATTCAGTGAAAGGAAGGTGGTTTATTTCCTCATCTCTTTTTCTTTGTCTAAGATCAATCATTATAATGTTTATCATCACTTTATTTTCTTTCTACTTACAATGTTATAATTATTGTGTACATTGTTTTTCTGATAGTTCTTACTTCACTCTTTATCAATGAAAAAAACTTCCCATGTTTCTGTTGCACCCGGGCCCTTCCCTCTTCCCTCCCCACCCTTATGAAGGATGCCCAGACACTTACCTTGATCTAAGAGATGAAGTGATTGCTTGGAAGTGGGGGGTTGTGATACTTCTAGGTATATATGACTCAAGACTAAGAGGATTCAAACTATAAAGATAATGATGAAGAATTCTATAACTGGCTGTTAAGCCAGAAGTCCACAAATATATAAAAGAGATGACCCTTCCCTCTGCCATTTGGTTCTCTCTCTCTCTCTCTCTCTCTCTCTCTCTCTCTCTCTTTCTCTCTCTCTCTCCATGTGTGTGTCCATTTTCTTTCTTAGCTTCAAAGCTTGAGTATTATTTGGAATTCTGTCTAGAAAGGAGTGAGCTATCAGGAGCTGCTCAATTTTCCACATAGCACTGTGCAGCCATGAGCACATTCTATTTAACCAAGCCTGTTCCTGGAATGGGGCCAGCTCCTTCTATATTTCCTTTCTTAAACTCGAAGTCCTTGTGAGTTTCCACAGGTCTGGACATCTGCAGTTGTAAAAGCAGCAACATGATGGTAGCAGTACATTCTCTTTGGTTTCAATGAGTGGTAGCAGGGGAAGCATCTGCATCAGAGAGAGTTACGACTAGAAAGATAGGACTGGATCAGTTTAACTATTTCAAAAGCAAAATAAATAAACTATAGAATAATATATAAATATTGATATATATCAGTAAAAGAATGTTCAAAGGACAGCTATGCAAGAGAAAAGGAAAAGGGGAAAAGCAGCTAATTAACTGTCTTTCAAATTACTTTATGTCCCAACAAGGCTTGGACATTAACCTGCCAGACAATTATACTGCTAGTTACAGATTATGTTTCTGAGTCTTGTTCAAATCATTCTGTGCATTATGATTCTTTTCATGGTTATCATTATTTTCTATTTAAGAATAATAATTACCTCTTCTGTACCTGACTAGCATTGTACATTAGGTATTCTTTCCTACCCATCCTTTTTTGTGAGTGAGAAGGCTCTAGTCATGAATAAAATTCTTCCCAGGACTATAGAAGAGGTGAAATTTAATGAACTAATGAATGGGAGACTGTGGGTCTTAAGCCCTCATTGGAAGACCCTATCAGAATTAAATCAAATCTCAGACTAGATATCTGGATGCAAAAATATGGATTGGCAAAGTATCTGAGCCTAATAAATGGTGCCTCTATGTGAGATATGTGCGGGTAAAAAGAGTTACAGGGAGAAAAACTTTATTGATCTTTCTCAGATTCTTAGAGAGGATCAATTCATGCTCTCTCACAGAGGTGTTCCCGTACAATCAGAAGCGTAAGTCACAAAGGGTGAACTTCTACAAACAATGATCACCATCACTGTCATACATTCCCCTGTGAAGAAACAGCTACTGGTGCTGATGCTACTCAATACTTGGTCTTCCAGGTGCTATCTCTACTCCTGATTTCTTCAAATTTACTGAAAAGGTTGCAAAATATTGTTATGATTGAGGTTGCATAATAATACTGTCTCTCGCTTAGCTTGGTAAGATTATACTGTCTTTTTGATACACTGAATTATGCCCCCAAAGATGTATAGCAAACTTCTGAAAACCTCTTCCTTTCCACTCTAAGAAAACCTCTCTTCTCAGAATAAAACCTGCCAGAGACAGAGAAGGAGACAGGTCAGGTCACTGCCCCAGGCAGCATAACACACAGAGCCTATCAGTGCCCAGGCAGACCCAAAGGAGGCACAGCAAGAGACTGGACCAGAGTAGCACCTATTTTTTTTTTTGTTTTTTACATTTACTGGCTCTTTAAACTTGAACAAGTCACAGTTACCTAAGTTACAAAACACTTTTCTGTCTGGATTGATAGTAGAACAATACTCACTATAAGTTCCTCACATAATTGAAAACAATCACAATTTAAGACCAAAAAATGTCGATAAATTTATTCATAAATCCATCCATGTAATGTTCTTCTAATCCTCTTGGTACTTCAATTTCACTTTCTGTATTCAAGTGATTGAGATAATATTAATTTAGGTATTTTGTGTTTTTCCTCAATTTTGGGGTCAGTTTAATAAACATAGATTTCTAAATTTCAACAATAATTTGTGTTTGTTCTCTTATAAAATCATATTATTCATTTTGTTTTAATTTGGTATATTTTACTTTTTTAAATCAAGTGAGCTGAATGTTCAACAATTCTGTAAGTCATTTCAAAGAACTGGCTTTGAGATTTTTTTATCATTTCTAGAATTTTCTTTGCGTGTGTGCATGTGTGTGTGTTCCATCTTATCTTTCTCCTCTAATTTACTAGATATCTTCTTTTGTGCTTATTTTATGTTTTGTTAATTTATTTTTAATTTTGAATTGAATACTTAATTTATCATTCTTTCTGCTTTGTTAATAGATTTCACTTTTTTTCCTTTTAAGTACTATTTTAGGAATGTTGACTCCCCACAAAAATTTGTATCTTTTTCATTCCTCTTCATGCAGTTATTTTTCTATTTTTTATTCTTTGACTCACTATTAATTATTTTATCAAGTCTCCATTCACATCTTTATATTTTGCTTCCCCTCCCCACAGCGATCACTATTTTTATGGCATTATGACATGGAAAGTTCATTTGTTTATAATCTCTCTGAGTCCTAGCACATGGTTAGTTAGACTGAAAGCTACACAATGTCAAGGACTGCTTTACTTGTGTCTTTGTGTCCCCAGCATTCATCACAAAGTCATATAGTCAATGAAGTTAATTAAATTTGTACCCCTTAAAGATCATCATATTTTTCAACTTTAATATTGCCAAAATATCTGCTTAGTTCTATATTTCACTTTTTTAGTTCTCGATTTGTTTTATCTAGCTCAGAGTGAATAACTTTAAGGTGGATTCATACCTATGTCTTTTTTTTGGCAGTTCAGTTAACTTTTCTTTTCCACATTCAGATGATAGGTCACATGTTAATCATGATGTAATTTCATTGTCTGTGGCGACTTTAAGCACACTTTAGTTTTCCTTTTCATTTCTCTTGACATTGTGAATTTTTATTTCTGTCTTCTTTGATAGAATTATTTCAACTTGTGCTTTTTTTAGAATCTCCTGTGACATGGTAAATTTTATTCAAACTTTATAAATTTCATTCTGCATTTTCCCTCATTTTTAGATATATTTCTTTATTGTCTGTTTTTAAATATATTCTGGCATTCTTTTGTTGTTGTTGTTGAATTGTGTAAACAATTCCTATTAATGTTTTTATTTTAGATTTGTTATCTTATTTCTTTTGTCTTGATTTTTGTTGTTAAGTCATTTATAGTCATGTCTAACTCTTCATGACCCCTTTTTGGGATTTTCTTGGCAAAGATGATGGAGTGATTTGCCATTTCCTTCTCCAGATCATTTTATAGATTTAAAATAGAGGCAAAGAACAGTAAGAGACTTGCTTAGGGTCACACAACTTATAAGTGTGTGAGGCCAGATTTGAACTCATGAAGATGAGTCTTCCTGATTCCAAGCACATGGCTCTATTCACTGACTTTTAGCCACATTTCTAAGTCAGTACATTGTCCCTGCAATTAATTTTGCTTATAGTTTTGATAATAGCCTATATCCTTCCCAACCCCAAACAATTCTTCAAATCTGTTTACCCACTTTGCCCCAAGTGTAATTTACTTAAATTATTCATTTTTATCTTAGTTAATTGCCTACTTCCTTCCTCACTTTTTTGACCCTTTCCTTTCCCAGATGATAAACATGTGGAGCCCTCTCCTTCATTTGCCTGCCATCTTGATGTAAGTAGAAATTTGGAGCATTCTTGCATGAACTACACATTAAATTTGTATTTCTTAATTCTGTCCCCTACTATTCTATTTTGAATTTTGTTCTGACATTTATACACTATTAGGCCTTTCTTCTTTACTCTATCTACACCCTTCATGAAATGAATAAATAGCTTCTGGAGTGAAAAATTTGAGCTACGTTTTCTATTTCATTTCTATGTTAGTACATTTATAGGTCTCATCTCATTCTCATTCCCCTAATTTGCATGCTTATCTCTTTATCAGTGCAACCTTTGGCTCTGCTAGACTTCAAGAAATAGCGGTCAATAGAGAAGGTAATGAAATGTGGTTAAGATCACTTTGTTTTCCAAATTATGAGCTCTAGAAATATTCCCTGCCCTATGGGTGAACACCAAGCACTCCTAAGAACTCAATATCTTGTGTCTAATATATCATCCACCTAATCCCCTAAATATTGGACTCTCTGGAGTATTCACTTTGATAAAATGTGATCCTCATTTGTGTTAACAAAAAAAACACAATATAAAACATAGAAATAAAATGGACCTTTGCCTAATATTATAAACATTTTCTAAGACCAAATGAGCAATTATTTGTATCAAAGAAACACTAAAAACCTTTCCAATAAAACCAGAGTTGAAATTGTGAATTGTTTCAATAAATCTGAGAAACAATTTGGAACCAAACCCAAAACATCATTAAAATGCATGGACTATTACACCCAACAATACTAACACTGGGCACATACCTGAAGAAGGTCGAAGTCAGAAGCAAAGCTTTCATACTTAGAAATGTCAGAATTAGCTAGGTTGTTCAGTAGAGAGAATAGCAGACCTGAATCTGGGTACAAATCTTGGAGCTGAGTTCAAATTTAGCTTCAGTCATTTAATAACTAACTGTGTGACATGGAATAAGATATTGAAGTTCCCTGTGCCTCAGTTTCATCTTCTGTAAAATAGGGAAAATAATAGGAACTGTTTCCCAGTTATTATGAGGATCAAATGAGATGATATTTATAAAACCTTATATAAATGCTGGCTATTATTATAAATTTGCGAGACTACTTTAAATAATGCTTTTTTTACATGTGAAGCAAGAACTTGAAGCAAAATGGATTCCCATTGTTTGGTGAATGAGTGACTATGCTGTAGAATATGAAATAGTGAAATATTATTGTGCTATAAGAAATGATGAATATGAAGAGTTCAGAAAAACTTGAAAAGCTAGAAGAATTGATGAAGAATGAGATAAACAGAACTGAGATAAAATTAATAATAAAAGAAAAATAGCTACAAAAGACAACAGGACTGCAAGCAATGCAATATCCAAAGAATTTCAGAGGATTGACTGTGAAATACCTATTCACATACCTATTTTCCAGAACTGCCTTTCCCCACAAGTGCAAAAATATACGTCATTATATGTGTGCAGTGTTAAGGATTTGGGGTTTTTTTATATGCTTAACTGCAATGATTTGTCATAAGGAAGGATAGGAATATTAGGGAGTAATAATGAGGTTTAGAAAAAAAAATATGTAGTACAATGGAGCATCTGCAAAATTTTCCTTCCTACTTCTTTCTGACCATATGGTGATTCACCATTTGTGTGCATCTTAGATGAAAACCTCCTTGGTTGCTTCCAGCAAGTTTTGAAAACACTTGGTGTTTTGGTATGAGTAAGCTGAGGTAGTTCCTTAATTATTCCCCTTCCCTTCCCCTACTCCATGAATTTGGAAAGGGAATTAGATATTCTAACAGGTTAAAAAAGGGATAGTGAGCTTTCTATTCACTTTCTTCCTCCAATTCAACCAAATGGCAATCAGTGTTTACCTAAAAGGAAAAGATGGGCAGCACGCCTCCCTTTACTCCATCTATATATTCACCAACATGTGGAGAATGGACAAGTTCATAACTGGAAAGCTCATACTTAGGCTTCTGTTTTCTTTGCTGAGTGTGAGATTGAGGATTGTTCTTGAACCAAATGTGTCGAGGCTTGGATGTGACCTTATAAGCTCCAGAGTTTCTTCATGCATTTAAGTGTAAATGATTGATGAAGGGAAAAAGCTTCTGCACTGGAAACAGCCATCAACCCCTGGCTAATCTTGCCTATAGACATGAACTTTGAGGGAGATAAGAGTTATCGAGGTAAAAAATGTTTTTTAAATTACTAATCAGCATTTCCAAGAGACAGCAACAGTTGTTATAAGTTGAATTGTTACACTGTTTTATTTTTTTTCTAGAAATGTAAACTATAAGTCTTCTGTGTCTTTTACTGTCTCTTTTATATCCTGGAAATAATGACTTGTCTCTTACCTGGTTCATATTATAAAATGAGTACCTTTCTACCCTCCTCTAACTTGGGAAGTCTAAAATGTGAGTCAAAACCTTTCCCGGTGCATTAACTCTGGTGTGGATTTAATTAGGGATAGAGTGTGAGAGAAAGGAACCTTGCCTATTTTATTTTTTCATTTTTAAATTTTTGGAGGTAATTGGAGTTGTGACTTGCCCAGGATTACATAACTAGTAAATGTCTGAGGTTGGATTTGACTGCAAAGTCCTCCTGACTCCAAGGCTGGTGCTACACCCACTGTGCCATCAAACTGCCTCTAATTTTTACGAGTTGTAATTTTAAAAATTGAATAGAGCTCCCTGAAAACACAGAGGCTAACAAAACATTGAACATAGTACAGGCTTCATCTGACCTGAGTTATTACAAAGAACTCAAACACATATAGTCAAACAAGACACTCTCTTTCTTTCCCCCAATAAGTTTCCATTTCTCCCAAGACCTACACAGTCCTCCAGGAATACAACTGAAATTAGCCCTCCTTCCCCTCCTCAAACAAAATAACAATACCTGAGACTGCTAGAAAGTGCAACTACTAGAAATTCTGATCATTCCTATTGCCCCATATTGCCCTATATTTTTGATCCCCTTAAAGGGAAAACATGGAAGAGAGGGAATGAGAGAAGAAACAAGTATTTATTAAGTTCCTACTATATACCAGACACTATGATAAGAACACTAGAAATATTATCTCATTTGATTCTCTCAATGCTGGGATATAGGTACTATTCTTATGCCCATTTTATTTTGGGGGAAACTAGGGCAAAAAGAGGATAAGTTAGTTTCCATGGTCACACAATTAGTATGTGACTGATGCTGGATTTGAAATCAGGTCTTCCTGACTCTAGACTCAGCTCTATCCATTGTATGTAGCACTGAGCTGCCTACACAAAGTGGATAGAGACTTCTAGCTCATGTAGTATCAATAGTTAGTCTAAATCTCTCCTCCAGAACATATTAACTCAGAATACAAGAAGGGACAACATTTAGGTTATTCCACATTCCAACTCTGTCCCTTGCTACTTCTTGGTTCCAATTTATTCTAGAAACTCCTCTGTTTCATCCATAAATTTTGTTACTCAAGAATGCCTCTACCAGATCTAGAAATTCCATGCCCATATGCTTCTTCTTCTATCTATTACTTTTAATTGGGCCACATTATTTCCCAGAGCGGTCTTGAAGAGACATTAGTTTTCCTCTAGAGAACTGAGTCTGAGTCTCTACATGTGGCTAATATTCTTTCTACATCTTTCTCAACTCTAGCTCCCATCAGTAATTTCTATTCTCTCCTTTAAAGGTCAAATTCAAAGGTACATCCTACATGTAGGTATTGATCAATCATTAATCATTGACATGGTGGGAAAAGGACCAAGTGATAGTAACAAAAGGACAGATTCAAAATGGTAAGCATCTTGGCATTAACAAGTATGAAAATGAACTTAAAAATGCTTAGATTAGGTCCTTTTAGCTACATTGCAAAAATGGTTTCTTTGAAAAACTGTATAAATTGACTAAAATCTGTTACATTTCTCTTTTCATATGTTAAAAAAGTAGAAGTGTCAGTTTTATTATATTAAAAACCTTTCACCTCAGGATTTTATAAAGAGGAAAGCATTGGGGTTTTGTTCATGTGTTTCCTTGTTTTTGAAAAAATAATTGCCACAACCATCAAACATTTTAGTCACTTTAGGGAAGAAGGTAAGTTGTAAAGTTTGGTTGCATAATAAAGCAATTATATTAATTATTTATAACATTTTAATATAACAATTACATTCATGGAAAATCATATTTTGGTATGTGATAAAATGATGAGCCAAATAGTGTGATAAAAAGAAACCTTGCCTTTCTTATTAGAGGCAATGTTCCTCAGGACAAAACCCAGTCCAGGGCTGCACAGTTGGTTCCATAGTTTATAGGGAGGATTTATGGAGATACATACATACATACATACACATATAATGATTGTCAAAAATAACAGCAGTTATTTATCCCAAAGAAAATGGTTCCCTTGTTTCACTGTGGCAAAAATATCCACTATCACTGAAAGAACTTGATTATTTAAAGAAGACATCTTTTAGGTTCCTTACTATTTCAACTCAGACAAAATACCACAGTTCATATAGCATTTCTGGATCGCTATTATCAATTACTCTCCAAGCCAAAATTTACTTTGTCTGTTGCACCTACTACTACTAACCTGATAGTAGACAAAATATATTTTTGGTGCTCTATAATAGAATCTCCACTATTGCATGCCTTACCACAAGAATATCAGGAACACATTGAGAAGTTCTACTCCATTCAGTTCTCCACCAAGAGTTCACTATAGATTACTACCATGAGTCTTCCCCAATTCATTATGCCATACCATTATCCCAGTGGTGGATAATCATTTGTGGGAAAGAAAAAAGAGAAACTATAAACCTGGGGTTGGAAACAGGATTATAAATCATCTGATTGAGACTAAAAGTAGAAATATAAGTGATATCATTTTAGGGTTAATCCACAAACTTCTGGCAGCTAGATGACTCCTTAGGCCTGGAATCAGAACAACCTGAGTTCAAATGTGACCTTAGCACTTGCTAGCTATGTAATCCATGGCAAGTCCTTAAACCCCAGTTTACCTTAACCTGCTGAAGAAGGAAATAGCAAACTATTCCAGTATCTTAGTGAAGAAAATCCCATGTACAGTATTGATGTGCTATGGTCAACAGGATCATAAAGAATGGGATACAACAAACTTCTGATCCTGGTAATATAAACAATGCGTTTCCAATACAGATAATAAAATCAGAACTGATGTGTCATAGGAGGAAAGCTCAGTAGTCGCATAGTCAGCAACAGTCAAAAGGAAAAGATTTACCACTGACAGAAGAAAAAAGATATGGGAAATGTGAAGAATGTGTATAATACTCCGCTAAGATATTTCAGTGTTCATAGATGTTTGCTGACTATATCAATGATTAGTAGCTTTTTTCTAATTAATGATTGCTACACCTGGAATAATTAATGCTAGACAAAACAAGATAACAGAAAATTGCAAAAAAGGCATGTTTCTCAATAAGATATACAAATCTATTTGGGGGAGCATAATATAGGTAACAAAAACCCAACAATGGTATAGAAAACATGAGAAACATGCAGTAACAAAGCCAGAGCAATAAAAATGCAAAAGAAGTTGTATAATTCTAGATACAGAATTAAATAAAAGGAGCAAATAATATGAAATAAATTATTTTCCAGTAACCAATAGGATTATTTTATATTTTTATTTCTTCTGAGGATTATAAACAACTCTGTATATAAATGGGTCTCCCTACTAGAGAAGGCAAAAGGCCCTATGAAGTATCTTTCTGTTCCCTGACCTATCAGAAAGGATGAAATATTCCCATATAGGATAAAAGAAATGATTAATGAAGGAAATTAGAAAAAGAAAACTACTATGAAGAGGGTCATAGAATCATAGATTTATGACAGGATAGATGAATATAACAGAGAGCAAAATGGAAGACAGTTCTCTGAACTACAGCAAGTATGTCACGAATATTAAGCTTTTCCAGATATCAGATCTAGATACTCTAGGAAGAATCAATATCCCATGCTCCCTGAAATGAAAATGGGGACTTGTGGGTGCTGATGGGTATGATAAAATCCATTACTGGCCTCAGAAACAAGACATATGTTAAAGTTGTCAGCAATTCCCTGCTGAGGAGTATGGTGGTAACCATATGCAGACTGACATGACCAGCAGGGAGATATGCTGTCTCTCTGGGGCATGTATTAGGATGTGACAAAAAGGCCCTAGAGGCTTGTCAGATCTGACAGCCACTATGACTTCCAGTAATTTATGTGGGCCTGAATGAAAATGCCCAAAGAAACCTGGAAGGAATCTCAAGGGATTCCTAGACAGGGACCTGAATGACTTGTGGCATGAATAATCTTCTCAACACAACTTCTGATTGAAGACTGGAACTTTAAAGTGAATGAAAAAAAAAAACATGTGAAGCAAATAGCTGACTAAGGAGATAGCGTTAAGAGATTAAGACATAACTTTCCAGACTATGGCTAATACAATTAAGGGCCATTGGCCAGGGATAGATTTCGTCTAAGAAGCACTAGGACTAGGTTTGTAGACATACTGACCTTGTAAACAGCTTTAAGTGTAAATTAGAAGGGATATATAAAATGATGAAATCAGGAACTGGAATTCAAGAAATGTAACCTGGAAAGAACAGTGGTATAGGTGTCATAGGATAAAAATCCTAGAGAGATGAGCAGAACCAGTACTTATAATCAGAGATGTCCATAAACCAATGCATAAGACATGTGTGAGACAGTGAAAAGAGGACTGATTCTGGAGTCAGAAGACCTGGATTCAAATACTACCTCTGTTGTTTACTACCTCTCAATCCTTGGACGGATGAGGTCTCATCTTTCCTCATCTATAAAATAAGAGGGTTGAACTAAATGGCATCTGAAGTTTCTACTACATGTAGAAGTAAAAACCATAACCAGATTTGAGATCTTATTACAGAGAAATAAATATCACATTTTTAGGTTTCACCAAGCCTCGTTGCCACAACATAGAAGACTAGAATGGAAAAATATATATCTTGAAAGGTAGGATTGCATCATAAGTAGTGCTAATATTAGCCTTGGAATAAGGAAGTAAATGTTCTACTTTTGTCTATGACACATACTAGCTGTGAGGCCATGGGCAAGTCATTTACCTTTTCATTATTCTGCGTTTGCACACATCAACCTTTTTTTTAATTACATACTAGATAATTTTTTTAATGAGTTCACACTCTCAATATATGTGTGTATATATATATATATATATATGTAATAAATTATGTATGTGTATTGTTTACTAATAATTTTTTCTTCACCCCATACAATATTTCATGCACTCTGTCATATGTGTAGACCTCTATCCTAAGCAACTCTCTGTGATGAGAAGTTAAAGATGAGTGGCCACTATACAATGATGGAAGGGGATTCTTCTCTGGGAGTTCTTTACCAATGGTATTACAGAACATTATAACATATAACAAAAAAACCAAAGAAGTATTCAAAAGAATTGCATTAGCAGGCATTTAAAAGATAATTTTGTGTACAGAAGACTATCTCTTTGTAAAAATTCACAAACCTAAGAGAGTAGCAAGGAGAAGAGCATTTGAGTAAAGATAAATGAAGATACATGAAGAAACCATTACTATAGGAGTAGATAACAGTCTTGTGGGAAAAAAAGGAACAAATGATGATATCCTGGCAAAGATAACCTGTGATCAATTGTTTCATATACTCAGACACCTGTTAGAGGACTCTTTCCAAAAAAAAATGTTGCATCTGATGAATGCTCTGGTCATCTGATCAATGGCTTGACTTCTTATAATAAGAATTGCACTTTATATGGCAGAGTGATGGGGAAGCTGTTTTTCCATGATGTATATTGGGAAAGGGCAATAAAATTATTTAAGAGGTCATAGTAGATAAGAAGTGGAATGCTAACCATAATCTAAAGGATACCCTAGAATTGAGAAAAACAAATTCTAAAAAGTTCTGACAAATAATGTTTTAATAGATTCTCTACAAAGATATAAAATTATGGACTAAGATTCTAAAAGGGAATTCATCTCTAGATGATTAAGGATATGATTCTTCAGGAGGCTCTGAAGAACAAAAGGTTGAACACCCAATTATAAATTATTCTGAAATAGAAAAAAAAAGACAAAGAAAAAGACTCTAAAGACATTGAACTGGTTGTCACAAAACTTTTAAGAGATTCTTTAAGAGGAAGTTTACAAAGAACAGAAGCAAAAGCATGTAAATTAGGATAGAGACAATATAATGTCATATTTCTGTAAGAAAACTGTCCGGAAGACTAAAACAGAGAATCAAAAAGAGATTGTAAAAATGCCAGGTACAGACAGAAAAAGCTTTATAAAAAGGCACACTAGGAACACAAAACAGGACAAAGAGGAAATGGAAAAGTGCCTTGGGGTGGATGACGTCATAAAATGACACTAAAAGTGAAAGTATGAAAGTCTTGTTTTATATCTATTTTCTTTATCCAGGAAATTGATTTAGAGACTGAAAAAAATGTGGATCAAAATGCTTAAGAGTGAAATTGAAAACCAAGGTAAGTAAGAAAGTAGAACGAGAACTAGCAGTTGCCCTTAATGATTTCAAACCATCTGGCTTGTATGTGACACCTTGAAGGATACTAAAATAATTCATAGTGCCATTAATGAACCACTATTTATGGTATCATGACGGCAGGATCACGTTCAGAGGTATTAGTGTAACTCGTTGTGGCTGCCCCAGCCAGAGAAAATACAAAGTCCACTTTAGCTATGCTGCCATGATAATAGCAAAATGTTAAAAATATATATCCATTTGACCTCAGTCACACACAAGGTATCTTTTTTGTAGTTCCTAAAAAATGTGGTGAGGTGAGGAGAGACAAGCTAGGTACTTGTTTATACTACCTTATTTTTAACTCCCCTTTTTCCTATTCTTCTTTGATAGTTGACAAGAGTTCAGAGTGCACTGATCCATAAGTCAGGCAGGACTTTCGAGGAGCATAAATCATCCTTAGTATTAGAATTAGGGATGAGTGAATTATAGACTTCTCTATGTGATTCAGGTATTATACATACTTAAAAGCATAAATTATTATGCCTTAAAGGTTGACTGTGGGTTTCTACTTACACTTAAATAAAGGTTGGGAGAACTTCTTGAGAAATATACTGTGGCCTTCTTAGGTAACTAATATTTTCTTGCTATGTACAGGATTATGTGCCTCAAGTTCAAGAACTCTAGTGCTTTGCTATAGATTATGCTGCAAACCCTGAAAGTGTGTCTTCTAGTAGACACAGGTAACTGTGCAGAGATTCATGGTAGGTCCAGAAAGATTTAAAAGGACTCAACCTACAGGCCATAAAGAACTGGTTTCTACCAGCAAGAGAGAATCTAACCTGTTTTCTTTCATTTTATTTTTACAAATTGCTCATTTCAGTCTACTGAAGGTCGTCAGGGTCTTTAACACAATTGTTGAAGAAGACAATGTTGAACAGGATTCACAGGATGAGAATGGAGACTTTCTGGTGGTAAAGAAAACCTTCATTTGTATACTATTAGAAATTTTGCCTACAAGGACTTAGATAAGGAACTCTTGAATCTCTCATGTGTCTCCTAAAAAAAATTTGGCTCCTTGATAACAGACTATAGTCTTTTATTTGACAAGAAATGAACTTTTCTTCCATTGTCATAGTCATGGCTCCAAGTGTAATGGATCCTATATTCGAAAATAGAATTATCTCTGTTTCTTCCATAATAATAGTCAAGTCCATAATCCCTTTAATGCTGCTTACAGCTATAGTCTCTCTGACTATTAAGGATGATAATCCTGTCTAGATTTTTTACTCCTGATGTCACTGCAAGCCTGAAAATAGGTTAAATGAGTAGTCCTGCTACTGCCCTAAAGGGATAAAAATTAGAATGATGCAATGACTATGATACAAGTGTGGAAAAGCAGTGCTGTAACATGGAAACTGCTGATTTGGAGTTGCCACTTACTACCTATGTAACTTTAGGCAAGTTGCATAACCTCTCTAGGTCTCTTTTTTTGCAAAAGGAAATTGCAAACCACTCCAGTACTTTTGACAAGAAAACCCGAAATGGGGTCATAAAGAGTCAGTCCTCACTTACACACAATTGAATCCAGGTGTCACATTTATCCATAGCTCTTTCATTTCTGCTCCTAGAATTTGGAGTGAACTATTCAATGGATTTGCATTTCCAACATTATGCTGAAAATATGATGATCTGGCTTCCAATGAAATGTATACTTCCTGAGCAGAAATGAATTTTGATGGGCTTTCTAAAAAGTTTTATTCCATAAGGAGCAGATTCTTCATGCTTGAAATTCACAGATGCAAAATGCTTTGGTTTACCATCTTTATTCTTTGAAATTTTAATTTTGATCATATGATCTTTCGGGAGGAAAAGCTCAAAAAGCAGCTGATCAGTTACTTTATTGACAAGGTTGTTCACAAAAAAGTATGCTCTCCTTTGACCATAGCCCTGCAGAAGTTATAGAATATTCAGCCTCCTTTCACTCCTGTTGTATCTATTCTACAACTAATCACCATGATGATTTGGTGATGTTTAGAATCTTTTAAGAGATTATCATAGTTCTTTCAAGAATGAGTACCAGGTAATGAATCTATTTCTGTATATTGTAAGCTTCAGGAATCACTGGATATCTTTTGTCATCTTGGCAATCTGTACTGTTAATGCATTTTTGCTTAATGGGAAGATCTTTTCCGTCCATTAATAGGCCCATGTGACCTCTTGAATCACATAGATGCCTGAGTCACATGAGCCTGTGTTGTGAGGAACTTTCCTAGCAGGTGGAATGGGAAGGTGTGGAGTAGGAAGGGTGGAGTAGAGCCCAGAGGAAGTTGGTCAGAACAGTTAGAGTTGAGGCAGAGAGAGGAAGAAGGCAGTGAGCTGTGAGTGTTCATTAGTGGGAAGGCCCTAGTGGGGGAAGGCCCTCTGCATTATTACTGTGTACAGATTTATTTTTTGCTATGATAGACTTGGCTTTCTGGTGTTGGAATTTGGCTTTCTGGTGTTTGAATAAATATTTTGATTCTGTTTTCCATGTGGAAAATCTTTTATATTTTGCAATTCATTATTATGCTGCTATTTTCATAGCCTCCATAGATGCTGTGAATATCACATTGGCACTACAGCATCTCATCATCATAATATCTTATCTAATTTCTAGGTATTCAACGTGATTCTATCAGTCTATCAAATATCTGAGAGATTTTATTACTTCCTTGTCAGACTGATGCTTTAAAAAAAAATTTACATAGACAAGGTGCTCAGATAGATGGGAAAGGCATGAACATATAATGTTTGACGTCAAGCAAGATGCTGCCAAAACAACAGGATCTAGAAGATTCAAATATTCAAAAGATATATTATCTCATAGATGTGAATATCTAACAGTGCTATCCAGACTGGCTCATCCTGTTTTCTGCTTATTTATTTTTTCCACAAGTTTGTCACAAGAGCCTTCAATTGGGTTCAGTTTCAGGGAGAAGGTTTCCTTGTATTCTAATATCCTAAGTATTTCATCAGAGCACGTAGACTCTCCATTTGTAATGTGCCACTTGTCATGCCATCAGCCTATTTTCCAATAATCATGACACAATCCTATTCTGATATTTTTCATTTACCAAACAAAACCAGTATCTAGTGGGAGATACATGATGCCTCAACAAACTGGTTGATGCATTATCTATCATTTCTCCAAGACCATAGAAGGAATAAGTTTAGCCTCCATTAATGGGGCTCCTGGTATTAGCCTAACACACAGTCATGGAACCATTGTATTTCTTTTGTTGGCACTAAATACATGTTTCTAAATGAGGGCCACTTACTGAAGCACCTGGAAATAGAGCTCCTTTGGCTCAAGGGATTTAAATATGAGGAGGAAAATTTGTCAGTTTCTCCTGCCCAGTTCAATTAGTTCTTTTGGGTGGCAAACACCTTTCCAAATAAATGATTATGTGATAACCCAATCTTCTACTCTAGGGAGAAAAAAAGGAAGTCCTCAAACAATACATGTGTGTCCAAAATTGATTTATGAAATACTTTTATGCCGAGGTAGAAAGAGGAGAGGAATGCTATGAAACAGCAATTTTGTATCTAGACTAGGGCTATCGTGCAACAGTTCTCTGAAGTGAGATGGCATGGGAGGACCAAAGATGTATTTCCAGCTTTCCCTTTGTGTATAAGAAAAACCTGAGAAATGTGTTTGGTCGGGAGCAAGATGTTACTTGAAACTTCCGATTCTACATCTGTCCTATGGGATCTTTTTTAAAAATTTCCTTCTGAACTTAAGAAATAAAATAAACATTTCCATAACATAGTAGAATAGGAAAAAAGGATGATTTTACATGAAACAACAAATATATTATGTGAAACTTGCAATTTCTTTTAAATTTATAATAGTTCTCATATAACTCATTTTTTCCCTCCCCCAGCCCTAGAAATAGCTACCATTAGACACAAATGGGTGTATGTAAAATCACTCTATATGTACTTCTATTTATCAGTTATTTCCCTGAATGCAGATAGTGTCTTCCTACATAGGAGCTAATTTGGGTATTTATAAGAGACAAAATGTTTTAGTCACCCAAAGTTATTCTTGAGACAATATTGTTGTTACTGTATGCTGCATTTTTTTGGTTCTGCTTATTTTTGTCTTCACCATTCATGCAAATCTATCCATATTTTTCTAAGATCGTCAAGTTAATTATTTGTCATAGCACAACAGTATTCTATCACAATCATATACCACAATTTGTTGTCATTCCCCAATTGATGGGCATCCCTGAAATTTCCAGTTCTTTGCCACCACAAAGAGAACTAACATATATATTTTAGAACATGTAGGTTCATTTTCCTTTTCCCTAATCATCTTTGGAAATAAAAATACCAGCAGCATTGCTGAGACAAAGAGTACAGGCAGTTTAATAACACTTTGGGCATGATTCCAGATTGCTTTCCAGAATGGTTGGATTCAGTTCACAGTGCCACCAACAGTGAATCACTATCTTAATATTTCCACATCCCCTCCAACATCAGTAGCTTTCTGCTTCAATCATTTTAGCCAATCTGATAGGAGTAAAATATGTCAAGGTGGTTTTAATTGGCATTTCTGTCATCGATAATTGTTTAGAGCACTTTTTCGTGTAACTTTAAACTGCTTTTATTTTTCATCGAAAAATTGCCTGTTCATATTCGTTGACAATTTATCAGTTGGGGAATGAATCATATTCTTATAGATTTGACAAAGTTCTTCATATATTTGAGATTTGAGACCTTTATCTGAGAAATTGTAAGAAAGATAGTTTTCCAGTTTTCTACTTTTCCTTCTGACCTTGACTAAATTTATTTTATTTGTACAAAAACATTTTTTAAATGTAATGTAATTGAAACTATAGATTTCATATCTCACACTGTTCATCTGTCATGTTTATTCATAAATTGTTCACCCAGCTATAAGTCTGATAGGTAATATGTTCCATAATCTTCAGATTTTCTTTTAATATCCCTCTTATGTCATGTATCCATTTTGACCTTATCTTGGTAAATGGCATAAGATACTAGTCTATGCTCAATTTCTTCCAGATTTCTTTCCAGCTTTCCCAACATCTATTTTAACCAAATAATATATTTATATCCCTAAAACTTAAGTCTTAGCACTTGTCTAACACAAGGTTACTGTAACCATTTGCTGCTATATATTATATGTCTGTCTCTTCTGTTCCACTGCTCTACCTTTCTAATTTCTTAGTAGTACCAGATAGTTTTCATAATTATTACCTTGTTGTATAATTTAAGGTCTGGTATTGCTAACTATGTCATGTTTGAAGTGGGGTGGGAGTATTGGACAGAAACATTTTCTGATCTACTCAAGTCAAGATAACAAGATAGGTTGGTTCCCAACTATGACGCCAAATGCTACTTGGCCATTTGATCTTAAATTTTCTCTGATGTTCTTCTCTGTACATGGCAATATTCTTTTTTTTTCTTTGCTCATTTTATTTTTAAATTTAAAATGAATAAAAATTTACCAATAAATAAACATTACCATTGTCAAAAATGATTTTTTCCCCTTATCTTGGAGACTCAGAGCTCCATCCTTCAGCTTCCTTCTCCAAATTTCTTCAGAAGAACATCACTAATAATGACACTGCATTGAAAGCTGCTTAGATAGAGACAGATTCTTCTGCCTACATAGCCCAAAATTTGGAGTAGTCTGGTATGGAGGGAGAGGGGTGGCAATGTGTTAAAACAGATATTTTCTGTCAGAAGGTAGAATGCTAGTGTGATGATAGCCCCTGTTGAAAAGGCATATAAACTGGGCACCCCAGCTCTAGAATCCAATCAGTTCTGGACTGTAACTCCCATGCAATGCGTGTTGCAGCTTGTGAGTGAAATAAAAACATGGATATGACCTAAATCATTTGTCGCTTTCCTAGAAAAAAATTCTGATTTTGGAGTCAACACCATAAAAAGAAGAGCTATTTGATGATATGATGGTTATGGTTTGACTTTCTTAATACTAGCAGCCACCTGTAACTCCTTCATAATGATTTACTCTTGCAATTACAAAATTTCTGAGAAACAAAACCATATCTGTAGAGTAAAAAGAGGTATATGTTATGGAAATCACCACAACAGCTAAAGCTTAAGAATTATCGTGCCAAAGAGGACAGGATTAGTGTTTAGCCTAGTGTTTAGTTTAGTTAAGTTTAGTTCTAGTATTTAGAAAGTTGGGGGAATACTGGCTTCAGAGAATGATCAAAGACATTCTCAAAAAAGTAAGAGGAGTGTGATGTCGTTAGCTTCAATGTCCTTGAAATGCGGAAATCATGAAACATGACTCCATAAGTACTAAAAAAAAAAGTATACAAAGATAAGTCAATGAAGTTGAAGCTGAGGACTTTTTGTTTCACATAGGACATGCAGAAGGCTTTTCACATATAAATGGTCCCAAAGAGGTCAACTGTCCATTTTTTTTCCCAGTCACTATTATGGTAGTAAATTATCCTCTCTGTACATTGTTGTACTATAGAATAGCTAGAAGCCCAATCATTCCCTATGACATAGAATCAGAGTGTGTTGCAGTTGATAACTTATAAGACCAGAGTTAAATATAGGTGAAGCAATCAAGCATCTACTGATTAAGGAAATGACAACACAATCCAATAATTACAGCATCTTTCTTTTTGTACCTTCCTTTGTTCCATGGGGATCCTTGATGGATAGGCTTGCAGTGAAATTCCTAGTTTGACTGTCATGCAGGAAAACTTTATTACTACTCATAGGGAAAAACAGGGAAACAGTTGCTAAAATGGACAGTCTTGGTGAGTGGTCTCCAGTCTTGGTGAGTGGTCTCCATGCCAACACTGGAGTGTAAGGGGTAGGATCCATGCTACAATTGAAGACACAGTGATCTATAGGGATTTGAGCAACAATTCAGTATGATACAAATGGTAGAATGCATTGTTGGTTATATGTGTAGAAAAGTGAGGGTATTTTCTACATTACTTAATGAGGAATGAAAAGCAGGGAAGTAGAGAACTTAACCCTAATGCAACCATTCCATTATTATACTTGCGTCATAGTCAGCTGGGACCATAGCAGTCAAAAAAGTTTTCACCAGTCAACACCAAGTAAGATGTTTGCTGAGCACCCAAAAGTCTCTGGAATAGTCAATAGCTGACCATTTACTGTGGAGAAGTCTTACATTTTCTGTTTTATGTGACATAATCCAGGGGCTCATTTGATTTTTAAACCTTATTTTGTTCAAGCAGAACAGCAAAGTTTTCAAGACTGTACAATGTAAGCTTGCATTCACTTCATCTGAAATTTATTACAACTTACATTGAAGAGCTTTTACCACAACCTACAATTTCCCCATGCTGAGATTAGTTAATGGAATCACATTATTACTCAATAAAACCATTTAACACATGTCAATACTATAAATGGGCCACTCCAGGGCTTGGTCATGAAAAAATCTTTTGCAAACCAAGAATAAAAGAAAACCAACAGTGATTATGACAGAAATGACACATTCAATTTGTATTGATCATTGCGACAAATACTGAGACTTTTCTAATTTATTAATAGCAAAATAAAAACCCTTAAACAATGTTTATCATTTGTTTTGGGGCTAATCTCATCATAGAGATAATATTGATATGAGAAATTAAAATGAGTACAGCAATATTCAACTAATTTCCTATATCCAACATTTCACAGTATTCTAAATATTATTTTCACCAAATATTCAAACGTTATCTCTGATATCATCAATTTGAGAGTTCCCTTCAATGATACAGATCACAATTCATCCATACTTGTTGAACCTTCGTGACACTTGTTCACATCTTTCCAAAAGTTTGCCATAGAGGTCCCAAGCAATGTTCTGAATGCCTTACTCACTCCTCAACAAATATGGTGAGGATACAGTCACAGCCCTCTGACCATTTACCTGTCACCCCTCTTCTCACATGACTACCCTAGTGAAGCAATCTGACTCCCTATGTATGGTCTTTTGATCTTGACACATGACCAGCCCATCTTCTCTTTCTCTCATACAATTCTTTGATGAAATCCTTTATCCCTATTATTCAAACTCCCCCACTAGTTAACACGTTGCAGCTTGTTTACTATGCATTTTTCCATTGCCTTTTATATGATGGTCAACTTTAGTTCTTCTGAGGCAGTAGTATTCTGGATTCCATGTCAACATAAATTACCAGGAAAAGTTATGGATTGAAAAGATGAGCCTTTCCTGTTATTGAAAACTGGGGGGTCAGTAAAATGCTTTGTATTTCATCAAAGCAATCAAGCTTGCTCTCCACCTGTTTCTTCAAGTCACTGTCCATCTGTATTGTCTGTCTTAGAGATATAGATAGTTAGACAGACAGACAGACAGACAGACAGATAGATAGATAGATAATAGATAGATGTCTTTAATGAGGTTAATGACATTGGTACCCTTATTATGAGTTATTTACAAGAATTAAACAAGATAATTCATAAAAAGAATTTTGTAAAGATCAAAGCACAATAAATGCCAGTTATTATTGGATCTTTGTTCAACAAAGATGATATGAAGAACATTCTTCTTGATGCTGAAGAAATTAAGTTAGATGAAACACAGCTCCTATTCTCTTGGAATTTACAGGGGAGTCAAAACATTATTGCTATCTTAAACACACATTAGAGGAATACATGGACTAGAACTCTAGGAAACAAAGAAGTATGTGAGGTCATAAATTAGTGACTAGGGGAATCAAGGAAAGATTTATAATAAGAAATCATATTTAAATTGAGTTTAATGTATCAAAGCACACTATTTTCACATTTTTTTTAATTTTTTGTTTCTCATAGTTTTCCCTTTTGTTCCAATTGTACTCTCACAACATGACTAATGCGGAAATATGTTTAACATGATTGTACATGTATAACCTATATGAGAGTGCTTACTGTCTTGGGGGAGGGGATGGGGAGTGAGGGAGAAAAATTTGGAATTCAAAATTTTACAAAAAAGAATGTTGAAAATTGTATTTTATATTAAAATGCTATTGAGGGAAAAATAAAATATGCTGTACTTACGTATTTTGACATTAATTTTTTTAAAATGAATTTGAAATTCTTTCCCTCCCGCTAGCCTCTCCCACACAAATTAAGAAGTCAAAAATTATATCAGATATACCTGTGTTGTCATCTAAAACTTATTTTCATATTAACCATGTTGCAAAAAAATATTAAAAAACAAGAAAAATAAAGTAAGTGAAAAAAGTTTGCCAAAATTTGCAATCAAATTTCATCAGTTCTCTCTTCGGAGGAAGATAACATTTTTCATTGTGGGTCTTTTGAAATTGTATTGGATCATTGTATTGATTAGAATAATAAATTCTTTCTCTATTGATCATCATTAAAATATTGTTACTATTTTATACAATGTTCTCCTGGTTCTGCTCACCACACTTTGAACAAGTTTATTTTTTCTGAAACTATTCCACCATCATTTTTTGTAGCACATGTATTCTATCATGCTCATATGCTATAAACATGTTCAGTCATTACCCAATTGATAGTATCAGTTAAACTTCCAGTTCTTTATCATCTCAAAAGGTGCTGCTATAACTATTTTTGTACAAATCGGTCCTTTTCCCTTTTCTATGATCTCTTTGGGATATATACTTAGTAGCATTATTGCTGGGTCAAAGGGCATGCACTTTTATAGACATTTGGGTGTATTGCCAAATTGTTTTCCAGTTCACAAGTCAACTTTTCCATAATCCTTCTAGATTTTGTCATTTTTTTTCTGTCATGTTAGCCAATCTGATAAGTGGGTATCTGAGAGGGGTTCTTTTTAATTTGCATTCTTCTAAGAGATAATGATTTGAAGCATTCTCTCTCTTGCTGCTAGGCTTTGTTGGTAATATATCGAAATGCTGATGATTTTTGTGGATTTATTTTATATCCAGCAACTTTGCTAAAGTTGTTAATTGTTTCAAATAGTTTTTAGTTGATTCTCTTGGATTGTCTAAGTATACCATCATATCATCCACAAAGATTAATCCTTTTGTTTCCACATTGCCTATTCTAAATCCTTTGATTTCTTTTTCTTCTCTTATGGATAACACTGACATTTCTAGCAATATGTTGAAGAACAGCAGTGATAATGGGCATCCTTGTTTCACCCCTGATCTTATTGGGAATGCTTCTAGCTTATCTCTATTACATATAATGCTATCTGATAGTTTTAGATAGCTACTGCTTATCATCTTAAGGAAAGTCCCTATGCTCTCTGGTGGGCTTTTTTTTTTTTGGTTTGTTTTTTATAAACTGATTTATTTATTTTTAATTTTCAACATTCAGTTCCACAAGCTTTCGAATTTTAAATTTCTCCACCTCCTTTCTCTCCCTCCTTTCCAAGACACTGTACAACCTGATATAGGCTCCACATATACTTTAGTATTAAATGTATTGTTACATTAGACATGTTGTAAAAAAAAAAAAAAGAATTAGAACCAATGGTATGAACCATGAGAAAGAAGAAACAAAAAAGAGAGAGGGAGAGAACAAATATTGTGCTTTGATCTGCATTCAGACTTAATAGTTCTTTCTCTGGATGTGGATAGCATTTTTCATCATTAGCTTTTTGGACTTGTCTTAGAACCTCACATTGCTGAGAAGAGCTAAGTCTATCAAGGTTAGTCATTGCACAACACGACTGTAACTATATACAATGTTCTCCTGGTTCTCCTCACCTCACTCAACATCATTCATGTAACTCATTCCAGATTCTTCTGAAATCCAGCTGCTCATCACTTCTTATAGCACAACAATATTCCATTCCATACTCATACCACAACTCGTTCAGTCATTCCATAATTCATGGGCATCTCTGCAATTTCCAATTCTTTGCTACCACAAAAAGTGCTGCTATAAATATTTTTGTACATGTGGCTTCTTTTTTACCATTTTTGTGATCTCTTTGGGATACAGTCCTAGAAGTGTTATTGTCAAAGGGTATGCACATTTTTATATTCCTTTGGTCATAGTTCTGTCTCTAATGTTTTTAATAAGAATGGGTGCCATATTTTGTCAAAACCCTTTCTTGCCTCTATTGAGATAAGTATATGATTTCTGTTAGTTTGCTACTGAAATGTTCAATTACATTTATAGCTTTCCTAATATTAAACCAACTCTGCATTCCTGATATAAATCCTACCTGGTTGTAATGAATTATCCCGATTTACTTGCTGGAATCTCTTTGCAAGTGTTTTATTTAAATTTTTTGCATCAATATTAATTTGAGAAATTGGTCTAAAATTTTCCTTCTCTGTTTTGTCTCTCCTGGTTAATGTATCAGTACCATATTTGTGTCATAAAAGGAAATTGGTAGGACTTTTTTGCCTATTTTTTTCCAAATAGTTTACATATTATTGAAATTAGTTGTTCTTTAAATATTTGGTAGAATTCCCTTGTAAATCCATAATATCCTTAAGATTTTTTCTTAGGGAATTTATTGGTGACTTGTTCAATTTCTTTTTCTAAAATGGTGTTATTTGGGGTGGCTAGGTAGGGCAGTGAATAGAGCACTAGCTCTGGAGGCAGGAGGACCTGAGTTCAAATCCGGCCTCAGACACTTAACACAAAACTAGCTGTGTGACCTTGGGCAAGTCACTTAGCCCCAAGTGCCCTGCCTTTCTTCCTCCAAAAAAAAATTAAAATAAAAAAAAATAAAATGGGGTTATTTCCTTGTCTGTTAATTTAGTCAGTTCATAATGTCTCCAATATTTATCCATTTCAATCTAAGGATTGTCATATATATAGGCATACAATCAGAAAAATTACTTTTAATTGTTGCTTTAATTTCCTCTTGATTTGTGGTGAATTCATCCTTTTCATTTTGGATATTAGTAATTTGGTTTTATTCTTTCTTTCTTTATGAAATTGAAGTAACCAAAGTTTTATGTATTTGTTTAATAAAACCACCTACTATTTCTGTCTTTCTGCATTGAATTGTCAGGTTTTTATTTCTTAATACATGGTCAATTTTTATGTAGGTGCCATGTACCACAGAGAAAAAAATATATTCCTTTCTATCCCCATTCAATTTTCTTCAGAAGTCTATCATATCTAATTTTTCTAAATTTACTCACTTCCTTAACTTTTTTCTTCTTTATTTTGTGGTTAGATTTATCTAGCTCTAAGAGGAGGAGGTTGAGGTCCCCTAATAGTATAGTTTTGCTGTTTATTATTTCCTGTAACTCAACTTCTCCTCTAAGAATTTGGATGCTATGTCAATTGGTATAAACGTGTTTAGTGTTTATATTACTTCATTGTGTTTAGTACTTCCAGCAAGATGCATTTCCCTTCCTGATCTCTTTTAATTAGATCTACTTTTGCTTTGTCTAAGATCAGGATAGATTCTCCCCTGCTTTTTTTTTTCTTTATTTCAGCTGAGGGACAAGAGATTCTACTCCAGCCTTTTACCTTTAGTTCATGTTTATGTCCATTTCAAATGTTTCTTGTACACATATTGTAGGGTTATTTTTTTTTAACACACTTTGCTATCCACTTCCATCTTATGGGAGGGTTTATTCCAATCACACTCACAGTTATGATTAGTAACTATATACTTCCCTCCATTCTATTTTTTCCTGCATATCCTTTTCTCCCTCCTTTCACCCTTCCCATCTTCACCAGGGTTTTTCTTCTGACCACCACCTCTCTCAATCTGCCCTGCCTTCTATCAGCAACACCGCTCCTTTTCTTTCCCCCTTCCCCTTCTACTTCAGCCAGGGCCTGGTCACTGATTTTCTGCTCCAAGGCCTCAGGTGCCTGTAACTTGTCTACCATGCACTGATAACCTGGCATAGTCCTGTCTGTTGTGCCAGAGTTCTGGGGCTTGCAATTTGTCTTCTGTGGTGAGGTTGGAGACTTCACTGCAGTCCTGCTAAGCCAGGACCCAGGGACCTCAGTTGCTGATCTATGCTGTGGCTAACAGTCTCCAGATGGCTTGGCAGGGTACTGTGCTGGGCTGCTTTCCTCCCTTCCCCAAATGTGACAGACCTTTCCTGAAGTCCTTCTAAGTTATTTTAAACTGGAAAATTGCTTCACTTCATCTTTGTGTGGGTTCTGTCACTGTAGAGTCTATTTAGAGACTTGATTTAACATTTATTTTCCTGAGGGAAAATGGGGAAAGTGCTGGCAACTTCTTGGCTTCTCTCTGCCATCTTGAAGTGCAGCATATTTCAAAACTAAATATCAAACTATTAGATTTTTTTTTACTTGAAAATTTTTCTCTGTAGTCCTAGTCTGGGTAATAAATAACAAAATATCAAGTATCATTCAAGGTAAAAAAAATATATTTTACCATTCTGACACCTCTAAGATCTGATTTTAGAGTTTCTTTTGTCTAATTAAATTTTTCTTCCATTGAAATACACAATGACTATAGGATCCTTGGCAAGTCACTTAATCTTTTGCTACTATACACAACTCTCAGATACTAGGAGTTGGAAAGATGATGCTAACTTTCATTGACAGAGAGACTTTCCTCACTTGGAAGTTCCCAGTGAAATCACTGGTCTACTCCCTATCCTATCCACAATTAGACCATGTGCTTCTTAAGAGGAAAGAATGTCTTATACACAACTGTATCCCTCAAAGTATTTGGCATATGTGAGTTTTTAAAAAGGACTTGCTAATTAATTGGTACTAAGTGATTATGGAGCTATATTTGCCCCAGGTTACAGACCTCTTTTATCAAATGTCACTATATGCTACTAAAAATTCCTAGTGGTAGGCATTTAATGGCTCACATGGGACATGCTTTTTCTCTCTGTTAAAAGGCATAATGGTATAGTGGATAGAAAACTGTCAATAAAAGTCTCAAAAAATGACTCTTGGAAAATCATACTATCCCCAATAGAGTGGTGAACATAAGAGCTCTAAAAATGGCAATACTCCGCTCCCCTTACACCAAGGTCTTACTTCTAGCCAATCCCTTACAGCCATTATGAAGAGATGCAACTCCTGTGAACAAGAAGCCAGCCATGCCCATCTGTCAAAACTCTTAGGGAAGACATGCCAGTCTAGCTGAATCAGCAGAGCATACAGAAGGAGAGAAAAGAGGCAGCAAGTGCCAAGCAAATCAAATCATCACCAGCACCTTAACAGCTATCTTTCCCTTGAATCCTGATAGAAGTGTCCCAGGATACTGAACTTAAAATTGTGGAATAGCTATGTTTCTAATCCAGTGTCCACAGCTGTCATGCTGAGAAGCAACCCCTGTAGAGTTACAGTTTGGCAATTATGCCTTTGTGGTGCTCCAGTCACATCAGTTGAAGACCCTGGAAATAAAGTCTTACCACTAAAGTTCTCAGTTGATTCAACATCAGACACTCATGTGATTTATTAGTGGAAATAACACTAATGAAGAGACAGTACCATGTACTATGTTACTGCAACCTAAGTACTATGGGACCTTTCCACCTAACTTGCAGCCAAAATCTTCCATATATGTTGTGTGCTCCATTAGAATGTAAAACCCTTGAGAGAAGGAATTTCTTACTTTCTAATATACCTAGAAGGTGGCACCGTGCATTGCACATGGTAATCACTTAATGAATGCTTTATTCATTCATGTAACCTCTGAGTGCTTCAGGAAGTTCTCAGCACTACAAATTGCAGAACAGTTGCTGGTCTACCTCAGTAAAAGGAGATTTTCTCATCTGGAATTTCCTGAAGCTATGAAATTACATGTCAAGACTCCATAAAAAATCCTCCTTAATCTTGTCTTGTAGAGAACTTAAAGAAAAGTGATGGAGGCTCAGAGCAAGTGGATTGGATTATGAAATCCACTTTGGGGATACTACTCTGAGTGGAGCCAGGCAGTAGGAAGGATTTAAGGATGGTTTGCTGGTCTGTTCTCAAATTCTTTCATCTCCTCTCAACTACTGGCATTCAGAAAAATCAGAGGACACAAACCTTAAAAATGCATATTTTTATGTAGAGAGAAGACAGACAGAGAAATATTCCTTTTTATGAATGTACAGATATAAAGCAAAGGATCAAAATATAAATCACCCTGTCATGAATTCACTACTACTATTTTAACTTACTGTACTGATAATTTTTTATTCAGATTTGTTTATAGCCAATTATATTTTACTTGTATTTCCTAGTTCTTAATACTTAAGGAATTTTGAACTTTTAATGAGCCAGAAAAGAGAATATTGCCTTCTCTGCAACTAATTAAATCCTCCATACTTTGTAGGCTAGTAAAAAATCATTTTAGATCTATGTGACAAATTGAATGCTCAACAGCCCAGGGCTTATCCTATAACAATCTCCCTTTGTGTGTTGGATTTGTATATCTGGGAGGAAAAAAGGCTGTATTCCCACTACTGATTTACAAAGGTTTATTATTATTCTGAATTTGTCTGCTTCATGTAGTTCAAGATAACAGGTGATGTGGCAAAGACATCCACATACTTGTATGGCTAGAGGGATGCTTCAGAATTAAAAATTCAATGAGCAGCTATAGAACAAAAGATGCCTTTTGCCATAATAGGTGCTTCCTTTACTTCTAACTGATTTAATAAATAAAAAGGCATTTAATATATTCTTTAGATAGTGAATAGTGTTCTGTGACAACCACACACACACAAAAATTCAAAACTAGGTTTTTCTGAACGTCTTTCTCCTATCCATTAAGCTTAAATATCAGATAATGACATACCTAGCTATAATTTTCAAATCACAATTGATCTAATTTGGAAGAATCTTCAGGGGTAATTTATCCTAGCCTTACCAGAACTGAACTCTCTCTGCAACATCCCTGACAAAAGGTCATTTTCTCCTAGAAACCCTACTCAGTGATGAATAACTCAATACTTCATTGGGCAATCCATTCTACTTTGGATTAATTCTAATTGTTTGGAAACCTGATCATGCAAAACATTGACACCAACTTTGACTACTTTGACTACTTTCCCTCTTTTAACATTCACTTATTATCTGAATATATTTCCTCTTATTACGTTTTTAGATTACGAACTTGGCAAACATAAACAAATGAACATTTAGACATACAAAGAAGAGAAAGACAAAATTTCATATGAAAATATAAACCTTGAATACATATAGGTTTTTTGGTAAGTATAAATCAAATTTAATATGGCAGATTGGTCTTGTTCATCTATGGCCCCTTCTAAACTCCTTTCTACTCTCTTCTTTGTTTTTTTTTTACATTTTATTGATCCTTTTCTCTTTGTATCTATATTATTACTCACACATTTGGCCCCACAATTCTCTCAACAACAATAAAAGCAATAAAAAGAGCTTTCTCTTTTAATACATATAATCAAGCAAGACAAATGTATGCATTTTTGTGTTTGGAAATATGTGCGTGTATACATACATATATGTGTGTGTGTGTGTGTGTAAATATATATACATATATATATATATATGTGTGTGTGTATGTGCGTGTGTGTGTGTGTGTAACCATGAACTTGCAGTTATTTCACCTCTATGTTAAAAAATAGGAAACTAGCTTTATCATAAGTCCTCTATAGTCATGAGTGATATGTATCTAATTCTTAAGTTTTTTAAAGTGATTTTCCAGCAGAGCCAAGACGGCAGCATAGAAGCAACAAGGTTCCACAGCTCCCACATAGCCACCTCAAATACCCATAAAATGCAACTCTAAACAAATTTTAGGGTTCCAAAACTCATAAAAATACAGAAAAACACATCTCCTGCTGAAGATAGCTCGGCAGGAAGGGTTCATCACAGCACACTGGCAGCCAAAACCAGCCCAGTCTGAAACTGTGGCTTGGCCCTAGGGTGCCCAGGACGAGGCACAGCTGGAGCCTTCAGGAGAAGATCAGGTGCAGTTGCAGCAGTGTTCAGAAGTATCAACCCATAAGAAACAAGGACAAAGTGAAAGGTCAGTGAAACTCAGCTATATTTGGGGAAGAAAAGCAGTCCAGCCAAACTGCCTCCTGGGCAAGGAAGCACCAGAAGTGACAACCTGTAAGCTGCTTCCACATGGCTGCTTCAGAAGCTACCAGCCTGAAGATTGCAGGGGGGCCAAGCAATCATTCAGAGTCTAAGTGCTCTTGCGTTGAGCGGCCTGGTTCCAGATTGTGGTTTAAGGTGGGGGTCCTGGGGTGCATTTTCAGTGAGCCAAAGCTGGTGGGGGCTGCAGCAGCCTCCTAATAGCTCTGGCAGCTGTGAAAACCCCAGTGATTTGGGACAGAGCTTTCCCCTCTGGAAGCAGAGTTCCATAGAACTAAAAAGTCAAGTAATTGACTGGCAAAAATATGAACAGGCAAAGGAAGCAAATTAAGAACAACAACTGAACTTTAGATTCCTTTTTTGGGGACAAAAAGTTTGAAGGCATGATGATGAAGCTAGCTTCCTATTTTTTCATAGTTACATACACACACACACACACACACACACACACACACACACACACACACCACAGAATTCCTGCACCAAAAGCCTCCAAGAAATATGTAGACTGTCTACAAGCCATAGATCAGCTTAAGAAGGATTTTGAAAACCAAATAAGAGAAGTGGAGAAAAAATTGGGAACAGAAATGAGAATGATGCAAGAAAATCATGAAAAGAGAGTCAACAACCTTACTGAAGAAAATAACACCTTAAAAAATAGATTAACTCGGGGGTGGATCCAAGATGGCGGCATAGAAGCAGCAACATAGCGCAGCTCTCACATAGGCACCCCAAAATACCCATAAAATAGGACTCTAAACCAACCCTGGAACTCCAAAACGCACACAAAGATACTTCCCACTAAAGTCAGCTCGGCTACAAGGAACCATATCAGCACTGCGAACCGCAACCAGCCTGGCCTTAAGCAGCGGCTGTGCCCCGGGGGCAGCTGGATGGGAGGAGCTTCAGGTGAGCGGATTAGCGGCAGCTGGGAATGGGAATTGTGGAAAGGGGGAAATAAGCAGTCTGGCCAGAAGGCCTCCAAAGCGGAAAAGCTAAAGGCAGAGGTTTTCCATCCGCCTCAGCTTTGCAGCTTCCCGCCCGCAGCCTGCAGGCAGCAGGGGGCTGAGCGATTGGTCTCGGCCAGAGCTCTCATGTTGAGTGCCTTGGATCCAGATCACCATCTTGGGCCTCGGTCTTGGAGTCTTTATTATCCAGTCTGCCAGAAGCATATAGGAAGAGTTCCCAGCCTCTCCCTAAGAGCTACGGCAGCCGGGAGGACCCCAGCGATTTGGGACAGAGCTTTCCCTTCTGGAAGCAGAGCCCCACAGAGATTTAAAAAAAAAATCACGGTCTGAAGAACCATGAGTAAGAATAAGCATAAGAAGCAAAGTAAGAACAGCTCCCAAACCATTGATTCCTTCTTTGGGGAAAAGAAAGAACATGGGAGAGAGAGGGAGGAGGAGAGCGGAGCCAGAGCACCACCCACCAGGGGCCTCCAATAAACATGAAGAATGCCTTAAAGCTAGAGATGA
>CM053580.1:182441481-182456850 GCA_028627135.1 Pseudochirops cupreus | reverse complement strand
TAATCATTGTATTAATAATTTTCCTAGTTCTCTACAATTAATTCTGTATCAGTTCATTCTTATCTTCCTGCATTCCACTTAGTATGTGCTTTTTTTAGTATTTCTAGTAAAATGCTATTCTATCTTATTCATATGCCATAATTTGTTCAGCCATTTCTCAGTTGACTGGGCCCCCACTTTGTTTCTCCTTCTTTCTTACAACAAACAGTGTAGTTTTAAATAATTATGGAGATATGGATTCTTTTCCTCTTCCTCTGACATATTTAAAGTTCCAATCTAGTAGTACTATCTCTGGATCAAAGGTTATATATAATTTAATGAATTTTGGATATAGTTCCTAAATATTTTCCTAAAAGTATCAATTCCATCCGGAGTACATTAGTGTGTTTGCCCATGGAAATTAATTTTGGTAGGCTTGTGATATGAAAAGTGTTATAGAATCTCGGAGTTAGAGAGATCTGAAAAGCTATCCATACTTGAACAAGGATCCCTACTACATTATGCTCAACACATGCCTCCAGTAAGGAGGAACTCATTCCCTCCTGAAGTAGCCTTTCGCACTTTGTGATAGGTCTAATTTTTAGGAAGCTTTTCTTTACGTCAAACCTAAAGATTAAGACTGTACCTTTATCTCTGTTAAATGCATCTTCTTAGATTTGAACCAATGTTCTTGATGAGTGTTCTCCAAACTCTTTTAATCATGCATGTCTCTAGGGAAAACACTTTGGGGCACATACCTGTGTTTTCTGTTTGTATGGGTGTGTGTGATGTGTTTCTGATTAAGGAGAATAATGTTGTTTCCAAAGAACCAAATAAAAACAGTCAATTGGGAGTTGATATTAAAAAATAAGAAGTAGATAATGAAGAGCAAAGTTAGATAGGGGACATGTATGATAGATGGCAGAAAAAAATAGAGTGAGATAGGTTAAGAAGCTGAAGTTGACAATAAGGTTATGACCTCAACTGGAAGCATGATAGTATAATGTGATAATTTGGAAGAGAGATAGATTGGAGAGTAGGGATAAAAATAATGGAATCTATGATCTGGTGTATCCCATCCATTCCACTTGTATTTGTCATTTGATTTCACCTCTCTACTCCCAAATAAGGAAAGGCAATGCTCTTAATGACTGGTCACCAGTACAGAGAGTAGGACCTATTATCTCGAGGGGTGTTTGTCAAAGCCAGAAAGTAATCTGGAAGACAGTGGATGACTATAGTTGTAGCAACAAAGGTGTGGGCTAGGGTGTTAAAATTTTCCCAGTAGTATATCCATACTTGCTATTATGGGTGCTAGATATATGAGGTGATAATTGACCTGAGGAGCTCTGAAGGTGGGAGTTTGTGAGATTATATAGAAAAAACTAACATGAACTCAAAGAGCATTAGTATGTGTAGATGATTGTGGGAGAGACAATCATCTTGCTTCACTAACATGGGGCAGGTGGGACATGACCCATATTCCTACCTTCTGACTCACATATTCTGACTCACATAAAGGATCACATATCCTTTGGAATCAAGTTACAGCTCTTGTTCTGGTCCAGAGTTAAATTAAGGCAGTCAGGTGGTTGGGCTCAAGTTTGGAATGAAATCAGTTTATCACAGATCATTTAACATCAGAATTACATGGTATCTGAAGAACAGCTCTAATGCCAGCACTCTCACTTAGTTCAGGTTCAATGTTGGAATGAAATGGACCACATAAGTTACCGAATGGTTAAAAAAGAAAAAAGTTTACTTTGCCCTAACAGCAAGTATGTGCAGCAAGAATGGTACTTACTTGGGTTTTTTGTTTGTTTGTTTGTTTTGTTTAAGTTTGTTTGTTTTGTTTTGTTTTGTTTTTTTTGGAAAGAGTTTCCTAGTGGCCACAGGGAAATAATTCTGGTCATCAGGGCAGTATATGGTAAAGTATTTGTTAACTTATTTGCTCCTCATAAAATCCACTAAATCTGAGAAGTTGAGATGCCACAAGGTTTGGATTTCTTATGCCCAGGAAGCTGCATCAGGGACTCTAGTGAATTACGTAGTACAGTGGATAAAGTCCTGGATTTTGAATTAGGAAGATTTTAGTTTAAATTTGGCCTCAGATACTTACTATCCTGGGAAAGTCACTTAAACCCTGTCTACCTCAGTCTTTTCATCTGTAAAATGGATATAATAGTAACACCTACCGTTTGGGGTTGTTGTGAAGATAAAAATATTAAATATTTGCAAAACTCTTGGCATTTGTAAAATGTTTACATAGTAGGCATTTAGTAAATACTTAACAATAGTCAAGACCTGTGGGCAGCTTAGTCTTCTTTAAATGTGTGAATGGGAAGAAAGCATTTGTGTCAGGGAAATACTGGTCCTGTTGCACATGGGAAGAACATTCAAGAAAGAGACAATATTGGTTCAGTTGGATGCAAATCTCTTCATCTGCATGTAGAAATACTCCCAGCGAGGCGACTGCCACAATAGCAGGGAATGCCTAAGGAGTAATTAGCTCCCTGGAACAAGTCTCAAGGATGGCCCAATGGTTTAGGGTCAGCATAGGAATGAAATGTGATTATCAAAGACAATTTAACATCTTATAAAAGGCAATTTACATCACAATCATATGATATCTCAGATTAGATTTGATGAGATAGTATTTGTAAAGCTCCTAACATAGTCTCTCTCACATAGTAGATACCACATAAATGCTAGCTGTTATTGTTAACATTATTAAAGCAGGATTTCATTGCTTTCTTAAGGGAAAAAAAAACTAGGTTAGCCAATATAACAATTTTCCAGGCTTAGTTGAGATTTCTAGCCCAGTTCTTATGCCACAGCCTATAAGGGGTAAGGCAGTGCTCCCATATGGTGCCCTGGCTGCTTCTTTGGGGACCAGTGTTCTAGATTGTTAAGGGACATTTTTCAATCTCATTGCTGTCATTCTGTGTGTTATAACAGTTCTTCTTACCAGTTTTGTGATGCTGGCAAATTTGATGAGTGCCAATTGTACTTTGATTCAAGTGACGGATAAAAATGTCAGGCAGCACTTGACTAGAGACCTCCTTCCAAGTTCAGTTCAATGCAATTCAATCAGTATTTATTAAATGCCTAATATATTGCAAGCACTATTCTAGACACTAGGGATACAAACACAAAATGAAATAATCCTGCTGTCAAAGAGCATGTATGCTATTGAAGTAGATGTTTTTAACCTGGGGTCCATGAATTTGTTTGGGGTTTTTCAAGTTTTGTTTTGTTTTTAATACTTTGATCACTGCATTTCAATGTAATTGGTTTCTTTTGTAGTCCTATGTATTTTATTTTTTTAAGAACATTGTTCTGATAAAAGGTCTATAGGCATCACCAGACTGTCAAATGGGTCTGTGACAAAAAAAAAATTGGAATCAACGTATTGGAAGATGGTATGTATGCATCTAAGTAAATACAAAATAATTTCTAGGAAAAAGTTCTAGGATTAATATAAATGAGAGCTTGGTAGCAATAGGACAGGAGGACACAATGGAAAGGTAAAGAAGAGTCAGAAATACAAAAGGGATGGAATTGACATGGGTGGATATGAGAAGGCAGGGAGACCAAGGAGGGAAGACTTGGTCTCAGAAGAACAACATCATTGAGTAGAACCATAAAGTAGCAAACTGTCACACCTTTGGCAATTATGAAGGTAATACTGATTTATGAATCACAGGAAAAGGCAGAAAATAAGGGCTATATAACTATAATTGTATAACTAGTCTATAGTTTTACCTGATAGCCGAGGAAGTTATCAAGAGAGATCTAGAGTTTCTCTGCATTTGTTGCAGAGGGATAAGGCATACTTCAGGTATTCCCTCTCAGGTGTTTCCAGTATAACACTAGGATGCACTCCAGTTTTGTGCAGATTGTGCCTGCCAGGTAGAGGTACACAGAATAGTCTTTGTTTCTACACTGGTAAAACTGATAATAGCATATGACATTAGATCAATAATGGTTTTCAGTCTAGTTGTGCAAACAGTTACAAATCCACCTAATTATACTATCATCTGGCACACATATCTCTAGTTTTTAGACAGGAAGAACAATGAAAAACACCATCCAATGCTTTTCAAAAACCTAGGTAAACCATATCTGCACAGGTTTCTTTCATACCGATTTAGTAACCCCATAAGAAAAAAAAAATTTAAGGAAAACGAAATACATTTAGTCTGGCAAGGCTCATTCTTAAAACCATGCTGACTTCTTATGAGCATCACTTCCAAAAATGTTCATCAGTTGAATAACATGTTCTAAAGATTTTCTAGCCATTGTAGTCAAGTTTTCCAAACTACTGTACTTCATATTCTATTCCATTCCTTTTATTAAATATAGTGATATTTGTCCTTTTCCAATTCTGTACATCTCTTCCATTTTCTTTCAAAGATAATGAAAGAAGCTCAGCAATCCTACCTTCCATTTCTTTCTCAATCCTAGAATGCTTTTTTTTTTTCTAAACCATCTGTCTTGAACTAATCAAAGGTAGGTAGAGGCTCTGTTTTTATCTCCTGATTTATCTTGGACATCAACTTCCTTTTGGTTATTTTTATTTGGTTCTGTTCAAATAAACAGTCATTCTTCCTAGTTAGAAATACACCTATGTACATGTATATACATAAGCACAAAAGCTGACTAAGAATTGAGCACCTATGTTATTACTGACATCAATTATCTTCATGCCACACACCCCAAGAATTCATTCTATTCCTTTTCTAAGCCTATTCTTTTGTCCTAATAGAGTTTACTTTCCTCTGTATCTTTTCTTGAATATATATTCTAAACTTCTCATTTACAAATCTTAATTGGTAGTGAGTTCCCCTAGCATTTGCATGCATTTCTTTAGATAATTCCCCCTTTTCCTCTTAATTAGAACTATTCCTCTTTGTATCTTTAGAATTTTATTTGGACAGAAATTTATTTGAATTTAGAGCCAAGATGGTAGGGTAGAAACAGGATACCTGCATGGCCCTGACTTCCACCTCCTCCAATACATATAAAAAAATGATTCTAAACAAATTTTAGAACTACAGAACTCACAAAATGAAAGAGAAACATATCTCCCACTGAAAGAAGCGCAGCAGGCTGGCAGGAAGGGTCCATAACAGCATGCTGAGAGCTGAGCATAGTTTTAGCCCCAGAGGTGGTTAGAGCAGACTTCATGAGAGTAAATCAGAAGCAGTTGTAGTGGTTTCCAGACATCTCAATCCACAAATGCCAAAGACAAAGTAAAAGGTCAGTGTGAAACTTTGCTGAGAACAAGGGGAGTGTGGCCCTGCTGCTGCCCCCTAAGTGAGAAACAGAGGAAGAGTGGTGACTGCAGCCACTGCCACATGGCTGCTTCTAGAAATCCTGGCCTTCAGATAGTAGGGGGACCAAGTTACCATTCAGAGGATAATCACTTTTTCTTTGACTTCCTTGGATCTGGATAGTGGTCTTGGGTAGTAGTCCTGGTGTGTGTGACCAGTGAGCCAGAGCTTGTGGGGATTGTAGAAAGGGGACCCATCTAATAGCTCTGGCAGCTGCAAAAACCCCAGTGATTTGGAACATAGCTTTTTCCATTCTGGAAGCAGAGATCTACTGTGGCAAAGAGCTCAGAAGTCAAGTAATTGGCTGCCAATATAAGCAAGCAAGAGAAGCACAAAAAGATGATAGAATCCTTTTGGGGGGACAAAAAGGATCAAGGCATGGAGAAGAAGGAAAACATCAAAGGCAGAACTCCTTTATCAAAAGCCTTCAAGAAAAAAATATACTCAGAGAGAGGCCAGAGACATCTGGGCAGACGGACACATCCTCTTTGGAGCCTCCCCTGATGAATCGCCCTTCAGTTGCTGTTCACCAGACTTTTGTTCCGAGGGTGGGAGGTTTTTGAAATCCTCCTTTGAACCTATGCCTAATTGCAAAGTTTCTTCAGAACTACTTTCAGCTAAATAAAACCAATTTTGGAGTTAAAATATATATATATATATATATATATATATATATAAACTGGTTGCAGGCCATGGAGGAGCTCAAGAAGGATTTTGAAAATCAAGTAAGGGAAATGGAGGAAAAATTGAAAAGAGAAATGAGAATGATGCAAGAAAATCATGAAAGGTGAGTCAATAGCCTGTTAAGGAGACCACAAAAAATACTGAAAAAAATAACACTGGAAAAATAGACTAACTTAATGACAAAAGAAGCCCTAAAAGTCATTGGGGAGAAGAATGCCTTAAAAAACCAAACTTGCCAGATGGAAAAGAAATTTCAAAAACTCACTGAAAAGAATTAACTCCTTCAAAATTAGATTGGAGAAATTGGAAGCTAATGAATTTATGAGAAATCAAGATACTATAAAACAGATCCAAACAAATGAAAAAAAATAGAAGGCAATGTGAAATATCTCATTGGAAAAACCACTGACCTGGAAAATAGATCTAGGAGAGGTAATTTAAAAATTATTGGTCTACCTGAAAGCCATGATCAAAAAAAGAGTCTAGACAGTATCTTTCAAGAAAATCTCAATGAAAATTGCCCTGATATGCTAGAACCAGAGGGCAAAATAGAAATTGAAAGAATTCACTGATCACCTCTTGAAAAAGATCCCAAAAAGAAAACTCCTAGTAATATTGTAGCCAAATCCTAGAGTTCCCAGGTCAAGGAGGAAATATTGCAAGCAGTCAGGAAGAAGCAATTGAGTATTGTGGAAACACAATCAGGATAACATAAGACCTAGCAGCTTCTTCATTAAGGTATCAAAGGTCTTGGAATATGTTATTCTGGATGTCAAAGGAGCTAGGACTAAAACCTAGAATCACGTACCCAGAAAAACTGAGTATAATGCTACCGGGAAAAATATGGTTATTCAATGAAATAGAGAACTTTCAAGCATTCTTTATAAAAAAAACCTGCTTTTGACTTATTTTTGAAAAAAAATTGACTTTCAAATACAAGAAGCAAGAAAAGCATGAGAAGGTAAACAGGAAAAAGAAATTATAAGGAACTTATTAAAGTTGAACTATTTACATTCCTACATGGAAAAATGATCATTGTAACGCATAAGACTTTTCCCAGTATGAGGAAAGGTGAAGGGAATATATATGTATACATACATATATATGTATGTATGGGAGGATGCATGTGTATATAAACATATATGTGAGTGTGAGCATTTGTATGTTCATGTACACATAGACAGAGGATAAGTTGAATATGAAAGGATGATATCTAAAAAATAAAATTAAGAGGTGAGAGAGGAATTTATTGGAAGAAGAAGAAAGGGTGCAATAGATAAGGGTAAATTATCTCATATAAAAGAGGAAAGAGAAAACTGTTACATTGGAGGGGAACAGCAAGTAGATGAAAGGGAATGGGCCAACCCTATCCTCATAGAATTTGGCCTAAGGAGGGAATAACATACACACTCAATTGGGTATCTTATCCTACAGGAAAATAGGAGGGTAGGGGATAAGAGGGGGGAGGATAGAAGGGAGGGCAGATTGGTTGAGAGTGATGTTAGAAGTAAACATTTTTGAAAAGGGATAGGATCAAAGGAGAAAATATAATAAGTGGGGAGGTGGGATAGGATTGAGGGAAATATAGTTAGTCTTTCACAATATAACTACTATGGAAATTATTTGGGTAACTACACATGTATAATCTATATTGAAGTGCTTATCTTCCCAGTGGGGGGTGGGTGAGGAGGGAAGAAGGGAAAAAAATCTGGAACTCAAAGTTTTAAAAACAAATGTTTAAAAATTGGTTTTCTTTACATGCAACTAGGAAAGAAGATATACAAGTACTGTGGTACAGAATCACATCTTGCCCTACTAGGAAGTTAGGGAGTGAAGGGGGAGAATATAAGAGAGAACAGATTGGGGGAAGGGGTATTCAGTAGGCTTGCTATTTCGGTGTGGGTGTAGAGAAAAGACGAGGAGAGAAAAAGTTGTAACTCAAAATCTTGTGGGAATGAAAATTGAAAACTAAAAATAAATTAATTTTTTTTATATTTTTAACTCCAACTCTGGGATTCTGTGAGTCTAAAGTTAATTATCAAAAAGAAAAAAAGAAAAAGAATTTTATATGAGATTTGAACTCATCTAGACTAGACTCTTTAATTTACTGATGCTAAGTGTAACATCTGTGCAGACCTGAGTATTAGCTTTGACACAAATAATCTACTGGATATTGAATTATCATACATTTCCTGAGAATAAAGAATGGAGCCTGGTTTAGGAGAGAGGTTTGGTATGTGATCTCACTCTTCAGGTTACTCCTTCTCTCCGTTTCCTCCCTCCAACTCTCTCTTCTCTCTCTTCTTGTCTTCCCTACCTCTTACCCTCTTCCCTCTCTCTTTCCCTCTCTTGCTTGGATTTCTACTTCTTTTCCACAAGTTATCCAAGTCTTTACCAGTTCCGAAAATTGATTCCTTGCCTCAGGATATTAACAAAAACATAAACCCCATCATTCTGTGAAAGTTCAGGCTATTCCCCTTCCTTATGAAGGAAGCATTATATTTGTATGATATATTTTTGGCAGGCCAAACCTCTGATTTCACTGGTGCAGGAAATTTTGAATGAGGCAACTCCCTCTTCCAATGCAGAACTAAGACTATTATGCAACTAGTAGTCTTAGAAAATTGCCTGAAGCATTGAAGCAGATAAACTTGAACCTAGGTCTTCTGGACTCCAAACTAACTATTATGCCATGCTGCCTCACAATATAATGTATGCATGTCTGTGCACATGCATGTGTGTGTGCATACATATATATATATATATATATATATATACACACATATATATGCATGTATATATGTATATGTGTGTATATACACACACACACACACACACACGTAGGCATCTATATATATGAAATATATATACCTATATAGGTATGTATATACCTATGCAATACAGAATGGCAGGATACCACTTGAGAATACAAGAGGGTGTTGGAATAAAAAAGTCTGAAAAATGCAGCTAGAGTTAAACTTAGTAAGTTACATATTTTTACTACATATAGATCACTAATTTATTTTTTAAAGTACATACAAAATTAATCCATTAATAATATTAGACTTATAGAACATGGGATAATTTTCTTAAGGAATTAATTTTTTGACCCTTTTTTGAAAATAGTTCGCAACTTTAAAATCAGAAAGACATGTCCACATTAGTATTAATAGTCAATTAAACGTACCGAGTGCATAGAGTATACACAGCACTGGGAATCAAATCCTGGGATGAATTCCTTCAGTTTTTATTACAATGTCAGATTAATTCCCTATTTTTCTCCTTTTAAATTCTACTTTCTCCCAAAAGAGGTTATGAATTAAATTTGTAGAATAAGATGCATATTTGTGGATATGCCCAATATGAGAATTTGCTCTGATTTATTACGCATTTTTGCACAAAGGCTTTGTCTTTCTTTTTTTTAGAGGAGGGAAAGAAGTGAGGAGGAAGAGAAAATAAATGATTGTGAATTACGAACATTAAAAATGAGTAATATTTGAGACTAACATAAATATTTAATATAAATTATGAATGGATAATAAAAATATTTCCTTATCTCAGATGTTTTGCTTAAGTATGATTCATTTTACAGTAGGTTTCATAATATTATGATCATTCATGTTATACTAAGATGTGGTTGTGCAGAAGGAATCAAAATCAATTCTAAATTCATTAAGTGGAAGGGTTTTATAAGACTGGTTCAGGGGCACGAGGAAACAGGGCTAGATTTTTGTTCAATGATTTTTAAACTGTCTCTGCATTAAATATTTTTATAACATCTGGGTGTGAAGATTTATTTCAATGGGAAAAAAGAGAATGATGCTTCTTTATTGTTATTAACTAAGGAACACAAAGAAGTAGGGTGATTATTCTGCCCAGGGAACATGTCGAAATGACATTGTAAGATGATGTGTAAATCATTGGCCAGCAGAATATTTTCTCTTTATTTGAAAAGTACTTTTTTGAGGTCCGTAACTTTTTTGGTTATATATATTATACTATGATAAATCATCATAGAATAACACATATTCTTATAAAAAAAATCTTTGAAGCAAATTATCTAAAAAGTCAATTCCTGATGCCTCTTTCTCAATAACTTCACTATCACCTCAAAGCCTATATCAGATATACATCTAAAGGAATAATAAAAACAACCTCAAGCTAGAGTTTATGGCTATTTAAATGACACTAAAAAAACCAAGTGAACTCAAGAATTGAACCATGATAGTTTTCCAAGCTATGAAATGAACAGTATTATTAAATTTTCCAATAAGTTTTTATGATGCCACTTGACCTATACATAGTGGCTTTGATTACCTGACAGTAATATTCAATTTATAGGGCCAGTTTCAGTCATTTTAAGTGCCCAGCATATAGGGAAACACCACGTATTTTGTGTTGGTTTTTATAGAGGGCCTTGTAGTGACCAGAATAGTATCACACATTTTTTCTCTTTTAACATTTGGCTTGCTGATCTCACAAATCATATTTCAGCTGGAAATGAAAGGTGCACTGCTGCCAGCATTTTGTAAGAAATAATGACACACTTTACTACCTGTAAATGCTGACTGAGTGCTTCTGCCTTTTCTTTCCAAGGTGACTGTAATGCAGATTGATGAAAGATTCTGCAAGACTACAAAGGTTAAAGATGCAGACCCAGAGCTAGAATCCAGCCCTGACACTGATGGAGCACAGTACAATGTAAATGCCCACATTACTGTCCTGTCCTCCGATAACCAATGTAATATGAAAACTGACTACAGAAGAAAGGAACAAATTAAATCCATTAATCAAGCATATCTCTGCTAAACAGTTGTTCTAAAGAGATGAACAAATGAAAAATTCACTGTTTGTTTTCACGCCTGCAAGGCTAGGGGAAGAAAATTAATTATAAGGCTGTAACTACACTATTAGTTAAGTTTTTTCTTGAGGAAAGTATTTATTGCTTTGTCAAAGAATAAATGAACCTCATTAGTGAGATTAGTTTCAGTTGGTAGTTTTGCATTAGGGATACCTAATAATATACACTTCAACAGATACATGGAGGGAAATTGCTGGGAAGAGTGAAGGTCCCTTCTTCTACTTCTTCATTTATTACATTGCTCAGAAGTGACCACAATATGGTTTATCACCAAACAAAAAAGGAAATTTCACATTTCATACTCCTCATTTAGAGTGAACTGCCCACTGAAGCTATGTTCCAGCAGTTACTGGGAGTGCTTTTATGATGAATCTGTGCATTCAAGAGGTTATAACTTGACCACAGCATTTCAATCCCCGACTGACACATGTCAAAAAGAGCACAGTACCTCAAGCAATTCTTGGTAAGCTTCTCTGGAATCCTTTTCAAAATGTTGTAAGAGCCCATAACAACAAGAAATTGACATCCTGGTAGACTAAATCCCTCTCTGTATGTATACAATATAGAACAGGGATGGAAAAAATAAATTCTTCCTTTCCCACCAATCCTATTTTGCAACTCTGACTCTGTCCTGGTCTGGGAGGGAGAGACTAATTCAGTTTAAATGTCCATTTAATCTTTGGCTTTTTTGCTGAGATTGCTAACAAGGGGGCCAATTACTGCAAGCTATAAAGGAGGGGGACAGATTGTGCCACAGACACCTGTCTTCTGAAAACTGGATTGGGACCAGAAGCTCATTTCACAGAGACTATAGAACAGCTGTGGAATAATAATGATTTTTGGACACTATTGACCTGGATTAGATTCAAATCACTGACCCAGAAAGGAAGGGGTTTGGATATTCCGTTACCCATCCCCAAAGCTATCCAAATCAACCTCTTGCAATTTTAATTTTTCTTATTTGTATTTTCCCCTTTTTGCTTATGCTTATGGGGCTACAAAGAAAAGTGGTCTTTATGTGCTACTTTTTAAAATGACTCTAACTTAATAGCTTTTAATATATGTATGATGAGTCAGGGGAAGAGTATATGATGGTCTGTGCTCTAGGGAATTCTGCTCTAACCCTGAGGTTTGCATGCTGGCCTTGTCAGAGACAATGTTTAAAATTGTTGGTTTACATAAAGTTAAAGGTTTTTCTTGTAGGCATATCATGGCTTGCACAAAAGAATAGCTTAGCAAAAATTTTCTAAATTTGGATAGAAAAAAACAAATTTTATAAATGTTAGGTTGGATACAACAACCTATTCCTAAAACAGTGAAAATTCAGTGTGCTTATTAAATGAATAAAAGAAGAACATATTGATCAACCCCTATTTTATTTGAAGAGAATTTGCTTTTAGGAAGAGGAGGGGGGGAAAGAAATTTCCAGGATGCCCTTCTTTCAACAAGCATTTATCAAATTAGTTAATATATACAAATCACTTTGGAAACCATAAAGTTCTATGTACATGTTAACTATTAATAAGTGCCTACTATGTGCAAGGCATTACACTAAATTATGGAGATGTGGAACTAAAACAGTAGTTCCTGCCTTCAAGGAACTTACAGTCTCTTAGGAATGAAACATTTACACAAGTAAGTAAATACAAAATAATTTGAGAAGGGAGAGAATACTATCAGCTCTAGAAAAGTAGTACTTGCGATGAGCCTTGAAGGAAGCAAAAGATTCTGAGGTGCAGATGAGGAAAGCACATTCTGGGAATAGGAGGCAGCCTATGCAAAGACATGGAAGCAGAGGTTGGAAAGTCAGTTTCAGAGAATTACAAATTGACCAGCTTGACTATTGTATGAAAGATTGTGTGAAGGGCAGTGATGTTAAATAAGTCTGGGAAGGTAGGCTGCCACAAGGCGGGAAAAGGCTTTATTTGCACACCAAACTGAAGAGTTTATCTTATTCTGAGACTAGAGGGAGCCTTCCAAGTTTCCTGAGCAAGAAAGTCATATGTTCAAATCTGTGGTTTAGCAGAAGCATTTCAGCAGCTGTGTGGAGGATGGATTAGAAAAGGGAGAAACTGGAAACAAGGAGACCAGTCAGTCATTCAATGTTTTCAACAGTCCAGAAAAAGGGATAATGACAGCCTGAACTAGAGTGGTGGTCATGTTAATAAAGAAGAGAGGATGGATGTAAGAGATATTTTCAGTACAGCTGACATGCCTTGGCAAGTGATTGCATATTAAAGATGAAGAAGAGAGAAAAGTTGAGGATGCCTCCATGATTGTGTGCTTGGGTGACTGAAAGGATGATAGTGTCCTCAAAGTTTTTTTGAAAATTAAATCATAATTAATGTACTATACTTAGAACTCAGACAATCAGAGAATTATAGTCTTAGAATGAGAATATTCTGAAAGACCAACTAGCCCCATTCCATAAAATAAAGAATTTAGGGCTTAGAAAGATAACATAATTTAATACTATGTGGCCTCAGTTTCCTCATAGTGGGTTAGAGGAGATGATCTCTAAGGCTTTATTCATCTATAAATCATATGAACCTATAATGGTGATATCACAAAACTGGATAAAGTAAGATTGGGGACTACTAGAACCTAGATATCTTGAGACTCGACCCAGATCTTTTTCTGCAACATTGAGCTGCCTGAAAGGCTAAAAAAAAAAAAAAGTAAGTCAGAGGTTTATAATACAGTAAATATGTTTCTTCATAACAAGCTAATTAGAAAATGTAATTACTAAGCACATACCTGAGTATTATAATAAATGAAAACTATATCAATATTTATTTTTAGCATCTTAATTTTACTGAGAGGTTACTAAGTCTAATCTTACACAATACCAAAACACTGGATTGAGACAGTCAATTAAAGAAAAAAAGTAACCCTTGAACCAGGAAGTGGAGTAGCAGGGGGGTGAATTTTTGGGCACTTAACTTGTAAAGATTTTCTGCCAACTTATAAAAGGAGTCTTGATCTAGGAAAATGAAGGGAGTACCCACAATGGAAGAAATCATAGCTGTTTTAAAGATAACGAAGAATTAATTATTAAAATGATCATATGGTCCATAATAAATAAAATTTGAGATCAGAGAATCAGCTAGCCAAGGCAAACTTTAAATGTAAACTGGTTAAATTTCACTATATTGGTGACATGAGAAAATAATCTAAAGGGGAGCTTTAGTGACTTCTGAAATGCCTTCAAATATTCCATGATTCTATGATTCTAGCAAGCTTTAAAACAATCGTATACTGAAAACTCAGCACTCTTTGACTACTCAGTCCATACTTTTTATAGAAAGAGATTCAAGATAATTATTTTTAATTAGTGCAACTTTGAAATGTCAAATAAAACACAAAATATAGATTTGGATTATGATAAGAAATATTTATGATTTGAGTTATATACACATGAATACTAAAATATGGGACACAAAGAAATAGCAAATTAGTGTTGTAGTTATTTGTTATACAGTTCAAGATGTCCCAAAAGTCTCAGTGCAACTTTAAACTATCACTAAAAATTGCACCAAGACTTTTGTACCTCCTCCATGGCTAGGTATGTAGTGACTATTAAGCACACAAAATATATTAGGCAGTAAAACTTTCAAAACTTCCCCAACAAAAATGTTAAGAATATTAGGATTAAATTTCATTATTAAAGTTCTGTCAGTAAAGTACAAGCTTTTGGAAATTCTAATAAATAAAAAAGACTTCAAGCAGAGTTCTAATGAGAGACTCTCTCTGCAGTTTGAGATCCAGTCTAAGTACTGAGAGACATCTCTAGTAAGTTGTCACCTGGGTGATGGGATATTTGTTTATACCAATATAACCAAGAAAAATACAAAATTCCTGTCAGTGCTGTGTAAAAACCTTCTGCTTCTGCAACGGCCGTGTCAGAAAAGGGAGTAAAGTATGCTAAGAGGAAGATTTTTTTAAGCAATCTAGACATACTAATTCAATTGTTGGTAATCTAAATGTGGAATTCTTACAAAATGATCAATGTATTGATATAAATCAGAGAAAATTAATAATCAGTATTAACACAAGACATTAAGAATTTGCAACTAAATGATGAATGACACAGATTCTTCTTGAGGTATCAATAAAGAAGGTGGCCAGGGGGGCGGAGCCAAGATGGCGGCTTAGAAGCAGCAACATATCGCAGCTCTCACATAGCCACCCCAAAATACCCATAAAATAGGACTCTAAACCAACCCTGGAACTCCAAAACGCACACAAAGATACTTCCCACTAAAGTCAGCTTGGCTACGAGGAACCATATCAGCACTGCGAACCGAAACCAGCCTGGCCTGAAGCAGTGGCTGTGCCCCGGGGGCGGCTGGATGGGAGGAGCTTCAGGTGAGCAGATTAGCGGCAGCTGTGAATGGGAATTGTGGAAAGGGGGACATAAGCAGTCCGGCCAGAAGTCCTCCAAAGCGGAAAAGCGAAAAGGCAGAGGTTTTGCACCTGCCTCGGCTTTGCAGTTTCCCGTCCGCGGCC
>CM053580.1:182423348-182440981 GCA_028627135.1 Pseudochirops cupreus | reverse complement strand
ATATCTGTGTGTTGCTGAGAAGAGTCTAGTTTATCAAAGTTGGTCATCACACATATGATGTGTCTGTGATTGTGTACAAATTTTTCCTGGTTCTGCTCTTCTCATTTAGCTTCAGTTTGTATAAGCCTCTCCAGGTGAATATGAAGACCATCTCCTCCCCGTTTCTTATAGCACAATAGTATTCCATTACATTCATATACCACAACTTGTTTAACCATTCCCCAGTTGATGGACATCCCCTATATTTCCAGTTTTTTGCCACTACAAAGAAAGCTGCAATAAATATTTTTGTACATATGGGTCTTCCCCCCTTCTATGATCTCTTTGGGATACAACCCCAGAAGTAGTATTACTGAGTCAAAGGGTATGCAATTATTTATAGCCCTTTGGGCTCTTCAGATTGCTCTCCAGAATGGTTGTATCAGTGCACAACTCCACCAACAATGGATTCTTCTTTTTATTGGATTCTCTTTCTCTTTCTCTTTCTCTCTCTGTCTCTGTCTGTCTGTCTGTCTGTTTCTCGCTCCTTCTCTGTATCATTTGGCCTACTCTATTTTTATAGTGCTTTAAAAAAAATTTTTTTGTGTCTCCTTTAGCAAGCTGTTGACTTATTTTTCATAATTTTCTTGTATCACTCTCATTTCTCTTCCCATTTTTCACGTACCTCTCTTACTTGATTTTTAAAATCCTTCTTGAGCTATTACATGGCCTGAGACAAATTCATACTTTTCTTTGAGTCTTTGGATGTGGGAATTTCAATTTTGTTATCTTCTGAGGTTTTTTTTTGTCTTTCTTATCACCTTAGTAACTTTCTATGGTCAGCATATTCTTTACTCTTTTTTCAGCCTATTTCTTGACTTTTAGATCTATGCCGAAGTGGAGCCCTGCTTCCCAAGTAAAAGGGGCATTGTCCCAACCTTTAGTTTTTTCATGCACCTGTTTATAGAGGTAATTCTGGGGACCTGTAAGGTTTTGACTCTTTCAGGGTGGTATAATCTAGGTAGAGGTATATTTACTACTCTCCTGTACTGTGCACTGGTTCGTGAGTAACCACAAGCACCTTTTCCTCCCTGGAACTCTGACCAGTAATACCACTTTGACCTAGCAATACCGTTACTAGGTCTATATCCCAAAAGATATAAAAAAGAAAAAGGAAAAAAAGGACCTATGTGTATAAAAATATAGCAGCTCTTTATTGCGGGTAGAGAATTAGAAATTGAGGGGGTGTCTATCAATTGTGGAATGGCTGACCAAGTTGTGGTATGTAATTATAATGGAATACTATTGTACTTTAATAAATGATGGGCAGGATGCTCTCAAATAAACCTGGAAAGACTTGCATGGGTTGATGCAAAGTAAAATGTAATGGGTACAAAGTAACAGCAATGTTGTAAAATTATCACCTGTGAATGAATTAGTTTTATTCATCAATACAGCAATCTATGATAAGTCTGAAGGACTTAGGATGAAAAATGCTATCTATCCCCAGAGAAAGAATTGATGGTGTCTGAATACAAACTGAAGTGTCCTTTTTCCCTTTCTTTATTTTTCTTGATTTTGTTTGTCCAGGTTTTCTTTCACAACATGAATATTATGGATAGATTTTGCATGACTACACATATATAGCTTATTGCTTGTCTTATCAATGGGGGGGAGGAAGGGAAAGAATTTAGAAATCAAAGTTTTAATAACAAATGTTAAAAATTGTTTTTACATGTAACTGGGAAAATTAAATACTAAATAAAAGAGTGGTTTGTACTAAAGTCTGCTAATTCTCTAAACATATACGTATCAACTTCTTGCAAACTCAATTAGTTGTGCTCTCTTTTTCAATAACTAAAAACTGAAGTTTTTTCATTCCTTATACCCTAGGTCTGCAATAGCATTTGATACAGTTGGCCAGAACCTCTTTCTGCAGCCTTTTCTCTCCCTTGGTTTCTCTGACATTAGTGCCTTGATTCATTCAGCAACATTCAGTAAATAGGCATTCATTAATCCCTCCAGCACACTATGCTCTTTGTTGATGGTTATGCAAAGATAAATAACATATTGCATACATGCATCCTGTGTAATAGGCAGGTAAGCGTTGCAGTAGATAGAGTGCCAAGCCTGAATTTAGGAACACTCATCTTTGTGAATTCAAATATGGTCTCAGACACTTAAAGGGCAAGTCACTTAATCCTGTGTGCCTCAGTTCCTCATCTGCAAAATGAGCTGGAGAAGAAAATGGCAAACTACTTTCCCAAGAAAACCCCAAATGGGGTGATGAAGTGTTGGACACTACTGAAACAACTAAACACCTATATAAACATAACTATTATTAATTGAATATGTATACATTTGTCTTTGCAGAAATATGATTTAGTTTTAATTCTCCTCTCACCTCTCTGTCTTCTTTCTCCATCTCTCTTGATGAACTTGTATTTCAACTGCTTCTTACCTTCTTCTAAAAATAGGCATTCACCAGGCTTGCATTCTCAGCTAGCTTATCTCCTTTTCTATATAATTCTTTTAGTAGACTTCTCCACAATTCTAGTTTCAACTTCGTTTGTATGAGAAAGATTTCCAAATCTCTATCTAATATTCTGATCTCCCTTCTAAGCTCAAACTTATTTCCAGCTGCCTGATGAACATTTCCACTTGGATGTTCTGCCTTCATGTCAAAATTAATATATTAAGTTGAATTCTATCTCTCTCACCAAAATCAGATTGCCCTCTTAATTTTCTTGTTTATCTTAATGGTACATAGTAATTCAAAACACTATTACCAACTTTGACTCTCCATATCTCTCTTTTAACATCCAATCACTTTTTAAATACATCTCCTTTATTTTTTATTCTTTAAATAATGAATTTGGAAACACTAATAAATGAACATTTTGTATACAAAGAAAAGAAAAAGACAATTGTATATACAGCTAAGAGCCCCTTCCTATTATATAAAGCTTTTTATTAGACATAAATTAAGTTTTACATGCGGGTGCCAAAATACTCTTGCTTGTCGGCTCTTCTTCTGAAATACCTTTTCCTCCTTTGTGTATTTTTAAATATTTCATTGATGTCTTCTTTTCTTTTACAAATATCTCTATTGTTATCCACAATTCATGCCACAATTTTCTCTACAAATTAATAAATAAAATTGAGCCCTTTTCTCGTAACAAATACATGTACTAAAGCAAAACAAATGTGCGCGTGTGTTGTGTTTGAAAATATATGTCTGATTCTGGACCTGTACTCTATCAGCACCCTTCCAAGAGATGGAGAGTTAGTTTCTTTATCAATCTTCTGTAGTTATAATTGGTATGCATCATAGTTCTTAAGTCGTTAAAATGGTTTTCCTTGAATATATTATAAAAATTGTTCTCTTAGTTCTCCTCACTTTACTCTATCAGTTCATCCATGTCATTTGAAATTTCTTTGCATCTATCATTTTCATTAATTTTTATGGTGCCATGATATTCTATTACATTCACATGCCATAATTTCTTCAGTCATTCCTCAGTTGATGAACAATCACTTTGTTCCTAGTTTTTGTTAATAAAAAAGGTTTTGCTTTTTTAAACATCGGTGGAGATGTGGCTGTTTCTCTCTTCATTTGACATCTTTGAGGTATAATAATTGTATATCTATCTGTGTCAAAGGTTATGCATTGTTTACTGAATTGCATATAGTGCTTAAATATTTCCCAGAATGACTAAGTGAATTCAAAGCTTCACTAAATGCATTAGTGTGATTATTTTCCCATTGCCCCTCCAAAGATTACAATTTCTTTTTTTAAAGTAGTCATTTTTACCAATATGATAAGGATGAAAGAGAGCTTCAAAGTTATTTTAACTTGAATTTCTCATTATTAGTAGTAACTGAACTTTTTTAAAGCATTTGTTGGCATCTTATTCTTTTCAATACAAAGAAATACTGCATTTTGTCATATTTCTATCTTTTGTTCTAAGCTAGTTGTTTTCCTTATATATTTTTTCCTCAATAAATTTATTTTTCTATCTCTTCATTTTTCTCCATCCAATTCTGGCATTCTTGCATCAAACCATTCCCCCTTTTATTTGTTACTGCATCCTATTGCTGTATTTGTACTAATTGTGAAGTTACTATCATGGGTTTAACCATTGAACTTGATTAATCCTTGCTATTTCTTCATTATATTTGGTTGATCTACAAAATAGGTCAAGGAGAAATGATGTAAGAATCCTGGGACTCTCTAAAAAATGTGAGGAAAAAACCATAATAATAACTGCAAATTCATCTTGTTATGAAATTTCACTCATTTATCTAGCATTGGCTCCTACGTTTAGACTTTGTATCATTGCCAATTTCTGTCTCCTCTATCCCTCTTGAATGGAGTGGAGTACCACTCCTTGTGTAGTGGTTAGAGAGTTGGATCTGGAGTCAGGAAGACCTGAGTTCAAATTCTACCTCAGATACTTAGTAGCAGTGTGACCCTGGGCAAGTCAGGGAATTACTGTCATCCTCAAATTTCTCATATATAAAATGAGGACAATAATAATATGTACATAATTGTGATAAAATGAAATTATATATATATGTATATATATACACATACATTATATACACATATATACATGCACGCATATGCATACATATATATTGTGTGTATATATACAAATAGGTATGATTATACATATATAGATAGACCTGTAGAAATGACTGCCATTATTTTATTATTTTTGAAATATGAATGCCATGCCTGTCACATTTCTACAACCCTGGCCTCAGAAAATGAGCTGGGTTTGGAACTGAGACCAGGTTTGTCTTTACCTCAGGGCCTGGTTTTTCCCTATGTTTCCTGGTGATCCAGTATAGTCACTGACCTAGGACTCATGCTTCGCTTTGAGATTTTGTCCACGGCTGCAACTCTAACAGGTCAAAACTGAATAAGATTGATCCTTTTGAAGTGCCTTGAGCTTCTCTAGCCTTCCTCCATCTCCTTGATTTTCTTATGTGACCTGCAAATATCAAAGATTGTGGTGATTTCTGGTCTGCTATTGTGTTTCTACCTTGATGTTGGTAGCCTTTGCCTCTATCTATTTCTTTGTGTAATGATCTAAGGGATCTGGGTATTGGAGATCATACTGAAGATTTTCCCTGCCCCTTAATAGGCCTAGGGGAATTTGAAAATCTTCCCTGTCCCTTAATAAGCTGAATGTAATCACATGGAGGCTGTGGTTTGAGGAGTTTGTTGAACAGGTAGAGCATAAAGAGGTAGAGCAAGAAATGAATCAGAGCAGTTAGAACAGAGGGAGGAGAGGACACAGACAAGGAGACAGCTAGGTTGTGAGTGTTTGTCTGTTGGAGGGCCTGAGTAGGGGGAAGGCTTTGGGATGGTATTGCCCTCTGCAGTGCTAATATGTATTAACTTCTTTGTTGCTATGATGGATTTGGTTTTCTGGTGTTGGGATTTGTCTTTCTGGTGTCTGAATAAATGTTTTGCTTCTGTCTTCTGTGTGGAGAGTCTTTTATATTTTGCAATTCAGAACTACATTCAAAGTCACTGTCAGTGCTGTGAATATTGCCTTGGAGATACACTTGGATAGCCTCAGGTCATAGCACCCATAGGCTTATTGGCATCTTTTGAAATCTTATGCTGTTCTGGACTAAGTGGCAAAGTTAATTACTGTTTCCCTTGGGCTTTATAGATCATTTCTATATCACTTTTTTTTTTTACATTTGATGGTAAATTACTTAGGAGAGCTAAGTTCGGCTGTAAACTTTTATATCACCATCTTTATCCCTCTTCACTTAAATTTCCAAAATCAATATTTTTTTTAAAAGTCAAGACAAATGAATATCACATAGTTAACAGTGATTTTTCAGGTTAATTGATAGAGAGTTCATTGTTTCTCTGAAAATTTCCCTAGGAAGCAGAGAACATATTGCAAAATGTTAAGTGCTTACTTTTATTTATTTTAAAATTTATATAGGATATTATTTCCCCCAGTTACATGTCAAAACCATTTTTAACATTTGTTTTTAAAAGTTTGGGTTCCAAATTCTCTCCTTTCCTTCCCCTAAACCTCTCATTAAGAAGGCAAACAATTCAATACAGATTATACATATGTGGTCATGCGATGCATTTCCGTATTAGTCATGTTGTGAAAGAAAACATAGATCCCCCTCTAAAAAAAAACCTCAAGAAAAATAAAGACATTTTAAAAAAGTGTGCTTCAGTCTGTATTCAGATACCATCAGTACTTTCTCTGGGGATGTATAACATTTTTCATCCTGAGTCTTTCAGGGTTGTCTTGGATCATTATATTGATGAGAAGAGCTAAGTCATTCATAGCTGATCATGTTTCAATATTCCTTTGCAGACAATATATTTCACTTTGCATTGGCTCATGTAAGTCTTTTCAGGATTTTATGAGAGCATCCTGCCCATTATTTCTTATAGCACAATAGTATTCCATCATAATCCCATACCACAACTTGTTTAGCCATTCCCCAAATTATGAGCACCCCCTCCATAATGAATTCTTTGACACTAGAAAATAGCTGCTATAAATATTTTTGTATATGTCGGTACTTTTGCTTTTTGTTTTTCATCTCTTTTGGGATACAGACCTAGTAGTGGTATTACTAGGTCAAAGGGTTTTACAGGCCTTTAGGCATAGTTCCAAATTACTCTACAGAGGGGTTCAATTAGTTCACAGCTCCACAACAGTTCATTAATGTCTTTTTCCCCACATCCCCTCCACTATTTTTTATTTTCCTTTAGTATTAGCCAATCTAATATGTTTGAGAATTGTTTTAATTTGCGTTTCTCCAATCAATAGTGAGTTAGAGCATTTTTTCACATGGCGATAGATAGTTTTAAATACTTCATCTGAAAACTTCATATCTTTTGATTATTTATCAATTGGGGAATAACTCTTATTTTTATGATTTTGACTACATTCTCTATATATGTTGGAGAAGTAAGGCCTTTATCAGAGAAACTTGCTTCAAAATTTTTTACACAGTTAATATTACTAACTATATTTTTCCCCTCCCTATTTGTTCCATTCTCTCTTCTTTCATTCACCCTGTCCCTCCTCAAAAGTTTTTTTTATTTCTGATTACCCTTCCCCCAACCTGCTCTCCCTTTTCTCATTCTATCCACTTCTCTTATCACCTTCTCCTCCTACTTGTCTGTGGGTAAGATGGATTTCTATACCCAATTGAGTGTGTATATCACTCCCTCTCTGAGCTAATTTTAGTGAGAGTAAGTTCACTCACTTCCCCTGACATCCCCTTTTCCCCCTCCTTTGTAAAAGCTTTTTTTTTGCCTTTTTTATGTGAGATAATTAACTCTATCCTAACTCTTCCTTTCTCTTTCTCCCAGTATATTCCTCTCTCACTGCTTAATTGTATTTTTTAGATAGCATTCCTTCATATTCAACTCACACCTGTGCCCTATGTCTATATATACTCCTAACTACCCTAATGATGAGAAATATCTTATGAGTTTCAAATATCATCTTTCCATGTAGAAATGTAAATAATTTAACCTTATTAAGTTTCTTTGATTTCTCATTCATGTTTACCTTTTGATGCTTCTCTTGAGTCTTGTATGTGAAAGTAGAATTTCTTATTCCTCTCTTGTCTTTTCGTCAAGGATGCTTGAAAATCCTCTATCTCATTGAATATCCCACTGAAAAATTAGACTCAGTTTTTAATTCTTGGCCATTATCCTAGCTCTTTTGCACTCCAAATCATCATATTCCAAGCCTTCAAATCCATTACTGTCTAAACTACTTAATATTATCTTATCCTGCCTGTGGCTGCACGATACTTGACCTGTTTCTTTCTGCCTGCTTGAAGTATTTTCTCCTTGATCTGGGAAATCTGGAATGTGGCTATAATATTCTTTGTAGTTTTCATTTTGGAATCTCTTTCAGAAGGTGATTGGTGGATTCTTTTGATTTCTATTTTACCTTGTAGTTCTAGACTATCAGGACCCTTTTCCTCAAAAATTTCTTGAAAGATAATGTCTAGGCTCCTTTTTGATCATGATTTTCAGGTAGTCCAATAATTTTAAAATTACCTCCCCTGCATCTATTTTCCAGGTCAGTTGTTTCTCCAATGAGATATTTCACATTTTCTTCTATTTTTTTTTCCATTCTTTTAGTTTTGTTGTATTGTTTCTTGATTTCTCAAGAAGTTATTCACTTCCATTTGCTCAATTTTAATTTTTAAGAAATTATTTCCTTCAGTTAACTTTTGTACTTCTTTTCCATTTGGCCAATTCTACTTTTAAAAAGTTTTTTTTTTTCCTTCCTTGAATTGCTGTGCCTCTCTTTCCATTTGGTCAATTCTGATTTTTAAGGCATTCTTTTCCTCATTGGCTTTTTTGAACTTCTTTTACCATTTGACCTAGTCTATTTTTTTAAGGTGTTATTTTCTTTAGTGTTGGGTTTTGTTTTGTTTGGTTTGGTTTGGTTTGTTTTTTTTTGCATATGTCTCCTTTACCAATCTGTTGACTTGTTTTTCATGATTTTCTTACATCACCACTTTTCTTTCCAATTTCTCTTCTTTCTCTCTTACTTGATTTTTTGAATCCTTTTTGAGCTCTTCCATGGCCTGAGACCAATTCACAGTTTTTTTGGAAGCTTTGGATGTAGGAGCTTTTACTTCATTATCTTCTTCTGAGTGTGTGTTTTGATCTTCCTTATCACTATAGTAACTTTCTGTGGTCAGAATTTTTTTTTCTGTTGTTTTCTTATTTTCCCAGCTTATTACTTGACTTTTTAACTTTGTTAAAGTACAGTTCTGCTTCCAGGGTGGAGGGCACACTGTGCCAAGCTTCAGGGATTTTGTACGACTGTTTTCAGAGATATTTTTAGGGACCTGCAAGTTTTCAGTTCTTCCATGGTAGTATGATCTAAGAAGAGGTGTTTAATCCTCTCCTGGCCTGTGCTCTGTTCTCTGAGTGACCAGAAGCACACTTTTCTGCCTTGGAACTGTGATGAGCATCCTCTTTCCACTGTGGCCACAAACTCTGGTATGGTAGCTGTCCTCCTTACTATGAGACTGCCACCCAGGACTGAGACCTGGATTTGAATAAAGGTAAAGTAACAGAGTCCTGCCTTAGTGCTAGCAAAGAGACCCCTGTAATCTCCTTCTGAACAGTTGTTCAACAGCCTTTTCCATCTGTGAGAGAGAGCTTTGTAAGTAAGTATTGCTGCTGCAGATTCAGTGGCTCCCACAGCCTGATCCTGGTTTGCTAGGGCTGGGTCTGTGCTGGTCTGGCCTGCACTGGACTCTGCTCCACTCTCATTTAGGTGTGACAGACTTTTCCTGTGGACCTTCTAAGTTGTCTTCATCTGGACAATTATTTTAACTTGTCCTTTTGTGGGTTCTACTTCAGCAGGAATTGTTTTATGGCATTATTTAAACATGTTTGGAGGGATTTTGGGGAGAGCTCAGCCAAGTTGCTTCCTCTTTCCATCACCTTCCCCCACCCCCACCTCCTCCACCCCTTGCCAAGTAATTATTTTGAAAATACAGAATTTCTTCTTTGGAAATGTATAGACTCTGTACTTCAAAATCATAGAGTGAAGAGTCTATTAAAAGTACTAAAATTCATTTAGCACATTTATAAATCATTTCATTATAGCTACATTCACTATGACCCTGACCCTGATTGATGGATCTTATAATATCAAACTTCAGAGCTGCTGTAGCTCCTTGTAACCATATCAATATCATAAAATTGCATATCTTCCCTCCAGCCTAATTTTCCACCACTAGCAATGAGAGCAGTGGTCAACTAACACTACTATTCATGGAAAGAACATGGTAATCATTTGCTTTATGACTTTAAATTACCATTCTTTCTGACTCTCCTGTCTAAAATGCTCCTCCAAAATCACTACTTCCCTTTATGTGTTTTCTTACTGTGTTAGTTGATGGTAAGTTTCCTGAAGGCAAGGACTATCTTGCTTGATTGTATTTTTATCTCTAGAGCTTGGTGCAATGTCAAGCACATAGTACTACATTCTTGATAAATGCTTTTTCATTCATTTATTCATTCCTTGCCAGATGCAAACACTGACGGTGATTAATGAGTTACTATTTAAGAAGACTTAAAAAGTAGTTGTATTAATCTGCCCTATGAGAAAGCTTTATTCATGACTTGGAATACAGAATGGCCATGATAAATATTTTACTCAGAGCATGAAGTATATTTCATCATCATTTCTAATATTAAAATACAACAAACAGTAATATGGCCAATTAACTTCTGTGAGTTTCTGCAAAAATGAGATTATGACTTAAGCATCCCCTCCTGTATTGCCTCCCAAATAAGAAAATGTGAGGAATCAGAAGGTCAGAAGGAGATTACAGTGAAGAAATCTCACATAAATTAAAACCATATTTTCTTGAAAAAAAGAAAATAAAGTAATATAAACCTCACAGGAAAATACTTAGAAGAATGACTAATAGGAAGATTAAAGAAATGAGTAAGCAAAAAGAAGTCTCAAGAAAATAAATAGATATTAAGAGACAAAAGTTGAAGAAAAATAATCTGAAGACAAGACCAATTCTGCAATAATAAATTTACCTCTAAAAGGGAGAATGAGCACACTTAAAGAACCTCCAGGGTTCTTTAGAATCACAAGAGAGAAAGAATTAGATTCCTAGCATAGTGCTTTACACGAAGAAGCTGTACTGACTTAAAAAGCACTGTAGGTGCTTAAAAAATATTCTTTGAACCAATTAGTAGCATTGTGAAAAGAGCAAAGAATTTTCAAATGAATATGAGAATCAGTAACACAAAGATGACTGGAAAAGCTCAGTGACTATTCCTTTTTGTCTTTAAATCTACTGTGTTTAGCATAGTGCCTGGTGTGTTAAATAAATGTTTATTGATTATAACAAAAATAACAACTGCCATAATATCTAGCTTTTTATAGCACTTTAGGGTTTGAAAGTTACTTTACAAATATTGTCTAATTTTATCCTCATAACAACCCTAGAAGTTAAGTACTATTAATATCCTTATTCTTCGAGATAAGGAAATAGAAAGTGGTTAAGTGACATAGCTAGTAAGTGTCTGAGGCTGAATTTAAATTTGGGTCTCCCTAACTTTAGGTCCAGATAATAAACAGAAAAATATATAATTAAAACATTTAAATAGAATGTAATAATTATAATTTTGAATGTTAATGGGACCAAGTCAGGAAAACATTGTTGGATAGATTAGGCAACAAAACCCAGCAACCTTCTTTTTACAAGAAACACACCTAAAGCATAGAGAAAAGTGTAGGTACAAAGTACAGAGTTAGTATAAGTTATTAAGTTAGAAGCAATGTGGTACAGTGGAAAGAAAGCTGGATTTAGGGCTGAGAGCTTGGTTCAAACCCTATATCTGCTCCTTACTACTTATGTAATTTTGGGCAAGTCATTTAATCTGTCTGGTTTAAAAAACCAAAAATATATTATTTTAGAGATGCAAAAACAAGCTATTTAACAAAACTCTGGTTGCTAATTTCAAACACAGCATAAAATTGAGTGATTCACTTTTGTCAAAGGTATTCACTAGAATTATGGAAGATGACCAATGAAAACTCTAGATGGGAAAAAAAAATTCTTTATAAATTATTAGTTCTTCTAGACACTCCTGTTTTGAATGATAGTATGCAGATTTCATCAATCCCCTGAATAACCCGAGGCCTCGTAAATGAAATTCAATACCATCCAAATCACAACAACCTAATGATTTACACACAAAGGTATAGATGAAGGCACGAAGAATTCCTGATATACTGGACATTTAGATAAGTAGCTCATTTAGTTAGTTAATCAGTACATGTATCTTGGCTGTCAAGAGAAAAAAAAATCTGTGTCTAGAATTGAATAGGAATAAGAGAATAATTTTTATTGAATTGCTTAAACTTCATTTCATTTTCAATAATCCTAAACTGGTACTTTTTAAAATCTAATATTTTTCTAATATTGATACTCTCCTGCCAATACTACATGGCTATTAATTATAGAATAAGACATTTTTGAGGGCAACACAATTGCAGATTACCAAAATGGAATGAAATATATCATCTAGAAAATTATGATGAGAAAAAAAATAGTGAAATGTTCAGTAAGACTGTGTAGAACCAATGTAATATTCACAACACTGACAGTGACTATGAAAGTGCTGACATAGTTCTCAAAGCAAAATATAACAGACTCTCCATATAGAAGATACAAGCAAAACATTTATTCAGATACCAGAAAAGGAAATTTTGACACGAGAAAGTCAAATCCACCATAGTAACAAAGAAGTTAATATACCATAGCAGAGCAGGGGCCCATACTATCCTTTAGCCTTTCTGCAAACAAACACTCACAAGCCTAGCTGTCTCCTTGGTTGCATCCCCTCCTCCCTTCAGCTCTAATTTCTCTGACTCCTAGCTCCCTGTGTGCTCTGATCTACTCTTCAGCAAAGTCCTCCCATCACACACTCCATGTGATTGCATTCAGCCTATTAGAGGACAGGGAAGATCTTCAAATTCCCTTTGGCCTATTAAAAGGCAGGGAAGATCTTAAAGTTCCAGTTACCATTATAGATCTTTCATATCCCTTATACAGCAAAAATATATTAACAAAACATTTCATTACATAGGTTAAAGGGAGTTTAGGGCTGCCTGGTGGGGTAACTGGTATTAACAGTTACAACAGAACTTTCAAACAATATAACAGGGATAACAAAAAATAAGCACAAAAAACATTATCTTAGATGGAGTCAAGATGGCAGAGTAAAAATGAGAACTTGCTTGAGCTCCCACTCCAACAACCTCCAATATATGTAAAAAAAATGACTCTAAACAAATTTTAGAGCTACAGAACCCACAAAGTGACACAGAGAAACAAATCTACCACTCAAGGCAGCCTGGCAACAGGAAGCCAACAGGAAGGGTCTATCTCACTAAGCTGGGAGTCAAACTCAGTCCCTCCTGGGCCACGCTTGCTCAGACTCTTGGCAGAGATTTGCCAGAGTAGACTTCAGTAGAGTGAATCACAGGCAGCTGTGGTGGTTTCTGGACTTATCAACTCATAAACCCAAAAAAGAAAGTAAAAGGCCTACAGGGAACTCTACTGGAACTGAGCAAGAGAAGAGCTCCGTCTGGCCCAATACTGTGGGGCAACAGAGGTTGTGGTGGCATGGTGGCTGCAGCTGCTGCCATGTGGCTACCTTTAGAGCTCCTAGCCTGAAGATCATAGGGGAACCAAGAGACAATTAAGAGGGTAATCACTCTTGCTTTGGCCTGTTTGGAACTGGGTTGCAGTCTTGGGGTGAGGAACACTAGCATGCCAGAGCTTGTGGTGGCTGTACAGAGGGCACCCTTCTCATACTTCTCACAACAGCTCTGACAACAGCTGCAGAAACCCCAGAAATTTGGGACACAGTTCTCTGCTCTCTGGAAATAGAGTTCTACAATGACAAAGAGCTCAAAAGTCAAGTAATTGGCTGGCAAGATGGGGAAACAGAGTAAGTGCAATCAGACCATAGAATTTTTGGGGGGGGACAAAGAGGATCAAGACATGGAAACAGAAGAAGACAACAAAGTCAAAACTCCTATATCAAAAGCCTCCAAGAAAAAATATAAACTGGTTGCAGGCCATGGAGGAGCTCAAGAAAGATTTTGAAGATCAAGTAAGGGAAGTGGAGGAAAAACTAGGAAGAGAAATGAGAATAATGCAAGAAAATCATGAAAGGTGAATCAATAGCCTGTTAAGGAGACCCCCAAAAATACTGAAGAAAAATGATAGCATAAAAAGAGACTAACTCAACAACAAAAGAGGCTCAAAAAATCAATGAGGAGAAGAATGCCTTAAAAAGTAAACTGGCCAGACAGAAAAGGAATTTCAAAAACTCACTGAAGAGAATAATTCCTTCAAAATTAGATTGGAGCAAATGGAAGCTGACTGCATGAGAAATCAAGATACTGTAAAACAGATCCAAACAAATGAAAAAATGGAAGGCAATGTGAAATATCTCACTGGAAAAAACATTGACCTGGAAAATAGATCCAGGAGAGATCATTTAAAAATTATTGCACTGTCTGAAAGTCATGGTCAAAAAAAGAGCCTAGAAATCATCCTTCAAGAAATTCTCAGGGAAAATTACTCTGATATTCTAGAACCAGAGGGCAAAATAGAAATTGAAAGAATTCACTGCTCACCTCTTGAGAAAGATCCCCAAAAGAAAACTCCTAGGAATATTATAGCCAAATTCCAGAGTTCCCAGGTAAAGGAGAAAATATTTAAAGCAGCCAGGAAGAAACAATTTGAGTTTCATAGAAACACAATCAGGATAAGACAAGCAGCTTTGACATTAAGGGATCAAAGGGCTTGGAATATGATATTCCAGAAGTCAAAGGAGCTACGATTAAAACCAAGAATCACCTACCCAGAAAAATTGAGTATAATATTCAGGGGAAAATATGAACATTCAATGAAATAGAGGACTTTCAAGCATTCTTGATGAAAAAACCAGAGCTGAAGAGAATAATTGACTTTCAAATACAAGAAGCATGGGCGTGGAAACAAGATGGCAGAGTAGAGGCAGGAACTTGGCATGAAGTCTTGCTCCATCCACTTCCAGTACTTGTAAAATATGACTCTAAACAAATTTTAGAGTTATGGAACCCACTAAATGACAGAGAGAAACTAATATCGCACTGAAGTTAGCCTGATAGTTCTACTGGAAGGGTCTATCATACCACACTGGGAGGCAAGTACAGTCCCACATGAGTTGCTTGGTCAGAGACCCAGGGAGGCTCCAAGCAATGGCACAGTCTGGCCAGAGCAAACTTCAGGAGGGTGAATCACCAGCAGCTGTGGCAAATTCCAGACTTCTCAACACATAAAGGCCAAAGAGAAAGTAAAAGGTCAGTGGGGAACTCTGTTGGAACTGGGTGATGGAAGAGTGTGGTCCAGCCCCTACCCCTGGGGTGAGGGGTGGCAGAGGCCTGGGTAACCACAACTGCCGCTCTGTTGCTGCCTCTGGAGCTTCTAGCCTGCAGGTCATAGGGGAATCAAGTAATCATTCAGAGGGTAATTGCTCTTGCTTTGACTTGCCTGGATCTGGATCATGGTCTTGGGTGGTGGTCCTGGGGTGTGTAGACAGTGTGCCAGAGCTTGGGGTGTCTTATGGCTCTGATAACATTTGTTTTTTAATACGTTTTTAGTTTTCAGCATTCATTTGCAGAAGATTTTTAGTTACAAATTTTCTCCCCATTTTTCCCCTGCCCCTCACCCAGCCAAATCCAATGGGAATAAGATTGACTCATTCCCTTTCACTTCCCTGCACTTCCCCTCATTTATAACAGCTTTCTCTTACCTTTTTCATATGAGATAATTTACCCTATTCTATCTTTCCCTTTCTCCTTCTCCTAATATATTCCTCTTTCACCTGTTAATTTTTTTGATACCATCCCTTCATATTAAACTGACCCTGTGTCCTCTGTCTGTGCATACACACACATATACAAATGTATACATACATACATACACACATATATTTATATACATCTATACATAAAGACAGATGCACACACACACACACACACACACACACACACACACATATTCCCTTCAACTAGCCTAATACTGAGAAAAGTCTCATGAGTTACAATTATTGTCTTTTCATGTAGGAATGTCAACAGTTCAAGAAATCAGCTAACTTCCTCTCCATCTAAAATTTCTCTTGCAACAGCTTCTTTCTGCTTTTACATATAATATGGTAAACTGTTAGTCAAACCCAGTCTTTTCTACATACTTCCTCCAGTTCTCTCCTGGTTTTATTGATATTCCTTGCTAACATGTTTCTAAATCACTAGGTTCTCCCTTGTGTAGTCTCATTTCCCAGTTTTCACAGAGCCTTGTACTTTTAGCACCTTCCTTTGCTAGGGAGGAATAAGGTAAATATTCTTATCCCAAGATATTCATTTTTTTCTTCTAAAGCTCTTTTGCCTCCAAATAGAGGTCCAATATTTTGCAGTCCCATCCTTATTGCCAGGTGTAGCATCAACACAATATTCACAGCACTGATGGTGACTTTGAATATGCCAGCATAGTTCTCAATTGCAAAATATAACAGACTCTCCATATAGGAAGACAGAAGCAAAATATTTATTCAGACACCAGAAAAGCAAATGCCAACACCAGAAAGTGGAATCCATCATAGCAGCAAAGAAGTTAATACACGATAGCACAGCATGGTGCCATACTATCCTTTAACCTTCTCACAAACACTCAGAAGCCTGGCTTTCACAGCAGGGTGCAAACCAACACTCAAAAGCCTGGCTGTCTCCTTGGGTGTGTCCTCTCCTCCCTCCAGCTCTAATTTCTCTGACTCCTAGCTTCCTCTGGGCTCTGCTCCACCTTTCAGCAAACTCCTCCCACCACACACTCCATATGATTATGTTTGGCCTATTAGGGGGCAGGAAAGATCTTTGAAGCAGGGAAGATCACCAAATTCCCCTAGGCCTATTAAAGGGAAAGGAAAATCTTCCAATTCCCATTACCATTACACACTGAGGGACAAGAGTTGGACTACCTTCTAGTGGTCTCTCTATACATATTTTAAGATCATGTAAAACTTCTTGATAGAAATAAACATAGAAAAACTTATTGGATTCTCTATCAGAATTTTTAGACAGCATGTATAACAGCTTGGAGAGATATGGATAGGTTATAATTGGCAGCATTTGAGAAAATACTATATTGGTGACAACATGGATCCATTGAAACATTGTCATATATGGATAGATTGATTTTTTTTCTTTTCAATAGATATACATCAAGATATTGCCATAACTAAAAATGGAAATACATAGATGTATATGTATAAGGTGAGAGGGTTGGACCAGTTGATCTAGAAGATCACCTATAGCTCTAAGTAATCTATAATCCCATTTTGTTTTAGACTTGGTATTGGACATTTTCCATGATAACAATGAGTACACAAAAATATGTAAATATGGAGCTCCCTATTTTGTTTAGTGCTTAATATTAATAATTAAAGGAGTGTTCAATCAATCCCTATGTTTATTTCTATCAAGAAGTTTTTCATGATCTTAAAATACGTGTAGAGACCATTTAAGGCTTTATTTTATTTTATTCTATTCAACTAAATGCTTTATTATATTTATTTCATTATATACAAGAACTAAATGTTTTATTATAACCAAGAAGTTTTATATATGCATATATATACATACATATACATATACATACATATGTATACATATATAAGTATATATATGTATCTGTATATATGTATGCATATATAAGGACCTTGTTTTCTCTATGCTTTTCAGTTTTTTTTTAAGTAGTAAAAATATTGTTTGCTGAAAATATTTGTGAAAAACTGCCTGTTCTTCTGTTTAGGTAGTCACCAAATCAAAAATCTTGCAACTCTCTTCTTTAAAAAAATGTAATTTTTTATGATAAACAGTGGTGAGACTTGTTAGTAATCTTCTAACCTTTTAAAAAAATTCTTAATAATGAAACACTTGTATCACTAAATATCAAAGTATATGTTAATTGGGATTATAGGATGTTGCCAAATGCTTCAAAAATTTTTGGTACCAAATTTTGGTCATAAGTTGACA
>CM053580.1:182383913-182422848 GCA_028627135.1 Pseudochirops cupreus | reverse complement strand
CCACTGCCCAATCACAAAGCTACAAGGCACGGGCATTCCTGGAAAACAAGCCTGGCGCCACAGGCTCCACATGACCACATTCAGCCTATTAGGGAACAGAGTATACTTTCAAATATCCAAGGGTCCTCAGGGTCACGTAGCCACTTTAACAAAGGGCCTAGGGGCAGGGAAGATCTTCAGATTCCCATAACAGAGGTAAGGGGAAATTTTCTTATTTGAAGTATCTGGGGAATTTTGAGTGGAGATTTCTAACAGGGAGAGGTGAGAGCAAAAGTGAAAATCTGGAAGAAAAGAGGTGTTTGGAAGGGATTAAGTTGCTTTCAGGCCCATTTTCTCCTTAGCCACTCCCTTCCTCCATCACACGTCAATGTATTGGGGATGTTAAAAAGAGCATTAGGATTGGGGATGGAAAGCAAATTTTGTAGGTTGATCAGTTAACCAGGGGGCAAAGTTATGGGGAATTAGAAAATCTAACACTACACAAATATTGGCTATGGTAAAGATATTGGTTATTGTAAATTTTGATTCCTTAGGTCTTTTGTCTGAGTCAAACCCTTTGGCTAATCTGATAGACACTTTTTGTAAGCCTCTCAGAGAAAGAGGGGCAGTGGGGAGTTGAAATTCCTGGTACAGTTTGTCTGGGTTCTCCAGAGGGAGACCAGACTTCAGCTATTTGGTGGGGCTGTCCAGAGCCAGGAATGTACAGCTGAATGTCTTTTGGGGGGAGTTTATAAATTTGTGGATAATATTTCCTTTTAGAGGGCCAAGGCGTATTGAAACTTAGAAATGTATAGTTAGATGATCAAAAAGTACATGTTGCTATTTGGCATTAAGAGGCTGATTGGCTATATGGCCTCAAGAAAGTTTTATTTAGTTTTTTGTTTTTTGTTCAGTAAAAGAATGGTACTGGAGTCCACTTCTTAGAGAATTTATGGGAATAACATAGTCACAAAGGTGCTTGGAAAAATGCTTGGCATAAAACAAATGCTCTTTGAGTATAAACTGTGTAAGCTAAAAACAATTGCTTCATGGTTGTTAAGTTTATGTGGAATTTTCCTTAGGTGTGAAATTTATGCCAGTGGTCATGAGATGAATGATATTTGCTGTGTAAAACAATTTGGAAACACATCAGACTAAATCGAGGTCACCAGATTGGTAACTGATTGGTTTTAGTTTACATGATAATTATTTATGATACTGTTACTGATAAACAGTTATCTTATATGTGTTATAAGAAAAACAGTGCCTTTTATACTCTAAATGTTGTGAAATTCAGAATTATGTCAGAGGAAGAGAAAAATGATTAGTAAGGCATTCTGACCATGTCATAATATTTTGGTGTATTGTAATTTAATTGTGTGGGTGTTAATAATATCAGGATAAATTGTAAACTGTTTTTGTAAAAGAGAAATACTCTCATAAAGAAATGTTTTATAAGATTTTTGGTACAAGAAAGGGGGACAGATTAGCAGAAGAGAAACCTAAAAGAGACCCCAGTATTTGCGAAGTGATGTTTATACTGAGGTTTCAGAATAGAGCAATAATTTCAGAAGTTGTATGGGGGAAGACTGAGAACAGGATGGGACACACAGGCTAGGAGAAACAAGGAAAGTGTTATGACCCAGGACAGAAGAAGCAATTTCATCATTCGTTTCCCCCACTCCCTCCTCCTCAGCCCTGGGAAAAGGGAAGAGGTGAGAGATTGCAGGTAGAGAATTCAGCCCGTTAGATCAATAATATTTACATGATCCAGAAACACTGGAGTTAATTGTTTGTATAATTAGAGTGATCTGATGAAACTGTGAGTTACTGTTTTAATGTTAAAACCTAAGATTGTTAAGGAAAGGAGGGGTCAAGTGAAAATACTATCCTGATTAGTTCTGCTCATTCAGAATAGTTCTCCTGTATGTATAGGGGTGGCAGGCAGGGACATTAGGATCAGACCCTCCCTGGGGTCCATGTCCATTATCCTTATTTTATAAAGTAACCAAGGCCCCTGGAAGTCATCTGTGTGGGCAAGGTCATCGGCTCCAAGGAAGGAACTTGTTTGAGATATGTAGTTCCCAAACAATGGACTTCTCTTGCTGAGAAGTGGCAAGTCAGTGTAAGATAGATAGAAAGGGTTTCTATCAATTGCCTTTTACACCAGGACAAGTCAAAATTGAGAAGGGAAAGGTGTTAAAGGTAATCCCTTAGGTATGTGAGTTCTAGTAAATCTTTATTACTTACTGCAATTCAGAGTAAAATAACTGTTTCTAACTCTAAGCTATAATTAGTGAAACTTGACATTTAAGGTAAAAAGGTTCTTGAGACCATAACTAATGGCATGGTGATCTGTATCAAATAAGTATTTCAAATTACTCAGGGTGTGTGTGGTTCTGTGTAATGCCAAGCAAAAGCAACTTCCAGGTTCAGATTATGAGCATAGCAAACTCCATTTGTTCAGTGACAAATTAAGGCAAAACATTCACAGAAAATCAAAATATAGTGTAACTCAATAATTTAGTAAGTAACCAAGGTTCAAGTAGCCCACCCCTGAGCAATACATTCATTTAGTCAGTCAACAAAGGCTCTCTTCTCAAATGGAGATTAGTTTCCAATCATAAGGAATGTACATTTATTTGGTCAGTCACAGAGCACAAAAAGTCAAAAGTTTCCCACTCCTATATCACAACTGAATTACAATATCATCCTTTAATGCCAAGCACTTTCTCAAAAGGGGCAGGAGAGCACAAAAGGCCATCCATCCTTAAGCTACAAGAAGGTTAAGATATCATCAAAGCATTTAATATACAAGGAGAGGTCTTGTCTTCATCTTGACACAGGGCAAGTTCTCAGCAATCTCTATTCCTGGGGAGACAAAGCTTAACAAAGGCACAATGTACATTGCCATTGTCCTCATCAATCCACTCTCTGCCTGCAGAACAGTCCCAGAACCCCTGAAAACAACAGCAAGATCCTCTTCCAGGATTTCTGTACACATACAACAAGAAAATCCTTCTTCAAGGCTTCTGAACCAACAGCAAGGTCCCAGGACCTCTGCAACAGCAGCATTGTCCTTCACCAGCAGACAAATCTGGCAAAACAACATCAAAACACACAGACAAAATACCGGCATTACAGCCATGCCTCCTCAGTCCTCAGCAGCTCCAGGTGGCCCTCAGCAGTCCTCTCTCAGCAATTCTGGCCTCTGGCAATTCTCCTCTCTCTCTCTGCCTCCATGATACTGCTCCCCCAAAATTCTTCTGGCCTCCTCTGCTTGGGCCTTCTCTCTTCTTAGGACTTCTCTCTAAATCCACAGCACCAGCTCCTCCCAGTTTAGCCCTCTATCTTCACGTCAACAAGTTCATCCTACAAGTGGGATTCACAAGCCCTTGGTTTCAATACTCAACGCAAAAACCAAGCCAGTACTGGGGGATTTAAATTTAAATTTAAATTCCATTACCATGACACTTTGGTTAGTAATCACAAAATGTAACAGGCTCTCTACATGGGGGATATAGCTAGAACATTTATTCAAATACCAGAAAATTAAGTCCCGAAACCAGACAGTCAGAGCCATCACAGTAGTTACGGAGTTGGCACATGTAATGTAGCAAACACCCACATCTCAAGCCTTCAAAGCAGAACAGGCTACCTCAAGCAAAGATCCTCCTCTCCTCACTCACGGCAACTGCTCAGCATCCACACAGCTCACTGCCAGCATCTCTGGCCCCCTGCAGTTCCAGTTGCCAGCAGTCCTCAACAGGAGTCCTTAGCAGAAATTCTGGCTGCCTCAAAGAAAGGTGTTTGCATCACAGATGCTTCCAGTCACAGCAGTGACTCCAGCTTGTCTCTAGCTTCCTCTTACCCCACCCCTTCCTGCCATGTCAGCAAGTTCAAGGAGAACAGAAGATCTTCAAATCCCATAACCATTACATTTGGCCCCAAGATCTTTCATGTACCTCACCTGGCAAAAATACATTAACAATACATTTCGTTACATAGATTAATAGGAGTTTTAGAAGTAACTGGTGTAAACAAAATTTTACAACAACATAACAAAGATAGCACACAATAAACACAGAAAATAATATTTTAGGGTGTGGCTTGAGCACATGCTCCCCATCATCCCCCCCCCCCGAGAAAATGAGGTCTCAAAATCTTGGGGTAAGGGATTAAGGTCTCTTCTTCCATGGATACTTGCTGCTGAAATTGGATATAGAGCTGTCCCTGTCCCAAGGGTTCCCATATGAGAGGTCAGTTCTTTAGCCAGCATTTGGAATCTGCTTGTTGCCAGGTCCAGGGGTGACATGTGGGGTCAAATGTTATGGGAATGGGAATCTGAAGATCTTCCCTTCCCCTTGTCCCTTTAATAGTCTTAAGTGACTCTGAGAACTTTCCCTGATTTGAAAATATACTCTGCCACGTAATAGGCTGAATGTGGTCGCATGTAGCCTGTGGTGGGAGGATTGCTTTTCAGGAATGCCCACACCTTATTACTTTGTGATTGGGCAGTGGGTCAAGAGGGTTGTGACATTCTCTGACCCAAGAGAAAGCTATACATACACTGAGATGAGGTTTTGCTTTGGGGCTCACTTTGGGAAGAGTTGTGTGATTTGGCCAGGTGAGACTCTGGGCAGCCATTGAGCCCCCCTGGCTTTGAAAACCCAGATGTTGGTGCTTCCCTCTCTGGGAACTAACCAGGTATGGATGTAATGGTCAGACAGCTGGAAGTCCTGTCAGCTGATCTGTTTCTCTGTCTGTATTTTTCATCTTCTTGTAACTTCTGTTTGCATTCTCTGAAGCTCAGGGTGCTGACTTTTTTCCCTGAACTAGGAAAATGATATATGTTTGATTAAAGTAAGATTGTTAACCCATTTTGACTTGCTCTCCTTTAGAAAAGCATATCTAAGAACGTGTGCTAGCAATCATCGTGGGTATGCTAGGGTACTTGTTGCTACATTCTGTATTGTTAACAGGTAAAAGTCTGCACTTGGCCTTTTGGAAGGGAATGTTTCCCATCTGACTATTCCTGAGTCTGGCTATAAGGGAAATGTGATACTGTGTGTGGATGCATTGTCTAATTAGGTCCCCACTTTTCATCTTTGTGGCAGAGTCCTATAACCAATGGAAAGTTGGGCATAATGCAAATGTATGAAATTTTGCTGTTTTCAATCAAATAATTGGGTAAATTGGTGCTCTTATATAGTCATGTGGAAGATAAGGACACTCTTTCTGAATGTTATGAGAATGATTAGATACATACATCCATCAGTTTGGGAGGTTAGCCACTAACCTCTTTGTTTTGTTTACTCTGGGATTCCAGTACAGAGCAGTTATGTTAATAATGGGGAATCAGAGGTTTGGAAGATAAATAAAGGTTTGGTTAGAAATAGAGAAGGCAGATAGGAAGTTTGGGGACAAATGAGGGTTATCCAAGCCCCCTTGTCTCTAGATAGTTGCTCTGGACACCTCTGTGTGTCATTTTCAGACTGTTTAAGTATATACTCATAATCTTATACACACAGAGAGTATGAGGAAGTATTTTAAGGAGACAGATATTAATTAATAACACAATCAAATTTGAGAAGGAAAGGAAATAAGGATACAAATGCAATGTTGAATCATTATCCCATGGACTAAGGCTGGGATTTGTTAAAGTTACTGTAGTAAGGGTATATCTGTGTGGAATGGGGTCCCTGTGTATTTCAAAGTGATGTAAGAGCAATTGGGTATTAAAACAATTGACTGAATTAATTATTGGGACAAAATTAGAGACATTTTCAGTTTGGGAGAAAGAATTTTAGTGCAAATTCAGATCAAGCATGGTCAAAGGAAGACAGAGAAGCTTGGAAGCAGATGCAAATCTGTTAGAGCAATAATTTATGATCTCAATGGGAGATATGATTTCTATGAACAGAAATAAGTGTAGAAATGAATACAGGTTATTTAAGGCTCAGTTTAAAGACATTCCTTAACCAATGTGAGATTACAGTCATATCTTAAGTTGATTGTTGGAACTTGCTATTCAAAGATGTAATGAGACTGTTACCTGACTATTTTTCTGAGTCCAGGTATGGATATCAGGAAAGGCTATCTGAGTCACTGATACATGATGCCAGCCACCCTGTGAAGTACAGCTATGAATTGAAGAGAATGATCTCATGGGAAGGTTGGGAGAACGACTGTTCTTCATGAGATGAGGTAGTATTCTCCTGACTCAATTTTTCCACCAACACCTGGCAGACTTTAAGCCTGGCTCAGTACACATTGCAATATGACATACCTTTTGCCCGAGACTGACATTCTGAAGTTAGGGAAATATGGTTCCCTTATTATAGTTTTGTCCCTACTCTTGGTGGCAAGTTTCAGTAACCAAAAGTTTCATAAGCACAACAACAAATCTCTTAAATACTTGATTATAGAATATCTTAAGTTACTATAGGACTGAGCTGTTAGGCTTAGGATTTTAGCCAAAGTTAGTATAAGTATTCCTCTTTAAGTCAGGGTCCTTTAGTTCTTTGTAATAGTATGGAGAGAACGAGGTCAAGGGTTTATGAGGATATTATCCTGTTACCTAGTTAATAGCACACATGTCTCAGTTTTGTTATAATTAGTTAATGTTGAAAGAAGAACGGTTTGTGGACTATTCTGTAAGTAAAAGCATAACATGACCAGAAGTTGGAATTGTTTTGTTGTTCGAAAAAAGTGATTATTTAATGTAAATTCTTTGCTGAAATCTCATCCTCCTGATGGAGGAACTAATAATGGATTAATGGAAAGTATTAGAAACTGGGTTCTAATGTGAGTTTCTTGAGCATGACAATTGGCTCCAATTTTGACTTTGTAAGAATGATAAGGGAATAAGGTTTAGGAATAGTAGTTTAAAATTGTCCCAAGGTAACTTTTGTAGGAGAGTGGACTAAAGAAGGTGGAAGATAAAGAGGCTGAGATGTGAAGATGCTGAAGATGACTGGAACAAGCACCCTAAAGACCAAAGGACTTCTGTCAGATGGTGTTCCCCAGCCCAGACAGTTGAGTGAGAAGAGACTTTTGGATCTTGAAGAGACTATTGATTGCTTGTTATTTCCTTTTGAGTCTCTATATCTGTACTCATAAAGGGGACTACCCCCTTGTATTTTGTCAATGCATCAATCTTACCTAAAGGGGAGATGGGAATTAGGATTAAGAAAAATGTGTAAACTCAATCTTTATTAACAACCAGAGGAGGGACTGTGAGAGACAACAAAGAGTTAAGTTTCCACAGAGTTATTAAAAATGACCAAAGCAAAAAGTACTGATAATAAATTGTGAGAAACAGTAGAGAGTTAAATTTCCATAGAATTGCTAGACATTACTAAAGCGAGATAAAGGGAGTTAGCAGACAACAGATGGACCCAACCAATCAGAAAGCAGACAGCAGCCTTAGGAGACCCTCAGACCAAGATAAGGACTGATCTGGTTAAAACTTGTGAGGGGTCAATGACTAAGTATTCCAAAATTACTACTGCACTTGCTTAATAAACCTCATGTATATTATCCGACATGCTGTGTATAAAATTAGAGCCTCATTAGCCAAAGATGGGATGCATAACAAAGGGATGAGGTCATGCTTATACATATCTAGGAGAAATATGCAGTGGGCATATGGGAAAAATTGGAACCCTGAGTGTCTGAGCCAGACTAATGGTATAAAGCTTTCCTTGCTTTTGTATTCTCTTAAAGAAAGGCAAAGTCTCTTCTGGCCAGAAATGTTCAATTCCTTTGAACTTCTCCTCAATAAACTTCCTTTGATACCCAAATTTTGGTATCAAACTTTCTTTTCTAGGCCTTTAATAGATGTGGCTTATAGACATTGAAGGACTAGTTGTCAGGTTACATTTTTACAGGTACTACTTCCCAGGATGATGGCTATGGGTACTGGGTTGGAAAAATTTCTGTGAAACTCATTTGGTAAAAAATCACATTCTAGACTGCAAAACTGCTTTCATTACGATTTGTGTTATTTTATGTTGGTATTGTCTGACCTTTCACATTTGTATATCTTATCTCTCCAACTCGATTGAAAGTTCTTTAAGAATATAAACAGGATATGAAAATGCATAAAAATAAAGATGGAGAAGTCTTTTAAAATACCTTACGGTAGTTAGCAAAGTCACCAAAAACTAAGTCAGAAGTTCTTAACTTTTGGGGGTTACGCATCATGGAACCCTTTGGCAGTCTGATAAAGCTTATGGATCCCTTCTCAGTATAATGTTTCTTTAAAATGAATAAATATAAAGCATAGATTTACAAAGACAGTAATTATGTCAGAATAAGGATATGTCTTATTTTTCCAAACCAAGTTCAAAGACCTACCCCTATACCAAAATCTGTGCCTTAGGTCTGTAGCCACCTGGGTGAGAACTCCTAGTCTAGATAATTAGTATTTCATTCTATCCATTCAATAAATGTTTTTTTGTAACTACAAGATGGCAAACCAAGCACTGAGAATTTTTTTAATGTATAAAACAATGGTTCCTTCCCAAAAAAAAGAAATATGGACAAATAATTACAAGACAGCATGGAGTGTCATATGTGTAGTACAAACAGTATACTAAAGGAATTCAGGAGAGGGATAGATCAGAGAGCCTTCATAGAAAAAATGGCTTCTTGAATGCAGGAGGAATATCCAAAGAGGCAGAAATGGACTCTGGCTTATTAAAAGAATCAAACAGCAAATAACTGAGGCAATCATTTAATAATTTTTTTAACTTGTATTCATATACCCAATATTTTGCACAGTGCCTAGTACATAGCAGGTGCCTAATAAATGTTTACTGACCGACTTACATTATTTTATGTTATTTATACCTTCAACTAAAAGAAAGCAAAATAAAATCAGTTACCTAGTTTCCTAAAATAGTACTTATTCTTATATAAATAATTTTTAAATGACTGGTAAATAACTGAAACCCGGATTCCCAAAAGGAAACAACAATTAAGTCAAGGCACCATGTAAATATATCTGATACACCAGGGGGAGCTCATGAGGCTCAAGAACTCCACCTTTAAGAAGAGAAGGGGTATGATCATTTGGTAACTATACATGTGGAGTAGAAGTCCCTTAGCAGGACATAGCCCAGGTAAGAAGTCCTTACTCCCATCTCCTATGGCGCTAGATTTTGAAGGGTTTTGCAAAAATTACCCAGGGTCTCTTGGACTGAAATGGAAATGGTCTTCTTCTTATTTTTTTTTCTTTCTAGTGCTTTTTCCAAGCTTGCAAAGAGAAAGGGAAAGAATCTAGGGCTATTTCTTTTAGTCAGAGGTATGGCTTGGAAAGGCTTATTGAAGATAATACTAACCCTCTCTGCGGCCTTCTTTCCCTGGAGTTGAAAGAAAAGGAAGGGGAGGGAAGGGGAGGATTGTTAGCCAGGCCACAGTCTTTCATTGCACCTGACCACAGGTCACCATCTTGTCTTCCTGGTTCACACTAGGTCAGCAATGCAGATCTACTACACTTAAGAGCTCAAGCTCTAATTCCTCCATCACCTCTTACACTTGGCCATCACAGACAGCAAACGATTATGCTTCTTTTCTGTCATCTACAACTGACATTACCATTGACTTTTCTTTTAAATTCAACTTCAAAGGCACCTGAAAACTCTCGGTAGTCTGTATAAGGTTAAGTACAAGGCTCCTATGACATAGCGGATTATGGGAAGTCTGCCTAGTCAATGCATCACTTCCTAAGTGAGAACTTAACCCATGCAACAAAAGAGAAAGGAAGAGAAATCGTTGTCAACATACTAATGTCAAAATAGTTTAAAAATAAGTCCTCCCTGCATTATGTGCTGTCTGTGTGACCCTCAACAAGTCACTAAACCTCGCGATGCCCCAGTCACTTCTATAATATTATCAGTTGCAAAAAAGATAGTGACTTGTATTTGCAGAGGTAGTTTTTATAAACCAAAGATATCACAGGTCCAGTCACTATTTCTATTTTTATTCCTAAGCCAGTATTAGAATTGTATTTTTATTCAGAAATTTTTAATCTTCTTAATTTACAAAATGGTATACTTTTACATTTCTAGTCCAATTAGTGGCTCTGTTTTGACTTTGGGCTATTGTCTTTTATATATTTTCATTGGAAGCTATAATGCTGTAGTTACTTTCACATTTAAAAGCTACATACTAAACAAATTTCAGTCAAGGATCTAGAGCTTCTTAAGAAGGTAGTGAGTTTTTTTTTTATTTGAATATATGTTTTATCATACAAAAATATGAGCAGCTTGGATGAGAGGCAAGTAATTTAGGAGAAATACCTTTGATCTTGACATCAAGAGAAATCTGGTTTTAAATCCTAATCCTTACACCTACTAGCCACATGAACCTGAATCCTTACAGGATCTTCCTTTATAACACAGGTATAATAATACTTGTCTTTTGTGGCTGCAGGGATTATTCTATTTTTGTCTTTTTACCTCCAGAGCCTGGAAGCAAGCAGGAATTTAATAAATGCTTGATAATTGATTATGGGTTTCCTGTAAGAAACATGCTATGGAAAGCTTAAAGTGCTATAGAAATGTGAGCTGTTCTTATGGCTTTGTTTTTTTTAGCATTAAAATATGATTTTCTCCTTTTGGGTTGTGATTGGAATTGATTTTTCTATGAAAAGCACGGCCTATTTTCTTTGCAATGACAGGATAAGTTGAACTTCAAGAAAATAAAATCAAGTTAATATCTTTTAAAGGAATAGTTTTCTCTCATGACTATGTGATCTGCATCACCAACTGCCTGTTGGATATTTCAAACTAGATTCACACAGGCATGTCAAGTTCAACAAATGAAATGAAGAACGCATTATTGTTTCTCTAAAACCGATCCCTACTCCCAACTTACTTATTTCTGTTGAGGAAATCACCATTCTTCCCATCTCTCAGATGTCCCAAACTTAGTGTCACATTCACCTCCATATTCTCATTCACCTCATCTATCTAGTCAATTGCCGAATCTTGTTACTCACAGGTGGCTCCTATATATATTTCAGGGCTTTATCATCTCTGCAATATTACAGTAGCTATGGAGGTGGACATGACTGATGTAATGGAATAACAACAACCTGACCGGACATGGGGCCGATGCTGCTGAAATGCAATTAAAGCAATTGATTTTCTAGTGCTGGTATTTATTTGACTACCGTGCAGAAGGGCTATCTTTCTATTCACATGGAACCTGATCTCTCCCTCAAATCTGTCTTATTTTCAATCCTCCCTCCACATTGGTGCCAAAGTGACATTCCTTTATTTTTTTTTTATTTTTATTTTTTTGCTTTTTTGGAGGGAGGAAGGCAGGGCAGTTGGGGTTATGTGACTTGCCCAAGATCACACAGCTAGTAAGTGTTAAGTGTTTGAGGCTGGATTTGAACTCAGGTCCTCCTGACTCTAGGGCCAGTGCTCTATTCACTGCACCACCTAGCCGCCCCAAAGTGACATTTCTTAAAATGTAGATCTGAGGATATCACAATCTCTCTCACACTCCCTGCCACCACACATATTCAATAGATTCCAGTAGCTCCCTATTCCTTATAGGAACAAATACAAAGTGCAATGTTTGATATTTAAGGTTCTTCATAACCTGATCTTACACCTAAAACAGCAAGCTCACAAACTACAACTAGTATAATTCCCATGACAATAAGCTAGTAGACACAGAACTCAGAAGAAATATTTATTCAAATGGCAGGGCAAAAAAAAAATGTAGTTATAAACCTAGAGCATTGTTGTTCAGTCATGTCTTATTCTTCATGATCCTATTTTAGGATTTCTGGGCAAAGATATTGGAATAGTTTTCCATTTCTTTCCCCAGTTCATTTTATACATGAGGAAACTAAGGCAAACAGGGTAAAGCGGCTTCCCCAGGGTCACACAGCTAGTTCAGTCTTCCTAACTTCAGACACAACACTCTATTCACTATACCATCCTGCTGACCAACCTAGTGCATACTACCTCACAAATATAGAGTCCATGGTAGAGAAGTGAGCATAACAGTAGGAAGGAATGTGATTGGGAACATAATGTAGCCAAGGCAACTAAGATCTTAGGAAACTATAGAACATGGATTCATTTGTCTAGATAATCCTTGCAAAGTCCCATTGTAGGTTAGAATAATGCTACTGATGATAAATAGGTCATTTGACTACTTGGTTGACCTGGCATCCCAAAATGCATGGCATAAGATGAATAAAATTAACCACTGAAAAGCTGGGGTGAGCCAGTCACTTGACTGCCTGGGCTTACTTTTCACAAGATGCAATTTAGGTGCTTAACAGATCAATCCACTGGATTCCATGGGCTTATTCTACAATGGGTAGCTGCAGTCTCACCACCTTCTCCCTCAGGCTCAGTTGCATCCAACTATGATGTTTTAGAAAGAGTAGAGACCCTTAACAAAAATAGCATTGATAGAAAGCTTTCCAGTTCTTCTCCTTCAAGGCTTTGGCTCTGAGGTTTATCATCTTTATCAAGGAAGAGGAAGGAAAACTATCACTTCTGTTTAAACAGTTCTGCCTGTTTCATAACTGGAATCCCTTGATGAGAGACCGCATTGTAACTTATGATACCAATTCAGTACAATTCCGCAATTCTTGGTTTATGTGCAAAAAAACCTACATGAGGAGAATATAATGAGGCAGCTTGTTCTCTGGGAGAAAGTACATTGTTACATCATTTTTTTTAATATTCAGCTGAGCTATTCAAAGCCTCAGGCCCCCTATCATGCATGGAATGCTCCATTTATACAGGAAAGAATCTCACCTTTAGATTTAATTGTCTTTATCTTTGACTTTTGTCATATAAGTCTCAGATGGGTGACCACAAATATAGGACTAGACACAGAGTAGAAGGACCTAAGCTTAAATACTTAACAGCTATGTAACTTTGGACAGATCAGTTAACCAGCCATCTGCCTCAGTTTCCTCCACTGGTATTGGGAATAATAAGAGCACCTACTTCACGGGGTTGTTGTAAGGATAAAATGAGACAATATTTGTAAAGTGCTTGACACAGTGTTTTGCATATAGTAAGCACAGTAAATGCCAGTAAAAAGCATAGTAAGGGGGCAGCTAGGTTGCACAGTGAATAGAACACTGGACCTGAGTTCAAATATGACCTCAGACACAATTAACATTTAATAGCCATGTGACCTTGGGCAAGTCACTTAACCACAATTGCCCTGCATTCGCCCCTCCAAAAAGCCAAAAAACATCTAAAAAGCATAGTAAGCATGGTAAATCCATGTTTCCTTTGTTCCTTTGGGACTTTATAATTTGTTGTTCTAAATGTGGCATAGTACCTGAGAGTGATATAGCAGAGGAGAAAGTTAATACTGAGATGTTAAAGGAAAGCAACTTGGGCTGCCTTGAGAAAGTAATAGTGGCCATGCCTAGAAAACACATACTCCTTCTGCAGTTTGCCTTAATTATATCCCAGTTAGAATGTTGTATTCAGGAAGGCCCTGAAGACCATGCCATATGAGTATGAGGTGAAAGAACTGGAATTGTTCAACCAGGTAAAGAGAAGAAGCATTTAAAGAGATGTCATGAGGAAGCAGGGTTAGATTAATATTTTTGTGTGCTTAGTTCTAGAAGACAATATTAAGAGTAATTAGTAAAAGTTGCAAAGAAACAAATTTAAGTTTATTGTAAGGGGAAAAATTACTATTAACTAAAATTATATAAAAGTGGAATGGGATACCACAAGAGTTAGTGGTTCCCCACTCCCTAGAGCCAAAAAGCAGCAGGAACCTGCTCCTGGGGCATGTCAGCAACAAAGCCTTAGTCCCAGGGTAGGCCAGCAGAGAGTCCCTATGCCCAGCAAAAGACAAGGGGAAGGCCCCCCTCCAGTGTAAGCCTGACCCTAGAGCAGAGCAACAGAGAGGCCATGTCCCCCATAAAAAACAGTAGAGAGGTCCTCCAGTCCAAGTCAAGAGCTACAGTCTGGGGTCTAGCACAAGAAGCTTGAACAATGCAGAAACAGAGCCCAACTCTTACATTAAAGTACAAAGTCACTAAACAGGCAGAAAAACTGAGCCAAAAAAAACACAAAAAAACAAAAGGAACTTGACTATAGAAAATTATTATGATAAGGAAGATCAAGGCACAAACTAAAAAGAAGACAACAACAATGTCAAAATGGCTACATGCAAAGCTTCAAAGAAAAATGTAAATTGGTCTCAGGACCATAAAAGAACTCCTGAAAGAATTTTAAAGGGTTTTGAAAAGTAAATAAGAAAAGTAGAAGAATAATTGGAAAAAGAAATGAGAGTAATGCAAAAGAATCAAGAAAAAAGAATCAACAACTTGGTAAAAGAAACACACACAAAAAATGGAAAAAAAATATACAAAGATTCAACTAAGAAAAAAAACTCCTTAAAAAATACAATTGTCCAAATGGAAAAGGAAGTACAAAAGCTAAATAAAAAAAATAATCACTTAAAAATTAAAAGTGGGCAAGTGGAAGCTAATGACTCCATGAAACATCAAGAAGCAATAAAACAAAATCAAAAGAAGAAGAAAACGTAAGATTTCTCCTTGGAAAAATAACTGATATGGAAAATAGATCCATGATAGATGATTTAACAATTGTTGGACTACTTGAAAGTCATGATCAAAAAAGGAGCCTATAAACCATATTTCAAGAAATTATCAAGGAAAATTGAACTAGAGGGCAAAATAGAAATCAGAAGAATACACCAATCACCACCTGAAAGAGATCCTAAAATGAAAACTCCAAGGAATATAATAGCTAAATTCCAGAGCTCTCATGTCAAGAAGAAAATACTACAAGCATCCACAAAGAATTCAAATATCATGGAGCCACAAACAGTATTACACATGATTTAGAAGCATTTAAAGAACTAGAGGGCTTGGAGTATGATGCTCCAGAAGGCAAAGTGAGTAGAATTACAACCAAGAATCTCATACTCGGCAAAACTGAGTACAATCCTTTAGGGCAAAAATATGGATAGTTAATGAAATAGTGGCCTTTCAAGCATTCCTAATTAAAAGACCAGAGCTGAATTAAAAAAAATTCAAATGCAAAATCTTCAAATACAAGACTCAAGAAAAACATAAAAAGGTAAAAAAATAAATAAGAGAAAGCATAACAGATTCAATAAGCTAAACTGTTTATGATCCTACGTAGAAAGGTGAAATTCTTAACTCTTAAGAATTTTATCACTCTAAGGGCAATTTAGAAGGAGTATGTACATAGACAGATAGTGCAGGTGTGAGATGACTATGATGGGATAAAACAAAAAAAAAATTAAGATATGAGAAAGAAGACTGCACTGGGAGAAAATAGAAGGGGGAAATAGAATGGGACAAACGATCTCACATGAAAGAGGCATGAAATAGCTATTACACTGGAGGAGTGAGATCAAGGGCAGGCAATGTTTCAACATTAATCTCATTAGAATTGGCACTGAAAGGGAAATACACAGATACTCAGTTGGATATATAAATCTAATTTACTGTATAGAGAAGAAAAAAGAAAGGGATAAGAAAAAGATGGGAAGAGGACAAGATAGAAGGGAGAAAGATTGGGAGAGGTGATGATCAGAAGTAAAATGCTTGTGAGCAGGAATGGGGGAAGGCACACAGACACACAGAGTAAGAGAGAGACAGAGACAGAGAGAGAAATAAAGGTAAATTAGGATGGAGAGAAATACACAATAAATAATCATAACTGTGAATGTAAATGGAATGAGCTCATCCAAAAATGGAAACAGCAAAATGGATAAAAACTAAAATATTACAATATACTATTAACAAGAAACACATTTGAAGCACAGGGATACACACAGAGTTAAGGTAAGGAGCTAGAATACATTGTGCTTCAACTGAAATTTAAAAAAAAAACAGGTAGAAATCATTACCTCAGACAAGGAAGCAAAGATAGACCTAATTGGAAGAGATAAGGAAGGAAACTATAACTTGCTAAAAGTTATCATAGACAATGAAGTAATATCAATGCTAAACCTATATGCACCAAATGGCATAACATTTAAATTTTAAAGAAGTTAAATTAATTCCAAGAGGAAACAAACAATAAAACAATGCTGATAAGAGATCTCAGCTTTCCCCCTCTCACAACCAGACAAATCTAACCAAAAAATAAATGAGAAAAAAGTTAAGGAGGTAAAAAGAATTCTAGAAAAGGTAGTTAGGATAGATTTAGGGAGAAAACTGAATGGGAATAGAGCAGTATATGGCACCTGCACAAAAAAAAAAATGCCCGTTTATTAGGGCATAACAGCCTTACAACAAAAGGCAAAAACATTAGAAGCATCCTTTTCAGATCATAATGCAATAAAAATTCCATTCAATAAAGGACAGCTGAAACAGATTAAAAATTAATTGGAAGCTAATCTAATCCTATAGAATAAGTGGGCCAAAGAACAAATCATAGAAATAATAATTTCATTAAAGAGAATGACAATAATGAGACAACATATCAAAGTTTATGTGATGCAGCCAAAGCAGTACTTAGAGGAAAATTTATGTCTCTAAAACTCACATCAAAAAATAGAGAACGAGCAGTCCAATGAATTAGATATGCAACTAAAAAACAACTAGGAAAAGAGCAATTAAAAATTCCCAATTAAATACCAAATTGGAAATCCTGAAAATAGAAGGAAAAAATAAACAAAGTTAAAAGAAAACCATTGAACTAACAAAAAAAAACTAGGAAGTGGTTTTATAAAGAAAAAAATAATAAAATAGAGAAACCATTTGTTAATTTGCAAATCTGAAAAAGGAAAGAAGAAAATCAAGTTACCAGTATCAAAAATGAAAAGTGTAAATTCATCACCAATGAAGGGAAATTAAAACAATTATTAGGAGTTATTTTCTCCAATTACATGCCAATAAATCTGACACTCTAAATGAAATGGTAAATATTTACAAAAATATAAATTGCTCATATTAACAGAATAATAAAATAGAATACTTAAATAATCCAATGTTAGAAAAAGAAATTCAACAAGTAAAAAAAAAATGAATTCTCAAGGGAAAAGGAGGTAGTTCTCAGAGGAAAAAATTAAAGCTGTCTATAGTCATATAAAAATGCTCTGAATCACTACCAATTGAAGAAATACAAATTAAAACAACTCTGAGCTACCACTTCCCATCTATCAGATTGATGATTATGACCAAAAAAAAAAAAAGATAAATATTGGAGGAGTTGTGGGAAAACTGGGACACTAATGTACTGTTGGTAAAGTTGTGAACTTATCCAACCATTTTGAAAAGCAATTTGGAACTATGCCAAAAGGTATAAAACTGTGCATACCCTTTGATCCAGCAATACCATTGCTAGATCTGCATTCCAAAGGGATTAAAAAAAAGGAAAAGGTCCTAGCTGTACATCAATATTTATAGCAGCTCTTTTTGTGGTAACAAAGAATTGGAAATTGAAAGGAATGGTTAAACTGGGGAATGGTTAAACAACCTGTGGTATATGATTGTAATGGAGTATTATTGTGTTATAAAAAATGATGAGCAGAATGATTTCAGAAAAACCTAGAAAGATAAACATGAACTGATACAAAGTGAAGTGAGCAGAACCAGGCAAACATCATACATAGTAACAGCAATATTATACAATGAAGTATTGTGAAAGATTTGGCTATTCTCAGCAATACAATGATCTAAGACAATTCCAAAAGACTCATGATGAAAAACGCCATCTGCCTGCAGAGATAGAACTGATGTTGTCTGAACATAGACTGAAGTGCACTATTTTCACTTTCTTTTTCCCTTTCTTTTCCTTCCTTTCTTTGTTCCTTCCTTCTTTCCTACCTACCTCCCTTCCTTCTTTTCTTCCTTTCTTTCTTTTTTTTTCTTTCTTTCATTTGCATCTTCTTGCACGAAATGACTAATATGAAAATGTTTTACAGAGGGAAGGGAAAGGGAAGGAGGGATAGAATTTGGAACTAAAAACTTAAAAAAAACACATGTCAAAAATTGTTTTACATGTAATTGGGGGGAAAATAAAATGTTTAAAAAAATAAAATATAAGATCTCTACAGTATGTCTCCAATCTATCAAGCAATCCGGCAATAAGTATTAATCACCTTTTGTATCCCAGGCCCTTGGATATAGGTGGTGGGGGTACAAGTACAAAGAATCAAATAATTCCATCTCAGAAGGAGCTTACATTCTAATGGCATTGACAAGTAAATATGCACAGTATAAATAATAATAGCTAGAAACAGATAAATGTAAACATATGCAAAGTTGTTCAAAGCAAGATAGATTGGCAAAGCTGGCACTAACGTGTGGGATAAGAAAAAAAATGAAGTAGAAATAAGAAGGGATTAAATTCCAAGCATTTGGAATAGACTGAGCAAAGATGTGGAGAAGGGAGATGGGATTATCATGTCTGAGATATAGAGAGGTCAGTTTAGCTGGAGCCCAATGTGAGGGAAAGAGAGTGATATCTAATGATGCTGAAAAGATATGCTGAGGCAAAGTTGTATAGGACTTTAAAAGCCAAAAAGAGAGATTTATATTTTATACCAAAGAAAAAAGGAAATTTTTGCAACTGGAATTGATTGGGTAAGGAAGTCACATGGTCATTTCTTTGTTTAAAGAAAATTATTCTGGCAGTCTTGTATAGGACAGCCTAGAGTGGTCAGAGACCAAGTGGGTAGAAAAACCAGTTAGGAAACTGTTGCAATAATTTAAATGAAATTATATGAGGGCCTGAGTTACAGGGACAGCTGTGTGAGGGTGTAATGGTAATGGAAATTTGAAGATCTTCCCTACCCCTTAATAGGTCAAATGTAATCATATGGAGCCCATGCAGGGAGGAGATTGCTGAAAGGGTAGAACAGGAAGAAGCAGGAGAGAGAGCCAGAACTGCTGAGAGCAGGCAGTGTGGAGGTGGAGCAGCTAGCATGAGTGAGAGAGGGCCATTTTTATTTAAAGAGGCCTGTTTTGTTTTGAAGGCCTGATGGAGGGAAGGCTTGGGAATGTTGGTGTTCACTGCATTGGTTATGTGTGCCAATTTCTTGGTTGCTATGATGGATTTGGTTTTGTGGTGTTGAGACTCAGCTTTCTGGTATTTGAATAAATGTTTTGATTCTGTCTTCCATGTGGAAAGTCTGTTACATTTTATGATTCAAAACTATACCAGCATATTCACAGCCGCCATGGGCTCTGCATTAGTGTTATAAAGGGAATAGAAAGTATCATATTTGAGAGATGTAGGTAAGATAAAATGGCAAGATTTTGCAACTGATTGGCTGTGTTGGATATGGGAGAGGATAATGCAGAGATTACAAACCTGTAAAACTGGAAGGATAATAATGCCCTCAATAGAAATAGGGACATTTGGAAGTGGGGAAGGCTTAAGGGAAAAATAAATTCAGTTGTGGATATGTCAAGTTCAAGTTGCCTTTGGGACAGATAATTTGAAATGTTCAATAGGCAATTGGTGATATGAAAATCAAGATCAGGGAAGAGAATGAGACTGATAGATACAGATACTGATACAGATAAAAATACAGACATAGATATATGCTATGTGCATAGAAATGATAGTCAAAATCATGGGAACTGAGGAAGTTACCAAGAGAGTACAGAAGGAGAAAAACAGGGCACATAAGAAAGAACCTTAAGGAACATCCATGTTAAGGGGCCATGATAAGGATGATGAACTAGCAAAGGAGACTTGATCAGATAAATGGGAGTAGTGTTATAAAAACCAGGCAGAAAATAGTATCTAGAAGGAAAGGATCATTGGCACTGTCAAATGCAGCAGATAAACCGAGAAAGGTGAGGACTGAGAGGAGACCATCAAATGGGGCAAATAAGAGAACCTCGGTAACTTGGAAAAAATAGTTTCAGTTAAGTGATAAGGTCAGAAGCCACACTGCAAAGGACTGAGGAATGAAGGAGAAGAGGAGAAGTTGTTGGAAATGGTCACTTTGGGTGGTTTCTACTGATTTCTTGATTGCTGTTCAGCCTGATACGATTGTCCGGTTTTTACTGAAATTAGGTGGAGCAGAACTAATCTGTCTGTCTTTATTCTGGAACCATTTTGGCCACATGTCACCTCTGTACAGTTAAGTAGACCATTCCATTTCCAGAAAGCATGTTTGTCTCATTTTTGTCTTTGAAATCCTCTTTTTTTTTCCATTAAGGAAAAACTCATTACCACCTTATTGAAGACTTCTGTGATCTTCCTCTATCCTAGTTCAAAGTATCCCCTCTCTCCTTAATTTCCTAGAACACATTTTTTTCTTTATCTGTCCTTTGCTTCCATGTAACATTACCTTATGTAATTCTTGTCCATGTACATGTATGCCTTCAATAAAATCTGAGTTCCCTGGGCATAGAAATTGTGACCTTTTAAAATCTTTCTGTTTCTAGCAGCTGTCAGAGTACAATGCATATAATGGGAGAAAGTGAAGATTTTTACTTTAACAGCTCAGTTAATTCAACATGCAAAATAACATTCTTCAACAAGACTCTCTTTTCCTCCAATGCCTATGATTTTTTGAAATTCCTGAATCCAGTAGATCTGAAAATGTGCAAGAATAGCTTCTTCTGCATCCTTTCACCATTATCCCTAGCCCTAGCTCTATTCATGCAACATAAAATTCTATCTTCCCAAAAGGTTATGGTCAAATTTGATATAGGGTTTAGGTCAGCTCTGAATTTACCCAAAGTTATTTGATCATCCCTAATTTGTTAGAATCCTAAAATATAATTAAATATTGACCTTATTAAGTGGGAACAACTTTAATACTAGCAATACTGTTGAGTGGGATGTGAACTGTACAGGTTTTTGTTCACCTCATAGTCCACTGGGATTCTCAAGAAGTACAAATGAAGTTTGGAGATATACTCCACTGATTTAATGTTACATAAACAGTAGATTTATCTAATTAATTCCATTGTAGCAAAAGATACTTCACATTAAATTACAAAGCCGGGATAATAACTTTAGTTCTTAATGCTTTCTGCTGTAGGAAACAATTCTAAGCTTGAATGAAGTCACATTAAAATGTTAAGAATTAACAGAATTATGGGTCCTAGAAGAATTTTTCACTTTTAAACACCAAATATTTGAGTCATTTAAAGAGCTTTCCTTGTGATGAGCACATTTATATTAGTACCATTCATTCTCCCCCCCTCCTTCTTCCCAATACTTCAGCTTATGGCTTTAAAAATGTAATTTCTTTATAATATTAAGTACAGTTAGAGTCTCGCACTTAATTCTCAATAGTACATTTAATAGCTGGTACCCTAAGGCCATTAAAAATTGTATTATTCAATTGAAAGGGTCAGTGCTTTAAAACTGTTAAGAAAATGAGTCACTGGAACTGAAAGTTCAGCTTAAGATTTCTGGCAAGAATACCCCTCCTATTTTTCTAGACTGACTATTCCCTTTCTGTCAAGGAAGCAGTCAATGGGGAACAGCCTAGTTGGATGCTATCAAAATAGCACCCCACATTTAATTTTGCTCACAATTTCCATATATTTCTGACCAAAAAGGACAGTGAAGTTCTAAAGTTTAAACTACTTCCCCAAAAGATGATGACTTGGGCCTAGCAATGAAGATCCAAGTCTCAAATGGTTCTGCAAAATGATGACCATTATCTTATTCTAGTCTAACAATAAGATACTATATTTATTTTCATTTCACAGATGAAAAAGACCTATCATTTTCAATTCTTATGTTCAATCATTGTTGCTTTATGGCATCAAGGCATAGAGTACAACTGCTTTCAAAGAACTAGAAACGAATATCACACAGTGGGCAATGGAGAGGCACATGGTATTTAAGAGCAGGAAGCAACTTATAACCAGTGAAGAACTCAAAAGAACATTTGTAAAAAGTGTTATCAAAAAACTATATGATAAGACAAAGATGGGATAGTCATGTAGCAAGAACGAGGGATGACAGTGAGATAGAGTGTTCCACTGGTACCCCTGCAATGTGAGAAGAAATCAAGGAAGGCCTCAAGCATACAAGGCAAGTCCCCTGTGGTAAAGTTATGGACAGATATGGACAAAGTTGCAGTCCGGACAAGCAAGAATAAGTTGTAATCTGCATCACTGTAGGAAAGTCCCAAATTAATGGGATAAGAGATCCATTGGAGTACAGTTGAGAAAGATGAGACACAGATAAGCCCACAGAAAAGATTTTTACCCAACTGCCTGTCTCATTGGCTCTTTCTGGTTTTCTTTCCGCTAACACATGTCTTCTTCTGAGCTTCCATAATGATATCTGTTCCGTAATATACTGAGATATAAATGTGATCTTTAAAACGAAATTGCAATCAATGTCATATTGCTTGCCTTTTCAGGGAGTGTTCAGGGAGTGGGGGAGGGGCAGATAGTAGAAGAGAATTTGGAACTCAATTTTCTTTAAAAAAAAATCAGTGTTAAAATTTTTCAAAAACTGAACGAAATTGCCTTCCTCTAGACTGCCTGCTTATAATCCTTGAATTTCTTACTTTCATTTTGATTAGTCATGATTGAGATAAAAATTATTCAAAGCATTTTAGAAGAGATAACTCATAATTTTAGTATTAGACCTAGAATTTAATTAGTATGTGGAACTCTTAGTGAGGAAACACCCTACTACACACTGTCTTGGAGATGCCCAAGAGACGGAATACTACAGGGCCTTGCCCAGGGTCTCACAGGCATTGTGTGATAGAGGCAGAGCTTGAGCCTAGGTTTTCCTGAGAGGCTGGCTATCTATTCTCTTTGCTAGACAGCCTCTCATCATTTGCCTGTTTATTAGTAATCTTTTTAATTATACTTCCTGCATCCTACTCAACATTTCATTTTGAAACTCATTCACATTACAGTCTTCCTAGTTTGCATAACCAACGTTACTGTTTTTCATTGTGTTGTTAGATTTCATTTGCATGCTATCACCTTTTGCTACATTACTTCTAACTTTCTGCAAATATTTGATGACTTTTTGAAATTCAATTATGTTTACACTGCCTTGAGGGTATACTGAGATCCATATAGGCTTCTTTGTGTACTATAAACCAATAAAGTACATTTTACAAAAACATTGTCTTCCTTCGTTTTGGGCATTGGCTTTTGACATATATATATATATATATATATATATATATTATAGTCACTATCTTTGAATATTCCTAATTTGCATTTTATATTCCTAAATATCTGTTATTTTAAAGTGTAGTTCAGAATTCTTCTCTCTCAGAATCATTCTTAAGTTATCTTAGATGAAAGTAGCAACACCTTCATTTTACAGATTAGAAAACTGAGGCCCAGTCATCTAGTGACCAAGGTCATATGACTAATCAGTAGTAGAACAGAGGTTGCCACACAGGTTTCCTGATCATCAGTCATAGAGAAATCTAAGGGTTCTTCTTTTTTATAAGTTTTCTCCTTTATGGTGTGTGTGTGTATGTGTGTGTGTGTGTGTGTGTGTGTGTGTGTGTGTGTGTGTGTGTGCATATACATTTGGGTATAAATACATATATGTGTGTAGATATATTTGTTGTTGTTTAGTCATTTTTACTCATGTTTAACTCTTTGTGACCTCAGTTGGTATTTTCTTGGCAAACATACTGGAGTAGTTTGCCATTTCGTTCTCCAAACCATATTATAGATAAGGAAACTGAGGCACAGAGTGTTAAGTGACTTGCTCAGGGCCACACATCTAGTAAGTATCTGAGGCCTGATTTGAACTTAGAAAGATGAGTTTTCCTGACTCCATGCCTGATACTTGATCCATTGTGCCACTTAGCTTCCATAGTGTGTGTATGTGTACACAAACATATATGTTATGTGTGTGTCTGTGTATGTGTGTGTTCATTTTAATTTTATTTAAACAAGTAATTATAGTCCTACAGGGGAAAAAAATGTCTTCTTAGTGACAGTGGTCAATGGCCCTTCTCTGTCCCTACATGATGTTGATGGGGGTCACTGCCACCCACATGAAGAGTAGGCTTCTGGCTACCTTTGCCTCTCTCCATGCTTTCTTTATCATTGACCTTGAGAACTAGAAGGATCTGAAAAAACTGCAATGGCAACATTTCCTACTGGCAAATTGGTAGCAATGTTTTTCAACCTGATCATCAGTAGGTAATGGGAGGGGGAAGAAGCACCTACGTTAGACAGTTCAACCATTACCAAGAAGGAGGTCATCAGAAAGATGAAGATTAGCTGTGTGTTCAACATTCAACGTAGAGGTGAAATGGGAAATGGCTAATAAACAGAACTGCCAAATTGTGTTATGCTTTTATAAGGCTTAACAGTCATCCAGCAGGTTGCCATAATTGCAAACAGTGACATACTAACTCATTTTCTATAATCATTCTAGAATGTGTTTAGTGATTAGTTTATGCTTAGCATTCCTTTTTCTGTGTAGAAATAAACTGATTCTATAACAGCTTTCTTTAGGATTCTGGAGGTAAGGATGATGAATTATGGTTAGGTAAATGCCAGGGACTGGTACAGGTCACCAGTCCTGGTGTCTCAGCAGACTGGTCATCTCTAACCTCTAAACTAAAAATAGTTGATAGGCCATTATGAACAATATCATCTCAAAAAAAAAAAAGAAAGAAAGAAAGAAGCAGTGGAGAGTAAAACCAATTTTTAAAAAGGTTGGCAAGATATACTACTAAGTAAAGTCACCTCAAGGGCATGTAAGGAAGAAAATGGAAGGAAAATAAGGAGAGAAGAAAAATGGAAAATATTTGTAAGAAACATAACAAACTCATTTCTCCATTAAGGCCATAACACAGGTATAAATGAGTAAAAATAAAGTTGTGGAAAGCCACCAAATTGGATCAAGTATATAAAAAAGAAGATATACACTGGAGGTTACATGCATGTGAGGATATGGAAGGATTGATATGAAGGTATCTGAAGAACAGAAAGATAACAAAGGTATGGAAAAGAAAAATCTCAGCCCTTATAAATAACAGAAATCAACCAACAGACCATCAGAACTACTGACCCACATCTATACAATTATGACTACCATCTATACAAAATCTTTGTAAGAAAGATTTGTATTTTAGTTGGGGCCATCCTGGATAAGGACACTTTGTAGGAACAAGCAATCTTTCACTAGTAATATATGACAATGAGCCACATCTTTGCCATTAAGAGGTAAGGTATATAAAATCTCATTATGCTTGTTTGCTGATTACAAAAGAACACTTCAGGGCAGCTAGGTGGTGTAGTTAATAGAGCATCGGCCCTGGAGTCAGGAGGACCTAAGTTCAAATCCGGCCTCAGATACTTGACACACTTATTAGCTGTGTGACTTTGGGCAAGTCACTTAACCCCAATTGCCTTGCCTTCCCCCAACCAAAAAAGAAAAGAATATTTGATTTTATAGAATATAATGACATACCATTGGTTTGGTTTTTTTTCCCCAACAAACCATCTTTCTCTATAAGCTCCTTTTACATATGAACTATTTCATTTTATACTTATCACATAATTTGTTGTTGTTCAGTCGTGTCTGACTCTTTATAACCCTATTTGGGGTTTTCCTGGCAAAGATACTGGAGTGGTTGCCATTTCATTCTCTAGCTCATTTTACGGATAATGGGCTGAGGTAAACAGGATTAAGTGCCTTGCCGTGGTCACACTGCTAGAAAGTGTCAGAGGTCAGATTTGAACTCAGGAGTCTTCCTAACTCCAGGTGTGGTGCTCTATCCACTGCACTACCTAGCTGCTCTGTCTCAGAGTAAACATTTAACAAGTGCTTAATGACTGATTAATTAATCCATACATCAAAATTATTTAGAGTTCTTAGAAAAAATGTGACAATAGAAGTAACTTCCTTTGGAGACCCTCTGATCATAAATATCTGCAAGGCATAAAACAAGATGTGCACTCACCAAAGATACTTGTTACAGTGTTGGAAGAGAACCAGCAAAGTCCAAGTCAAGGAAGTTTTCCAAGTTCCCTTTTTTCAAGAGGAGAGTGCATTGTGTTGATTTTATCAAGTCCCATAGTACTGTAGAGCCTCCTGGAAGAGATCTGTAGTTACTTGTGGACTGCAAAAGTCTAATCCACAATGAAAGGAAACTGAACATGCTCAATTAATTAGGGAGATCAGTGGTCCCTAAATGATTGGATGCAATTCTCTCCTTGCAGTCATCCTTCTGCTCATCTACCAGCCATATTTATTGACCTTAGGCAATCACTAAGGAGGCATCACAGTTTGTGATCAGTCATCTTCAGAAAGGGGTGGAGGAGAGATCTCCTACGATTGGCTAAAGGAGGAGTCTAGCAACTACCACTACTTTTTCATTAGTATTATGGGGCTTTCTACAAAGCATAAAACAGGAAAATGACATTGTTCTGACATTTATCATTTTCAGAACATTATGGTAATGGAATAAGGAACTGTGCTTTTTTAAAGTACAGTTCTCTCTTGGGGGAAGAGGAGGGTAGGGGTAGACAGTGCTATTACTGCAAATTTCTAACACAAGTTAATATAAATCCTTAGAACAGACCTAACTAATAAAGAATAAATCTATCCTATAAATCAAATATAACTAATGTCATCATCAGTACATGGTAGGTTAATTGTAATCCACATGACTCTTATTCTTACAGCATTACCTAAATCAAACTTAATTCTGTTCTACTTAACTCACAAATTCAATTACCCATCAAATCACATTGAACTGAGTAAATACTGATTAAATTGAGTAAGTGTATCAAAATTACTTACACACACTCAAGAGTTTGTCCTGGTCACCACAGAGAAAAGGTCAAGAATATCTATTGTCCATTTTACTCTAGAGTTTATCTGTAAGTATGTATATCTGGGACAGACAATACAGATGGACCAAGAATTAAGCCCAGAGATGAACAGGAGAAAAATGGGCTGGAAATCATAAAGTATCTTTAACAGCCCTAAGGTTCCCAAGGAATCAAAGGCCTATCATCTTCAATAAGAACGTTCTGTTGGTGTCCCTGAATCACACAGAGACAGAGAACACAAGTCTCTGAAAATTAAACATGAATATCACAAAGAGGGCAATAGAGAATTGTGCTGCATTTGAGCAAGCTTAAATATATGACCAATGACTAGGAGTAGATGTCAACAACAGTTATTACAACAGAAAGAAACGTGGGCTGGCCACATGGCAAGAATAACGGATGATTGGTGGACAGCCAGAGTGCTTTAATGCTACCCATGAAATATATGGAGAAATATGAGGAAGTCTTCTAAATAAGTTGAGACCTGCACTGTGAGAAGGAACTTCAACTGACAAGGAAACAAATAAAAATGAGTAACTTTATTAGTGAGCATTGGTGTACATTAACTTTGCCAAATCCATATTTAACCTACTGTCATTTCTGAGACATTTTTTTAAACATCCAATATCATCTTTCCTATGTCTGTTCACCCAATTCAGGTGGGAGAGAGAAAGAAGCTTGATTATCATCTTCTCACATGTCTTTATGGTTAGAGGAAAGTGTGACTTTTACAACTTAATTGCACAGGCTTATTACAAACTGATGTTACATACTTAGGTACCCGAACACAAGTGAGATTTTTACAAACTGAGGTTACAGACAAAAGCATCCCAGACCCCATCATATCCCCCTTAAACAGATAGGACCCAAATTCATTTGTGGAGAGGGGACCAAGGTCTCAGCTGCAGGTGAATTTACTGGAAATGTGTCCCATTTAGTTCCTCCCTCATCAGTATTTCCTACACACATGAGCACCTCCCATCAAGTCTCCCACCACATACACCAAGAAGTATTTACCCTTCCTGTCCAGTCTTCTTTGTGTCTGTTGAGGTGGGGAAATGTCCTAGGCTAGCTTATGTAAAATTGTTCTAGAAAGTGGCAACAGTACCTATGGTCCCTAGCTATTCCTAGAGCCCATACTTGCGGTGGGGGTAGGAGGGTGGGAGTGTTACTCTGCCCTAAAGATAAATATTTGTTTCCTCAATTTAACCTCAATTCAGTTTCATCTTTGCTTTCCAACTTGGATTCTGGAGATTTGCAAACATGAAAAAATTTCCTGTTTGAGGCTGCTTCCCCTGGTCCAGCTCATTAAAGACTGATTGCTTTCCTCACCTTCATTTCTCTAGTCAGCGCTTTATCTGTTCATACCTTCTAATCCTAAGGCTCTGAAATCTCTGAACCTTCTTTTCCAGATGAATATTACCTCCCACAGCTTTTTCCATTTTTTTCTACCATCATAACAGGAAAGGCCTGGAGAAAAAAAATAGCAATCTACATCTTTTCTTCAGTCTGCAAAACACTACAGCCAACTCCAGGATGATTTATTTTCAATCACAAAAATGTTATCTTAGCAAGTCAGTTACTGTTGGAAATAATTTTCCCCTTCCAAGCTTTATCAATACTCAATTTGAACTAACTCATATGTTTACAAGGCCCTATGGTGTGGGTTTTGTTTTTGTTGTTTTCACCTTCTCAGATCAGCAAGAAATTATTTTTAAAAGGCCAAACTAGTATTCCCTCTCTTAATATTTGAAACACATTCATTCAACAAGCATTTTCATCATTACAAGTTTAATTGCTATCTTCTATTGAGCATGTCTTCTTCCCCCAAAACTGAACTGGGTGAGCCAGACTCACATCCTGTGCTGCTCCATGCTGAGGAAGGCAGAAGGCAAGGCCGGCTAATGCCCTACCAGTTCATCAAGCCTAAGTGCTCCAAGTTCTCTTGTCTTCTCTACAATCTGGTGGAAAGAGGAATGGTTTGGGGGAGGGGGCCCAAGATGGAGTCTCAAGGGACTCCTGCTTCCCAAGGGGAGTATAGAGGAGGTCATGGAGGAGGGGGCTAAGAAAACTGAGAAGCGAAACCATACACAAGCAGATGCAGATTAGGGACCTGTAAAGATTCAAACACTGAAGAAGGCAGTGAGCACATGGCAACAGCTCTTGCTCAAGGGCAGTTCAGCCCTCATTGAGAACCAGTCCTGGGCACACAGCAGGGCCCTGGAAAGGTGGGGAGGCTAGGATCCAGGGAGGGAAGGCCGGGGGAGAGGGCCTTGTACTTTCAGGTGCCCCCCACTTCCTGCTCCCCAGGATCACTGGGCTGCTGCCACCCCCACAGGAGCCTCCCAACGCACCTCGGGGGCGGCTTTCTGGCCGATGGGGCAGGCCCTGTTTTCCTTGAGCCATTTATCGAGGCACTTAGCATGGAACTTGTGGTGGCATAGGAGGACGCGCAGCCACTGGTGGGCCTGGAAGTCACTGCAACAGACGACGCACATGCTGTGGTCTGACTGGCGGCTTTCAGGGTTGAATCTGTAGGACCCGAGCTGCTCCAAGTCAGCTTTGGAGAGACCTCGGCACCTGGCCTTTCTAAGCCTCTCGGCCAAGTTCATCAGCACCTTCTTGCTCTCCATCTTTTTGGAGCTATGCACTCGGACCCTGGAGTGGAGAGAGAGGGAGGAAAGAAAAGAGGTAATGGAGCAGAGGGTAGAGTGGGCAGGGCAGCAGAGCAGGGTGTGTGTGTGTGCATGGAGCGGGCAGGGGGTGGTGCAGGTTCCGCCTCTACGAATAGGGGTTCAGTCCCCAGGCATCACGTGAGGCAGTGCCACATTGATTGACATGGGTGGCGGGGGGGGGGGGGGGGTGAGGGGAAGTGGAGGAGGAGGGATTCCTGGTGGAGTTAAAGCTGCAAGGGTATGGTGGGATGTGAAAGTATTAGAAACCCCCATGTGGTGTAGGTGGTTCAAGAATTGTGTGTCCATCAAAAAGGTATTTTAGGGGTCCTGGTGATAACAGTTCTTGGACATGTGGAAAGGAATACACCAAGTAGTCAATCAGTCAATCTGCAAGTATTTATTAAGTGCCTACTGTGTGCCAGGTTCTACTAAACACTAAAGACAAAAGCACAAGCAAAAAGAAAGCCAGGCCCTCCTCTCTGGGAGCTTACATTCTTAATGGGGAAGATAGGAAAGAAGACTGAAAACTGAGAAAGGAAGAAGGCATGCAGCCAAGAGGAATGATCAGGATTGCATTCTGGAGAAAAAATGAAGAAATGGCAGACCTGGGGACCACCCTTAAATGGAGTATCTGAGAGGTACCAAGGGGAGGGGCCAAAGGAGCAGGTGTGAATTCCAAGGCAAAAGTGATTTTGCAGCAGTTCCTGTTATCTTAGGCTGACTGTATCCCATGATGCTTGTCTATATTAACTTAATGTCAGCTGTTAAATCCTCTGCTGGGGATCTATCCAAAGATATAGAGAGCTTTCTCTAGATGTTTTTAAGTCTCCCTAGATATCAGTGGAGCTTGTGAACCCTCTACTACATAAACCAAGTTCCCTGGTTAGGCATTGATCAATCAATCAACCACCTGGGTGGCATAGTGGCTACAGTGTAGAACTTGTAATTAGGAAAGTCTAAATTTTAAAAATTTCTCACATTTGCAGCTGTGTGACCCAAAACAAGTCACTTAACATGTTAGCTTCAGGGTCCTCAGCTGTAAAATGGCTGTTTTTTTGTCAAATCAATATAAAGGCATTTACTTCCAAGGGTTATTGTGAGAATTGAACAAAATGACATGCAAAGTGTTTTGCAGATTTTAAAATATTTATATAAGTGCTAGCTATTATGTACCACCACAGAGCAGGCTCTGTTGAGACAGTCTCTGTCCTCAGTGAGTCATATACAAAATAAATACACAGTAAATTGGCAGGGAGATAACAACATTGGAAAATTCATCAGGAAGAAGCTCTTAAAGGAAATAGCATTTGAACTGTACATTTGAAGGGAGCTAGAAGTTCCTAAAGTGGAGTAAAAAGAGAGGGTTTTTCAGATGTAGGGAATATCCTATGCAAAGGCATGGATATGAAAATGGATATTTTACCCTTTATGATAGCCACATTTCTCCTTTGGTAATAAGCTACATCTTTCTCATACCTTCAGGCCCTCTCCATTGTCCTTTGAATGGCCTACAACTAGAGTTCTCTGGAAACTCTGGTATTCAAATAAAAGTTTAAATGGGCCTTTGTTCCAGAGGGAAAGTATGTGCATCCAGGGTCTATGTGTCTGTTACCACATGGTTAAGCCAGCAATGACCCAAGCCTTGGCTGTGGAAAGTATGTGCATCCAGGGTCTATGTCTCTGTTACCACATGGTTAAGCCAGCAATGACCCAAGCCTTGGCTGTGGAAAGTATGTGCATCCAGGCTCTATGTCTCTGTTACCACATGGTTAAGCCAGCAATGACCCAAGCCTTGGCTGTGGTAAGAGTTCTCCTACCACATAGCAACAAGGATAGGAAGAAAGCAACAGGAGACTCCAAGGATATTTACTCTACAAAGTACAGGCAGGCACTCTGCATTTTATAGTCTTAGTTGCTCAGACCACTGAGATTAAATGACTTTCCTTAAGGTGAGAGCCAGTATGTGTCAGAGGTGAGATTTAAAGTTAGGACTTTCTAGCTTTCAGGCTCCCTCTTCTGTGCAATTCATGGACTTATAAAAACTTAAGATTTGATAAGGGTCTTATAAGTGATTTACTTCAGTCCTTCACCCAAAGCTTTTGTTCCTTCCACAACTTTTCTTATTCAGTCTCTGAGTATTTGATCTTTATGAGAAAAGTGGCAGATAGAAATCTAGCAGCAGCAGCAGCATCAAGCTAGCATCTATATATCACTTTAATCTTTCCAAAGTACTTTTCCCATTTGATCTCACACTCATTTGATCCTCTCACTAACCCTGTGATGTAAAATTCTATTATCCCTATTTTTAAAATGAGGAATCTGAGGCTTAGAGAGATGTCTTAGGTCACCCAGAAAGTTGGTGTATGACACAGGCTTCAAATTCAGTTTTCCTAACTCCAAAAATCTCAGTCTACCCAATGTTCTAACTAGCTTGATATTGCTCTTGTTAACTGTCCTGGACCTTGCCTTCCCTTCCCTCAGCTAGTGTGCTGGTGGTTCAGTCATGTCCCTTGGCTCTCCTCTCCCTGAAGAAAGGCCAGCCCTCAGATTGTACTTAATGATGCCACCACTTATGGTAACATTATATTATATTAATAAAATTTAATATATAATATATGTAATTTGTTTTGTGTGTACATATGTATATTGTATGCATACATGTATGTATAAAATTTGTTTTGGCTGTTGGTCTCAACTTTGGCATTAAATGGTTGTAAAGCCACACACAGGCAGCTTTCCAGAGGATGACTACTGTGAACAGCTTTCAAGGTTCTAATTACATAGTATAGTGAATGCTCTATTTATTCAATAACAAATCAGAGAAAAATATCACATAAAGCAAAATACAGCATTCACAATGTTACAACTTATCACAGAAAATCAAAATATAGCATTCACAACAACTTATCAGTAAAAATAGCCACATAGTTTTCACCACAGTGGTCACATAGTTTTACATAAAGTACAATCATTTAGTCAATCAATCACTTAGTAACTCAATCATTCAATCTTGCCTCCTTAAGGGTCACAAAATACAAAAGTCAAAGTTCTCCACTCATGGGGCACACTAAGTTACAAATCAGTCACTATTCAGTCATCATTCACTATTTAATCATCAGAAAATACACAGGCTGTCCATCCCTCAATCGCAAGTAAATCACAATCTTCTCAGTACACAGTATGCAAGTAAAGTCTTCTTTCAGCTTGACTCAGGGTAGGCTCTCAGGTTCCCTGGATCCCTTTTGGTGGTCCCACCTTCTACCTGGATTCACCAAACTGTCACCTGGGTTCAAAGGCAGACAGCTCCTAGCTCCTTGTCCAGATCTACGTGCAGTCCCTGTTCCATACTAAAGCTCACAGTGTCTGGTACACCTTAAATCCTTCACAGTTTCTGTTCTTGGGAAGTCAAGGCTTAATAAAGCCACAAACAGACAAAATACCAGCACCACAGTCAAGCTTCCTCAATCTTCTGCAGCTCTGGCTGGTCCTTGGACTCGGCAGCTCCTCAGCAGCTCCTCAGCATTTCCAGCTGGCCTTCTGAAGAAGCTCTGCCACCACAAGTTCCCAGGAAGTTCCGACTTTCCCAGCTACTGTTTTTCCTTATATATAGTATTGCTCCTCCCTATTCATCCCCTTCCTGTCACATCAGCAAGAGGGGTTTTCTGTTCAGCCCCTTCCTGTTACATTACCAACAGGAGTTCATACCTTCTGTTTCTTTAGCAGAGGCTTAATTTGAAACTAGGTGCTATGTACCTCTCAGCTTAGCAATACAAAAGGAACTTCAAATTTCATTACTATTACAATGGTTTATGAAAATTGACAGGATTTTTAAAAAGAGAAAAAGTAACACTATCCCAGATTATAAAACAGTTACATGAAAGTAAATTCTATTAATTATTGATAATAAGTCATGTTCCACTACCTATACTTATAAGTGACAATTAAGAAAGGCAATAATTTACTGACCAAGTACAATTTTGTTTCTGTGAAGCATGTTTCTATACTAAAGGGGCTGCTCTGCCCTTGCTATTAACCATTTGTAGGGTTATTATATGATGTGCCTAATTTGTCAACTTCAGTAAGAGACCTGTATCCATGAACATAGTGGAGGCACTAGAAATCAGTTATCACCTTTGGAAAAACAAATAAAACCTGTGAGATTATACAGGGAAATAAAATCTACTAAATTCCTATACATTAGATTATTCTTTAAGTCGTCATTTTTATATAAAGTATGATATTTTGAATTTTAATGTTTATGTATGATAGTGAATTACTAACCTATTATCCCATCTCCATGAATTTTCATTTCATATTAGTTGCTCCTCTATAATAGTACCAAGATTAAGTATTTTTTCAAGTTCCTGGCTCTTTTGCTCTTGGAAAAACACAACAATTCTTTGTGTATAAAGGGACAATTTTTATATTACCTTGGTTATTATGGACAGAATCCTGTCCAAAAGGACAGGTTACTACTACTGATGTTACTTCTACAGGGTACTAACTTGCTTGTTGGTCATCCTTCATTCTGGAAGAGGAGCAATGACATCAGGAGGGTGATGCCTTGACTTGTAAGTGTATTGGATTTAAATGAGACAGCTGTGCAGTCCAGTAGCAATACAAAGTCAAGACGACTGGCAGTGGCCCTACTAAGTTGAAAGCATCAATGTGCTTCCCAAAGGACTTCAATTACTACCAGGTACTGATTCACTTTGGGGAGAATCTGGTTTCAATGCATGACATGCTACCAGGTCAAAAGAAACTTAAAGAGTCCAAGAGGGCTACCAGTGCACAGAACCAAATATGAGGGAAAAAAAAATGGTACTTATGTGATATATGGGAATATCACAATATCCCTATCACAGAAAGTTAAATGTATAGTTAATTGTGTTTGTCCCACACACTGTGTTATATCTGGAGACAAACACAGATACCACTCTTTTCTGCATCATTGATTCACTAGTAACCACAGATAGATGCTAAGAAATCCTTCTGGCTGGGCTGCCTAATTTAACTCAAACATTTATAAGTTGCCCACTTTTTCCAAGGCAATTTCTTAGGTAACAGAAACATAAGGATTCAAAATGAGCCCCGCCCTCAGGGAAAGCAAAATCCAACATGTAGGTCAAAACAAATTGCTAAGAAATATTTATTGCCTGAGAATAATAATTCTAAGGCTGATCCTCTCATAGCTCTGATTACTAGTTCTTGAACTTACATAGGATTTAGAGCTGCAAGGGACATTGTAGTATAACCCTCTCATTTTTACAGATGAGGACTCAAAGGTTTAGAGAGGTGGAATTATGAGCTAAGATTCAAACTTGGCCTTTCTGCCCTAAATCAATTGCTCTCTGCACTCACCACACCAGCTCCTTTTAGTAGTATCTATTCCTGTAAGCAAGTGATGAATAAGTCTGCTAGCGATAAATGGCTTACACAACACAATTTCCACTTCCCCTTTTCTGTGACCTTTTGTTCAATTTTGTAGAATCTCTGTGTAGGTCCTAGAGAAACCTAATTACTTCATACCTGGACTAGTGAACATATAGCCAAGTAGTCTCTATATGATTGATAAAGGCAATTATTAAAATTTATATTTTTAATAGGGAAGAATCAATACCCATCATGCCTTAAGTCTTGCTGAAAGAGTCAGAGAACAGAATTAAGTAAGTGTATTTAATAGGCATAGAATACAGTAGCTCCATAAGAATAAGTTTAATCTAAAAATTCAAATTTTTGCCCTTATAAAATCAACTCAATTATCCTAACTATAGGGGTATTTTATCTTGGATGATACTAAACAGTGGTTAACCTGACCAAAGTTTTTGAATGCCTTTTCAGTATCTGAATCCACAGAGAGAGAGAGATCAAATAAGAGAAACAGTGAACTGAAAAGTGTGGGAGTGATGTGTGTACATGTAGCCTGGGTAATAAATTTTAGATGATTTTTTTTCAATCCACCCTGATATTCTTTTCCTAATCTGACAGGAGAGGGCAGCCGTGACATTGCTATGAAAGGCAAATAGTCTTTTTGAATGACAAACAAAACCCATTTGAGTTATATTAGAGACAGTAAATGTTAGAGCCAGTTCAGATAAAGGAAATGAAATAGGAAAACTGTTAAGTGAGCAGAAAATATAAATATCCACAAACAGTGGTAGGAAAAGCAAACCCCAGAATTTTTTACCCTTCTATATATGATTCATCAGAGCTGATTTTTTTTAAATTAGAGTATAAGAAATTCTGAGTTTGAAACCTTTTAGGAGATATAAATTATAGCCCTCTGTCAAAGCATCCAGATATCCTGAGAGTTAAATAATCAGAAACATACATATAATAAAGACAATAAAAAAATGACACTTCTACTAATCCATTTAGATGAAAATAGTAAATATTATTGTGTTAATAAATTATCAAATGAGCAATTATTCTCAGTTTTTATGATATGATTCAGTTTGGAGAAACCAAGAAAGAGACAGTTTTTTTGTAATTTTTCAGCCAGATTTCAGCAAGTGTAATTTGATCTAAATCTAAAATTAAAAAAAAAATTAAATGAGTATACTGGTATTAATGAGCAAGTCAGATATAGGTTCGGAACATGGGATTTCTTTATTAGAGTAGGGGACAGTGTTCATACATCCCAACTATAAGCATTCAATGAAAACATCCATGCAACTGAAATTGAGTCTAATATATGCTCTAGCAGTCAGATACTTTCATGATGACTCTGGCATCCAATTTCACACAATGGTATACAGCAAAAGAAAAGGCAAAAAATAAAAATGTTTAATCACTTCATATTATTCCATGTAGGAAATCTATATTTCACTTGCTTATAAAGATGTATTTACCTCGGTAACTTGGCAAGAAAAGACAAGTATTACTGCTTGTTTTAAAATTTTTATTCATTGTGAGCAGAGCCAAGATGGCAGAACGGAAGCAGGAACTTTTCTGAGCTCCTCCATGAATTCTGTCACTAACCTCTAAAAATTGAATCTGAATGGGTTTTAGAGTGACAGACTCCTTTGGGAGATGGAGCATGGCACATTCCCAACCCAGGAAAATGCCCACATAAGGCTGGGCAGGGGGAGAATAGAACACATGAGGGCTATACCAGCATGAACCCCAGAGCAGAACATAACAGAGTGAGAGCAAGCCCCAGCCAACAGATCCGCCCACCCCAAGGTGATTCATATATGTCTCACCAAGGGAGAGAGGATAGATTAGAGCTAGCTAAGAGAAAGTACGGGGCCCACAGCAACAGCTTTTCCTGGGGTGATCAGCCATTAGCCTGAATGTCTAAAAATCACCTACTGAACTTCCAGGAGCCAAGATGGCGGAGTAAACCTTAGCTGCTGTAATCTTCCTCCCTGACTCTGAAAACCCAGAGATCAATGCTCCACCCAGTGTAAAATCCTGAAACAGTGGAAGTAGTCTCAGGCTTGGGAGTCCTAGAGGAAGGGTATGACTGAAGCTGTGCTGATCCTGAAGTGAAGGGCAGGAGGCGTCCCAACAAGCTCTGTCTCAACTGACCAGCACACATCCCAAAGACCAGGGAGATGGAGCCATCAAGTGCTAACACCAGAAGCCCAGGTGTCACTCAGCACCACCAAGGGAATCTGCAGACAACAGTGATTCTGGCCACCAGCTGCTGAGCCTGCCTGAGCTGTAGCCCAGGGGCACAGAGGCAGAAACCTGAAGTGCCCAGACCACCCTTCCCTGACACATTACTCTGTGAGCCTCAGGGTAAGCCAGGTGAAACACTGAGAGTTCTGGCCTGGTCTAGACATCCAGAGACTACAGCACAGAAAGACAACAACCAAACTCCTAGCTGACAGCCTGAAAAGCATGGGTCAGAGCCTTATGTACTCCAGAAGCAGAAATCCACTCTAAAAGTCAGGACACAGGCAATCACAATGGGTAAGAAGGAAACTGTGAAATCAATAATGATATAATCCTATTATAGTGAGCAAGAACGATCAAATTTAGAGGACATCATGGACTCTATACTCACAACTGAAACCACAGAAGGCAATATGAATTGGTCTCAAGCCCAAAAAGTATTCTTTGAAGAGCTCAAGAAAGATTTTAAAAGCCAAATTAGAGAGGTAGAAGATAAATTTAAATCTACATTGAGCAAACTGAAAAAAAAATCTCGCTGAAGAAAACAAATAGTTAAAAAGTAAAATTTGTGAACTGGGACGGGAGGTTAAAAATCTAACTGGAGAAAATACCTCCCAAAAAAGGAGCTTCAAAAACTAATTGAGGAAAATAATTCATTAAAAATTAGAATCAGTCAAATTGAAGCTAAGGACTCTATGATGCATCAAGTCAGTCAAACAAAACATAAAGGTTGAAAAATTAGAAGTGTAAAATATCTCATTGGAAAAAGAACTGACTTGGAGAACAGATCCAGGAGAGATAACCTAAGAATTATTGGTCTACCAGAAAGCCATGATGAAAAAAAATTGCCTGAACAACATCCTCCAAGAGATTGTCAAAGGAAACTGTCCTGAGGTCCTAGAATCAAAGGGTAAAAGAGTTTTCAAAAGAATTCAATGGACTCCTCCTGAAAGAAATCCCAAATTGAAAACTCCAAGAAATATAGTAGCCAAATTCCATAATTACAAGGTCAAGGAGAAAATACTGTAAACAGCCAGAAAGAAACAATTCAGATATTGTGGAACAACAGTCAGGATTACATAGGACCTAGTAGCTTCTCCATTAAAAGATGAGAGGGATTGGAATTTGATATTTTGTAAGGCAAAAGAGCTTGGACTGCAACCCAGGATCAACTACCTAGCAAAACTGAACATAATCTTTCAGGCAAGGAGGTGGGCATTTAATGAAATAAGGGACTTCCAGACTTTCCTGATGAAAAAGCCTGAGCTCAAAGGAATATTTGATCTACAAATGCAAGGTTTAAGAGAGATATAAAAAGGTAAACAAGGAAAACACACACATGCATACACACACACACACACACATAACTTGTGATTCAATAAGAGCAAACTATTTACATCGCTATGTGAGAAGCTGATAGCTGTCAATCTTGAAATTTATATAATTATCGTGACATTTAAAAGGGATATACATAGATAGAGGGTGTGGGTATAAATGAACTAATCTGATGATAAAAAAATAAAGGCACTGTAATGGGAGAAAAGGAAAGGATGAGGTAGAAAAGGGTACATTATGCCACATGAAGAGGCAAAAAACATACTATAGTAGAGGGAAAGAAGGGAGGGAGATGAACATCATATGAGCTTTACTCCCATTGTTTATCTTTCAAGGAGGGATCAACATAATCACTTAAGTTTAGGATTCTAAACTGAAAAGACACAAAAATTCATTATAATGGAGAGAAAGAAGGGAGGGAGAAGAGCACTGTATGAAATTTACTGTCATCAGTTTGTGTTCAAGGAGGGAATAACATACTCAGTTAAGTATAAAAATTTATTGTGCCCTACATGCAGTAGGAGGGGTAAGGGAGAAAGGGGGGGGG
>CM053580.1:182326308-182383413 GCA_028627135.1 Pseudochirops cupreus | reverse complement strand
AATACTGAGGGAGGTGGTGGTCAAAAGGAAAACTCTTAAGGAGAGGAAGGGAAAAGGAACAAATAAAAACATAAAAGGGGGGACAGGATGGAGAGAAAGACACAGATAGTAATCATAACTGTGAATGTGGATGAGATGACCTCTCCCATAAAATAGAGGTGGATAGCAGAATGCATTAAAAACCACAATCCTACAATATGCTGTCTACAGGAAACACATTTAAAACAAGGGGATATGCACAGAGGAAAAGTAAAGCAGTGGAGTAGAATATATAATCTTCAGCTAAAGTAAAAAAAAGCAGGGCTAGCAACCCTTATCTCAGATAAAGCAAAAGCAAAAATAGATCTAATTAAAAGAGATAAGGAAGGAAACTATATCCTGCTAAAATGCATTATCAAGAAGGAAGCAGTATCGTTACTTAACATATATGCACCAAGCTGTATAGTATCCAGATTCCTAGAGGAAAATTTAAGGGGATTAGAGGAAGAAATAGATAGCAAAACTATACTAGTGGGGGACCTCAATCTCCCCCTCAGTGAACTTGATAAATCTAACCTCAAAATAAACAAGAAAGAAGTTAAGGAGGCAAATACAGTTTTAGAGAGGCTAGATATGATAGATCTCTGGAGCAAATTGAATGAGGATAAAAAGGAATATACCTACATCTCAGTGGTAAAATTGACCATGTACTAGGGCATGAAAACCTCACAAGTCAGTACAGAAAGGCAGAAATATTAAATGCATCCTTCTTAGATCATGATGCAATAAAAATCATATGCAATAAAGGGCCATGGAAAGATAGACTAAAAACTAATTGGAAACTAAATAATTTAATCCAAAAAAATGAATGAGTCAAACAAGAAATTATAGAAACAATCAGTAACTTCATTCAAGAGAATGACAATAATGAGACAACATACCAAAACTTGTGGGATGCAGCAAAGTCAGTTCTTAGGGAAAATTTTATATCCCTGAGTGCATACATGAATAAATTAGAGAAAATAGAGGTCAGTGAACTGGAGATGCAGCTGAAAAAGCTAGAAAAAAACAAGTTGAAAATCCTTAGTTAAATACTTAATTAGAAATAATGAAAACCAAAGAAGAGGTTAATAAAATTAAAATTAAAAAAACTATTAATAAATAAAACTAAGAGGTGGTTTTATGAAAAAAAATAATAACATTGATAGACCTTTAGTCAATATGATAAAAAAAAATAAGAAAACCAAATTATGAGTATCAAAAATGAAAAGGGTGAATCTACCTCCAATGAAGAGGAAATTAAAACAATAATTAGGAATTATTTTGCCAAATTGTATGTGCATAAATTTGACAATCTTAGTGAAATGGATGAATATTTACAAAAAAATGTAAGTTGCCCAGATTAACTGAAGAGGAAGTAAATTACTTAAATAACCCTATCTCAGAAAAAGAAATTGAAAGACATCAATGAACTCCCCAGGAAAAAATCTCCAGGGCCAGATGAATTTACTAGCAAATTTTATCAAACATTTAAAGAACAATTGATTCCAATACTCTACAAACTATTTGGGAAAATTGGTCAAGAAGGAGTCCTACCAAATCCTTTTTATGACCCAAATAGGGTACTGATACCTAAATTGGGAAGAGACAAAATGGAGAAAGAAAATTATAGACCAATTTCCCTCATGCATATAGATGCAAAAATTTTAAGTAAAATATTAGCAAAAAGACTATTGCAAGTTATCACAAGAATAATACATTTAATCAGGTAGGGTTTATTCCAAGAATGCCATGATGGTTCAATATTAAGAAAACTGTCAGCATAATTGATCATATCAACAACAAAACTTGCAGAAGCCATATGATTATCTCAATAGATGCAGAAAAGGCTTTTTGATAAAATACAACACCTATTCCTATTAAAAACACTAGAAAATATAGGAATAAATGAAGCCTTCCTTAAAATAATAAGTAGCATCTATCTAAAATCATCAGTAAGTATTACATGTAATGGCAATAAGCTAGAAGCATTTCCAGTAAGATCAGGGGTGAAAAAAAGGATATCCACTATCACTCCCCTTATTCAATTTAGTACTAGAAATGTTAGCAGTAGTAATAAGAGAAGAAAAGGAAATTGAAGGAATCAAATTAGGCAGAAAAGAGACTAAGCTATCACTCTTTGCAGATTATATGATGATATACTTAGGGAACCTAGAGAATAAAGTGAAAAAACTACTTAGGATAATAAACAAATTTGGCAAAGTTGCAGTATATAAAATAAAACTACATAAATCCTTGACATTCTTATATATTTCTAAAGAAATCCGACAAGAGATTGAAAGAGAAATCCAATTTGAAGTTACTATAGACGTTATAAAATATTTGGGAATCTATTTGCCAAAACAAAACCAGGACCTATATGAACATGACTACAAAACATTTTTCACATAAATGAAGGTAGGTCTAACTAACTGAAAAAACATCAGTTGCTCATGACTGGGTCAAGCTAATACAATAAAAATTACAATTTTACCTAAATTACATTATGTATTTAGTGTAATACCAATCAATCTACCAAAAACTTACTTTATAAAGCTAGAAAAAATAATAACAAAATTCATTTGGAAGAACAAAGGCACAGAATATCAAGGGAATTAATGAAAATAGATGCTAGGGAAGGTATCCTAGCTCCCTTTGTAGCGACAAAGAACTGTAAATCAAGGGGATGCCCATCCATTAGGGAATGGCTAAACAAGTTGTGGTATACGAATGTAATGGAATACTATTGTGCTATAAGAAATGAGGAGCAGATGGACTTCATCATAACCTGGAGAGACTTACACAAACTGATGTTGAGTGAGAAGAACAGAAGCAGGAGAAATGTGTACACAATCACAGACACAACACATGTGTGATGACCAACTTTGATAGACTGGGCTCTTCTCAGCAATGCAAGGTTATAAGACAACTCCAAAAGGTTCATGATGGAAAGAACTGTCCACATCCAGAGATAGAACAACAGAATTTGAATGCAGATTGAAGCAAACTACATCCTCTCTTTCTTTTTCTTGTTTTGTTTTCTCTTTCCCATGGTTCATTCCATTGGTTATAATCTTTCTTTACAACCTGACCAATGTTTAATATTAAGGTATTTTCAGATCTTATATTTGATTGCATGCTGCCATGGGAGGGAATATAAAGGGAGGATGGGAGAAATTTTGAAACTCAAAGGATTGTGGGACTGTAAACTGTAAACTTCACTTGTAAACCAAAAGTAAACAATTAATTTTTAAAAAATTCATTTCTTGCACACACACAAAAAAAACTCACCAGAAATTTTGGAGGATTTTATATTTTAAAATGTTTTGATATGTTGGCAAAAAATAACTTCACAATCCAAGGAACAAATTTTATAACAGAAATTCAATTCAATTTAACAAATGTTTATTAAGTGTTCTTTGTGGGTAATGCAGAAATTTATTCTCTGTATTATATGTATTTGTAATGGGTTCCATTTTTCTTGTATTCTCAATGGGTGGAGGTAGGAGACAATTTGGAACTAAAAATACAGTAAAATTGAATTTAGATGTCTATTTTTTGTAAAGTGAAAGACAGTATGAAAAAGTTTTGAATAGTGGATAAAGAACTGGCCTTGGACACAACAAAACCTGTATTCCTGTCCTTTTTCTGACATATATAAAATTACTTGTGTGACAATAGACAAGTCAGTTAAACTCTCAATGCCCTCAGGCAACTGACTCAAGGAATATTAAACATGGAAGAGTTACCAGCTTGCAGTGGCTCTTCACAAAAATGACTTCCTCAAAATGTGATCAGTGCTAGAAATACAAAGACAGAAACAAAATAGCCCTTAATCTCAAGGAAATGTCATTCTTTTGGGGGATAGGGCACATAAATGGATTAAGTAAAAAACATACTAATTTGAGTTGGGAGAAAGCACTAATAATTGAGGGGAAGGAGGCAGATGGGAGAAAAGGAGGAGCCAGGAAAGCATTGTATTGGAACTAAGCTATAAAGGAAAATAAACATTCTAAATGGTGGGGGTAGGTAAGAGAGATTATATTCCACACTCACACATTTTGGGGAAGGCCAGCCATCCAGCCAACACGGAACTATCAATTACATAATGTACACTACTGTTGAGGACCGCGGGGCAGTGCGACTCTGACCCTGATGGCTGAGTAAGCCCTCTCAGATGAAGGGGCTGCTGCCAGGCCTGGGTCAGTTCCCCATCGCCCAGTAAGGAGTTCTAGCACACAGGTGTGAGGACTGGCTCCTCAAGATAAGCCCTGTGTTTTCACCTCTGGCCTAGGACCACTGTTGTGCTCAATGTCCACAGGGGAAAGCCATTAGAAAGCATCCTATAAAAGGCTTGCACGTAGAACAATAAAGGAGACTCTGTTTTCCACCACTCTGAGTCCCCATCTCTCTCTTAACTCACCCTTTCTCACAGCCTCTGGGTAGATAACTCTCTCAACCCTGCAGGGTGATAGCAGGGCCCCTGCATTCTCTCAGTCCTGCTGAGGGACAGCTGGGCTCCCTGCCTTGGCCAACCACACACTACTATGAAATAAATCTGGGGAAAGGCCCTAAATGACAAGTGGAGAAATTTTCAACAAACAGTCACAAGCAGACTAGACCAAAAATCCTTAACTTCCCTGTTGGTTGTTCAGTAGCATAATGTCTGAGCTTACTGAGAGTGGCAACATCTACACAGCATGCTGTGGTGCACTGATGTCACAAGACCCGTGTTATTTCCATCTGTGTGATATTATACAAGTCACTTACCTTCTCTGGCTCTCAGTTTCTTCATCTGCAAAATGAGAGAATGGGAGTATTCTCTAAAGTCTCTCTTGGTCATAGTACACTATTATTTTAAAAATCTATAGTGAGTGTATCTTTTTTTTTATTCTTTCAAATGTTTTATTATTCACTTTTGAAATATCAGACATTTTCCAGAGACTTCCCCAATAGCTCCCTCCTTTGTAACAAAAAAAGTACAGCAGAACAAAACAAAGGAACATTATGTTGTGTCTAAAAGTATTTGCCTTATTTTACACCTATAATCTATAATTTCTCTGTAGAGAGACGGAAGGCATGTTTTGACATCATATGACTCTGGAATAAATATCCGATTTAACTAACATAACTAAGTAACTAAGCTAATTGAATCAGAGATCTGAAGTCTTTGAATGTTGTTATTCTTGCTGTTGCTGTCCCCTTTTGTGGTTATCTTATGAATTGTTCTGGTCCTACTTATTCTTTGTTTCATCAGTTCATGAAAGACTTCCCAAATCCTCCATCTTCCTTTCATTTGTCATTTCTTATGGTATAATAATATTCCATTGTATGTATTAGTAATATACGTATACACACATACTCATATATATATATGTATATATATATATATATATATATATATATATACACTGTATGTGAGTATACTTACTATAGGAAATATGTACTATATATATGAAATATATACTATATATATAGTATATATAGATAAAAGACATAGATCTTTTCTTTAGTGCTTGGCTTCCTTGGTCATGATATACCCGAATCAAAGGATATGTTTGTGTTGGTGACTTTTTTTTTTCTTAGCGTAATTTCAAATTGTCTTGGGGAATAGTTGGATCAATTCACAGATCCACCAAAAGTATAGTATGTATGTCTGTCTTCCTATAGATACTACCATCCCCATTCCCCTAGTATTTAAAGATCTGGTAGGTGTGAGGTGCCTAGAGTTTTAATCTGAATTTCTCTTATGATAATTGAGAACATTCTTTCATGTGATTTGTGATAATTTAGATTTCACCATTTGAAAATTGCCTTTTTTATATCTTTTGACTACTTATCTATTGGAGAATGACTGTTATACTCTTGTTTGCATGTGTTGCAGCAAGTTACAATATATCTTGGAGATCAGACATTTATCAGAGAATTTTACAGCAAAAATTTTCGCTAAATAGTTTCTTCTCTTTGGGTTAAAGCTGCAAGGATTGTTATTCATGCAAAAGCTGTTAAATTTTATATAACTGAAAATGATCACTTTATCTTCTGAGATTATCTCTATCCTTTGTTTGCTTCAGAGTTCTTTTCTAAGGAAATCATTTTAAAAGTAATTTCCTTTGAAGACAAAACTGCTGCCCATTAAATATTTAAATTTTTTTTTAAAATTCTCGTCATTTAGTTGTTTTAAGAGGTTTTTTTTTAACCAGTGTATATAGTATAGATGAATTAGCCTAAGTGATACTTGATGATTAATTTATGCAAATAGTTGGACAATTCTAGCAGACTACTGAAAAGTGTATGCTCACTAAAGGAGTAATGAAATGTAAAAATTGCTTTATAAAGTTCAGTGGGTCAGTTTTAGTTTGGCACTCTTTCTCTTTTCTAGTCTATGAATATATCACTTGAAGTAAACTCAAGTTTTCATGCCCTTTACAAGTTGTCAATGAAACCATTTTTCGGAAAAGGGTAAAGTCTTAGTAGATCATTTCACTGTTTCTTATCTACAACTTCTTTCCTGCAGTTTCATCAAGTACTGGTAAAATTAATGAGATTTGAAGCTCCTTTTGTATTGTTAAGCTAAAAGGTACTTAGCACCTAGTTCAGATTAAGCCTCTGTTAGAGAAACAGAAGGTATGAACCCCTGTCTCCTGTTGCTGATGTAACAGGAAGGGGCTGAACAGGGAGGAGCAATACTGTAAAAAAGGAAAAGTGCCAGAGAGTGAGAGACAGATCTTCTTGGAGCTAGCTCTGTGGAGGCAGAAGCTGCTGCCACCAGGGAGGCTGAAGAGGAGCCAAGGAGGCTGAAGAGAACAATTTTGATTTTGAAAACATGAATGGAGTGATTTTGATTCTGGGAACCAGCGGAAACTTCTGCTGAGTCTGAGGGCCAGCAGAATCTGAAAAAAGTCTGAGGAAGAATGACTGTGAAGGATTTTAGACTTTTTCTGTTTGTGGCTTTGTTAAGCCTACACTTCCCAGGAACCGAAACTGTGGAGGATTTGAGATGGACTGTACACTGTGGGCTCCAATGTGCAGCAGGAACTGCACAGAGAACTCAACAAGGACCTGGGAGCCTTTGAAACCAGGTGATAGTTTGGTGAGTCCAGATAGGATCTGGGACCATGGAAGGGGATCCAGGGAATCTGAGGGACCACCCTGAGTCAAGCTGAAAAAAGACTTTACTTGGATACTGTGTACTGATTGAGAAATTGTAAATTTATTAGTGACCTAGGGGTACAGGATCTGTGTGTTTCTGATGATTGAATAGTAAATGATGAAGGATAATTGAATGATTGAGTTGACTGACTGATTAACTAAATGATTGTACTTAGTGACTGATGACTGAATAGGTAATTGATTTGTAACCTAGTATGCCCCATGAATGGACAACTTTGACTACTCTACTTTATGTCCCTTAAGGAGGCAAACCTCCCTAAGGATGATTGAATGATTAAGATGACTGGATGATTGAGTTACTAAATGATTGTTCTTTGTTTAAAACTTTCTGACCACTCTAGTGGAAACTATGTGGCCATTTTATGTGACAAGTTGTTGTGAATGATATATTTTTATTATCTGTGATAAGTTGTAATATTGTGAATGTTGTACTTTGATTTACTGTGAATGTTTTGCTTTGATTTGTTATGGAATAAATAGAGTGTTCACTATACTGTGTAATCAGAACCTTAAAAGCTGTTCACAGTAGCATTCTTCTGGAAAGGCATCATGGGAGCCTTCATGGAAGACAAAGCAGTCACATCTTAAAGGAAGAAAATTATTTTGATTGAAGAACTTCAAGTCCAGAAATAAAGGGTCAGTGTATTATAGGTATGAGTGATGGCAAGTACAAATGTATGGAAATAGAAGATGTCAGGCTGTATCAGCAAGCACCCTAGCATACCTAGGGCAGCTACTAGCACAGGTACTTAGATCCGCTTTTCTAAAGGAAAGCAACTCAAAATGGGTTAACAATATTACTTTAATCAATCAAATATCATTTACCTAGTTCAGGGGGAAAAGTCAGCACCCTGAACTTCAGAGAATACAAACAGAAGTTACAAACAAACAGAAAAACAGATCAGCAGATGGCTTCCAGCATCTGACCATTACATCAGTTACCTATTCAGTTACCAGAGAGGGAAGCACCAACATTTGGGTTTTTCACAGCCAGGGGGCTCAACGGCTGCCCAGAGTCTCATCTGGTGAAATCACACAACTCTTCTCAAAGATTTAGAAACAGTTAAGAATCAAGTTTTCATACACATATAAAAGAAAATAAAGTAAAATAAGTCTGGGTGGATAGTTTGGAGTCAGATTGTGGAGAACTTTAAGTGGCATACTAATAGAGGTTATTTTATTTTGTTTTATTCTGTAATCAATAGAAATCTTGTGAAATGGAGATGATTCTCATTTCTTAAAGGCCATGCCAAAACAGCACAAGATTTGATGAGTTCTATTATACTGGAAACACTTTGATTATGGTCGTAGTAACAGACTTCACTTTCTGAGGACCAAAAGAGATTGATTTTTTGTTAGCCATGGTAATCAGTTAATCAACAAGGGTGAGGAGGGGAAGGAGCATTTATATAGTGCTCAATGTATCACCAAGGCAATATTCTCAGCACTAATGGTGACTACGAATATACTGGTATAGTTCTGAATCACAAATATAACAGACTCTCCATATAGAAGACAGAAGCAAAATGTTTATTCAGACACCAGAAAGCCGAATCCCCACACCAGAAAACTGATTCTATCATAACAATAAAGAAGTTGACATACCATAACACAGCAGGGGGAAATACCATCCCAAAGCTTTCCCACAAACCTAACTGTCTCTTTGTCTGCATCCTCTCTCTCCAACCATACTAACTGTTCTGACTCCCAGCTTCCTCTGGGCTCTGCTCCACCCATTCAGCAAACTCCTCCCACCACAGGCTCCATGTGATTACATTCAACCTATTAAGGGACAAGGAAAATCTTCAAATTCCCATTACCATTACATTCAGCCCCAAGATCTTTCATGTCCCTTACATAGCAAAAATACATTAGCAATATATTTCATTACATAGGTTAATGGATGTTTAGGGGTAACTGATATCAACAGAACTTTACAACAATGTGACAGGGATAACACAAAATAAGCACATAAAGCAATATCTTAGTGTGAGGCTTAAGCACAAACACCCCCATTAGCCCCTCTCAAATGAATGGGGCTCAAAATCTTGGGGAAAGGGACGAAGGCCTCTTCTTCCATAGCTGCTTCCTGCTGAAATTGGACAGAGCTGTCCCAAAGAGGTCCTATTTGAGAGGTCAATTCTTAAATTGACATGCAGAACTTGTTCAATGCCAGGTCAAGGGGTGACACATCACATTCATGGACAGTGGGTGACTTCCAACTTGAGCAATTGGGCATCGTCAGGTGGAGGGTACTAAGCCTGCAAAAGACCCAAGTCTAGCAGACCAGTTTAACAGACAAAAAGTCAAAAAAAAAAAACCAAGGAGACAATAACCATAAGCAGGGTATGTATAGGTTCAGCCATGCTTCAGGAGTCCATGAACTCACCATCATAGCCTTATTGATTGTTGTTTACAATTTTCTAATTTGCAGTTTTGAGGTTATCATTCTGGCTAGAGATATACTTTCTTTAATCTGACCTAAGACCTGACCAATTTCTTATTCTCCCTGCAGATGTGATTAACTTGAGTACAGTGTTTCAGGAGAATATGTAGGGGCACTTCTTACTTCCATGCTCAGTCTAATATTAAGCCTCTTTTCTTGCTATATTTTGTATAGTTCATTAATTAGAATACCATCTCTTCTTCCAAAATCTACCCTGCTCTCAATAGATTAGTAAACAATTCTTTTCTTGTCAGTCTGTTCTGATTTTGAATCGGATGCCTATTTACTCTTCTCTCTTGAGGAAATTTATCTTTTTCTAAATCACTCAACTATGAAATCTTATCCAGCACTGTGAAAGAGGGTATCATATATCCCCAATTAGTAGAGTTTGAATTAGGTGCTTATAAGCAGGAGGAGCCATCTTTACTATCATATTTCTATGAGAAACTGCTAAGGGGGCATCGTGATATGCATTTATATCTCCAGTCATTGTTGCTGTTGTCATTACCTCCTCCTTTAACTTTCTCATATTCTAAGAGATGAGTCTATTTCCAGTAAACCACTCAGAGGCAGTAGGATGCATTTTATTGTATTCCTTGGCAGCTAAAGCTAACAGATTGTTTGTATTATTACCTTCTTGTATATGGTAATCCCTAAAAGCTTGCTGTACAAAAGAATTCTAATACTTATAAATTTCAAGCAATCCATACTATCAATACTCCCCCAGCCCCTTCATCACTGATTTTCACCATATAAGACACCAACAGCTCTCCCATCCTTTGGGTGAATCAGCTTAAAATATCAGTAACCTCATGTTGAGTTAAATCCTCAATTATCTCCCAGAACTGTTTTTCCTCCCTGATTTGCCTGCTTTCTTCTTAGTATGGGGTGAACCCCTGCCTTTGTAAAAGCCTCTTCATCTAACTTTGTTTAAATATCCTTTGACACATTCTCCTGGCACTCATCTTCTGGGATGATGTTTCTTAAATTAATCTTCTTCACCCACAGCCCAATCTCACCCTTCTACCCCTACCACATGGGACAATTAGGATACTTTTTTTTGGATCTTCTCACCCTCAGAGCAGTGCTTCTGGAATGGGTGAACCTCTTTTTAAACTAACTTCATCCTCCAGGGTCTAGACCAGGTGGGCAGCAGGGGGAAGCTGGGATCAGTGGGAGGCAAGAAAGACAGATTTCCCAATGAATGAACTCACTCTACCTTAAAAAAAAATAAACAGTTGATTATATGCTTGGCACATAGACCCATGGTCTATAAAAAGCACTGGATCCTGAGCAGTCATTTTCAGCAACCATACATAGATTTTAGTTATATCAGCAGGACAGATATGGAATTTTGAATCTGGAAATCAATTGCATAGATTCTGTGGAAGTTGATGAGTTTACTAAGTGAAAGGGTATAGAGAAAAGCAAGAAGAGGATCTAGGGCAGAGCTTTTGGATACCCTCACTCAAAGTTTGGACGCATGAAATGGATGATGAGCCAGCCAAGAAGATTAAGGAATGGTTAGACAAGTAGAAAGAGAAACAAAGAACAGTATCACAAAAACCAAGAGAAGAGAAAGTATCCAGGAAGAAAAAGATGGTCAAAAGTGACAGATGCTTCAGAGAAGTGAAGGAGAAGTGGAGGGGGGGAAAGACTATTACAACTAAAATGTCATTAGTAACTTTAGAGAGGGAAGTCTTAGTTGAATGATTAATGGGATCAGAATCCATGCTACAAAGGGTTGAGAAGTGAATGAGAGAAGAAGAAATGGAGGCCACAAGTATAGACAACTTCTTTTATCCCTAGGACTTTAGCTGATGGGAGAATGTGAGCTGTAGGGCATCCATTCAAGTATATGTTAAGTTATAGTGAGAAATTTTTGTCATCTGTTTACTTTCTAGTTAAAGGAGATTTGGTATGTTCCTTAGCAGCAATAAAGGAAGCAGTAGATAGGAAAGTTTGAAGATTAAAGAAAAGAGATACTTTTGTGGGCAGTGTATTGGAGAAGCTGAGTTGGCCTTGATAAGGAGAAGGACCACCTCTTCAGACACTAGAAGAGGGAAGGAGGCGCAATGTTAAGGGACTATGAGATGTAGTATGGAAGATAAGAGGGAGCTAGAAGTTATTCTCTCAGTAAAAAACAAATGAGATCTGTAGGTGAGGGAATATAGCGTTAAGGGGGGGGATATGGGTCTGTAAGGAAAAGAAAATATTTGGAATGGTTATTGTGGGGAGTGTAATACAGAATCCATTAGGCAGTACAGGGATTGCCTTGCAGCAGTGATGACCCACCTTAAGTTAGATAGTGAATATTTCTTCCCCCAGGCTTCCAGATACGGTATTTAATTTTCTAAACCTGGGTGCTAGAATTCTCTTCACCAGTGCCACTGCTACTGCTCCTACCCTGACCATCTCTGCTTCCTCTGCTTCCTTTGCTGCCACTTTGTGTCCCTCTTGGTGTAATGGCAAGCAAAGTGTTTAGCTCCTTGTTTCAGTTATTCAAATATTTAGCACCTTGTTTCAGCTCTTCAAGTGACTTTGAACCTCACCTGTGATTATATCAAGTCTTTTTTAGAAGCAGAACCTGTGAAGCCCACAGTAGGAGGGACTTGCCAGTGACAGGAACAGGAAAGGTATAAGAGGTGGGTGGAACAGGGAGGAGCTGATGATAAATATAAAAACTCAAGTACAACTGGGACTGGGCAGAACTTAGAAGAAGGATGGCTGTGGTGGCCACACTTTGGGTCCTTGTGTTGATGTTACTTTGTCAGACCTGTCTGCTGATAAAGGATGTTACTGCTGTTACAGAAGCCCTGGGACCTTACTGCTGGCTCAGAAGCCCTGAAAGAGGACATTCTTCCTATTTACAGAAGCCCTGGAGGAGAGTTTTACAGGGATCCTGGGACTTTAGCAATGATTTGTGTTGATTTTTCAGACCTTGTTTGTGGATCTGTGTTGATTTCACAGGCAGAAAGTGAATTGATGATGGTGCCAGCAATGTGTATGAATATTGTGGCTCTGTTAAATTTTCTCTTCCCAAAAACAGAGACTTTAAAGTGCTTGAACTGGACTGGTCACCATGAGCTTTGAGCTGGAGTAGGATCAGGAACAGGAACTGGAACAGGAGCTGAGCACTGCCTACATGTGAATCCAGGTGACAGTTGGGTGAATTCAGGCAAGAGCTGGGGGTGTGGAAGAGGAACCATGGAGTTTGGAAGTCAGCCTTGAGCCAATATGAAAATACCTTTTCTGCAGTACTTAATGCTGACTGACAAGATCCCGCTATGACCTAGGGGTGGGAGAACCTTGTACTTTGTACCCCTTAAGGATGATTGAGTTAAGAATGATTGGAAGCTAGTCTCCAATCAAGATGAAAGAAGACTTTCTGACTGATGAGATTAAGACAATGTGACCTAGGGATGGGAGACCTTCCTACTTTGTATCAGTTGAGGATGATTGCTCCCTAAGGATGATTGAGTTAAGGACCTACTGAATGACATCTCTTCTTTAAGAATATGTGGCCACTTCAGTACTAAGATGTTATATCATTGTGAGTGCTGTACTTTTGTTTCTATGAAGGTTTTGCTTTTATTTACTGCTGAATAAATAGAGAGTTCACTACACTATGTGACCAAAACTTTAGAGCTATTCACAACAGCAGTCCTCAGGAGAGCTGTGCATGCTTGGTTTTACAATTGGCCAGCTCCTGATTCAGTGTCTGCAGAACTTTCTATCTTCTTAAGCTGCCCCGAAGTGAAAAAAATGACTCATTTTCCTACAGTACAGATCTTTTTCTAGGTTGCTGTGGAGGAGAAGTATTGGTTGAGCTGGGCAAAAATGCTAAATCTTACTCTGCCAATCTTGACTATACCTCCACGTACAGTATTATAAATAACTCTTAGAAACTGTAGATGGACAATAAACAATTAGAACTAAACAAAAGATAGAGAGGATTATGTTATCTTTGGGCAATTGTGTCCTACTTTTTATTAAGATATTAGGACACACCATCTTTTCCAGAACTAAGGCCCAGCAAACAAGCTATGTTGTGATCTTGGCATAAAAACAATCCTTTGTGCTCACCCTCTGGATGAACTCCCTCTGGAAAAATGTGTTGCTTTGGTCAGCACCAGGTGTTTGCTGAGGGATTTATGATTTTCATGTTGATAAATATTTAGATTTATTGGAGCTCCCCTATGTCCCAGGAGATTCAGTCCCAAGAGCTGGAGTTATAGCTAATACACTGCGACAGAAAGTCATCAATAACATCTCCTGACATTCTAACAATTCCTGTTCTTGTAACTTCTAGGTGAACCAAACCAGGTACTGCACTCTTGTTTCCACTGCAGTAACTCTGGTTCTATATCCTGCTGAATGATCACAAGGCTCAACAGTCCTAAAGACTTGAGACAATCACAAGGTTTAAAGATTCCAATAACTTGGAGACTGTTCCCACAGAACAAGAAAGCCAAAGATGACTGAAAACATGGGCCTGCCATGGAAACTGTTTACTCAAGGCCTAAGAATTACTGTATGGGGTCATTTTTTGTTGTTTTCATTTTTAAAAACCCTACCCCTGACACAAGATTTCCTTCTCAGGAGGACTTTGGTTTACAAACCTGTTTCTTCACTTTGAAATTAAGCTTCTGTTTGATTCCTTACTCTTTTGTCTCTAGCCTGCTTTGTTCAACTCTGGCCACCCACAGGTTGGAAGCAAGTTCAGGTCTCGTTGAAGCTTTTATTGACCTACAGATTCTTTCCGAAATAAAAGCCCATCTTTTTTTTTTTTAACATAAGTAGCTTTTTGGTGATGCTGTGTGACTTTGAGTCATAGAATGTTACATTCTCCAAAGAATTAAATTTGACAATCACCAAAAAGGCATTGGAGACCAAGATGGTGAGTATGAGTATGTATGAAGGATAGGCTACATAATACCCGAGATTTGAGCAGAAGTCACTAAAAGAATGTCATCAGAGAGATGTATGAGTAGAAGAGAAACTGGACTGTTATATAATGAATAATGAAAGTTAGTCAAAATCAGTGAATTGCTCAGTTGGTATCTACATAATATTAAGAGATCAAAAGAAGTTCTGTAATACATTGCATGAGCCTCCTATAGTGGATTTATGGAAAGAAAAGAGAGAAGGGAACGCATATTTATTAAACATCTATTCTGTAACAGGCACTGTGCTAAGTGTTCTACAAATATTTCATTTGATCCTTGAAATAGCCTTGTGGGGTAAGTGCTGTTATTACCCCCATTTTACAATCAAGGAAACTGAGTCAGAAATGGTTAGGTGACTTGGCTAAGGTCAGACAACTAGTAAGTATCTGAGATAAGACTTGGATTCATGCCATCTTGACTCCATTCCCTTCTCTCTATCCACTATGCCACCTAGAAAGTAGACAAGAGTCACTCAGGAAAAGACATGGATGGATGGCACTACTCATTGCTGAAGGGAGTACACTCATTGATGGGATGACAAGGCATCAAAGTAAAGAATAATTGGGAGCCACTGAGGTGTCTGAGTATGATAAGTCCCATGATCAGATCTGTACATTATGGAAATTAATTTGGCAAATATAAGAAGGATAAATTGTAAGGGAGAAATATAGGAGGCAGAGAAACCCATCACAACATAATTACAAGCATCTAATATTATAGACCAGACAAGACACAATGAATGAAGTCTTGAAATATGATGTGTCAGAGTGAGTAAAAAGGAAGGACGGGTGCCAGAGAGTCTGTAGAGTTAGAATTTATTGGATTATTGAGTATAGAATATAATAGATTATTGAGTGTAGAATATAGTAAAAGTAAAAGATAATTTCCAAATTAAAATCTTGGGTGATTGAGAAGATGAAGATAACATCCACAGAAATGGAGAAAGTAGGAGGAGAGGAAGGTTTAGTGGGAAAAGATAATGAGTTCACTTTTGGAAGGGCTGGTGCAGGCAGAACAATGACCACCAAAAAAAAGATAACATCTGACAGATTTTTCCATGATAAGAAGTCTGAAAACTCTGATCCATTGAGATCTCCTGTCTACCATGATAATTAAAGCCCCTAGCATTAGCAGATGTTGTAATATCTGAAATTAATATTATCCAAAATATCAGACACTTGAAGAACACTTTAAGGTTTACAGAATGCTTTATATATCACCTTACGTTTCTTAGGTAGAGCTTCTTGTTAGAAGCCTGGGCTGTTTTACTTCCTGAATGTAGGTAACAAGCCTGTGTGAGGGAATAAGAAACAGCTGGCACAGACACAGTACTGTTGCTTGTCTCTTCTTTATAAGACAGGTCAAAGGCACAATAGAGAAAGCTGAGAAGTAACAGGGAGGCCTAGGTGCCAGATGGCAGGAAAGCTATGAGAACAGATTCAGCACCTCTGAAGCAGATGGTAGAAGAGACGATTTATTTTGGGAACACCTAAGAGCTACTTGAGGACATTCAATGCTCATAGTGGGTAGTGGAAGGGTGCTAATGAGGTATTTAATACCTTTACTCCAAAAAATAGAGCAGTATAAGATGAAGTAAAGCAGTAAAAATAGTGGAAATAGTAGAAACACTGGAAGGCTGGAAAAATATAATAAGCTGATCTGGGCACAGCCTAACTCAAGTTCATTTAGTGTGGCTCAGGTTCTGTATTGAATTGAAAAGAGAAACTCACTAGAAACTGATTAGAGATCATCTAGAATTTGAGTTGAAGTTTACTTAACAATAATTCATAAAGAATAGTCAGCAAGAATACAACATTGATTCAGTTCAGTGCAGCTTCCCTGCCTTCACATTTGTCTTGGTGGCATACTGATTAGAAGTGTGGATCAAACTAGAGAAGCTTCTAATTCTTTGTATACTGAGTATTTACATTTAGGCAACCAGGAAAGCTATGTCAGTGGTTCGAGGCTTAGTTCATTGGACCAATAACGTCTCCTGGACCATTTCATCATTTTTAGGCAAAGACCTTCTTACATGTCAGAGAACCAAGTAGGTATTGCTCCTATCAAATCACACTTCTTTGGGGCAAAGTCCTAAAAGTCTTCTAGAGCAGAGGTGTCAAACATGCTGCTTACTTCATGCAGCTCATGATATTTCCAAGAACAACCCAGGTCAGATTAAAATGTGATTGGGAAATATTTAACAAAATAAATAAATATGTAGTACAACATAGATAATATTAATTTTTGGTTTTCTAAGTCACTATGTAGCTTGAAGGGATCCTTTTGTAAAGTTTAATGGTCCCCATTTCTATTGGAGTTTGACCCTACTGTTCTAGCTGACCTACTATCATTTAAATATCCTTAGGGCTGTTACTAGAAAATCCTGATCTCTGTGATATAAGAAATACTGAATAGGCAGAACTCGAGATGGAGCTTAGTGAAGGTGAAAGAAAAACAAAAATTAATCAAACAATATAACAGTCCCTGAAAGACTGACCAGCTATGAAGGAGAATGAAAATCTCTTTCAGAAGGACTGAATCCCAGATCATGATGGTTGAAATGTGGATTTGTAATTCACATTAAATCTCCTGATATAAAACAGGAATAATTAACAGAATAAACTCTAAGAACATTAGGGCAATAGTCCAGTTGAAAACACTTCTCTCATAATCTCAATCCTCATCATGGCTCAGGGCTGTCCATAGCATGGTAACTAAGAGGACGTTATACTTATATGTAGTTTGTTATCAGGATCGAGTCAATATTGAAACTCGTCTTGTACCACCATACCTTCAGCATTTGTTGGACAACTACTGAGAACTTCATGCTTCCTGGGACTTGTGACTTACGCTGTAAATTTAATTCAACAAACATTTATTAAATAACTACTATGTACAAAGTACTTGCTAGGCCCTAGGATGATCCAAAGAGAAAACTTTAGAGTAAACTCAGGCTCTATCCACAAAGAACTTAGTTTAGTAGAGGCACAAGGAAGAGGGCATAATAGCCCACTGCATCCTTGGGGATTGGCTCTCTAGTTGCCCTGATCTATATCTGGCCACTGGATCCAGATGAGATTAGAGGAGAAAGTAGGGCTGGTGACCTTGCACAGTCCTCCCTCACTTAAATCCAATTCACTTGCAATTCATGGCATCATTTTCCTGATGTCATGATCCTCTTTGGGAACAAAGGACAAACAACAATGGAGACACTTTCACCTCTACCTATTAGAAAGCAAGGTATCTCCCAACAATTCCTTTTGGATTTGGGACTGCCCAGTCTAGTTTGCTACTACTTGGTCTATGATACTACCTTATCAATAGTGACTGGGGCCTGCTCTCTTGTCCACTCTTCTGGAGCCTGCACCATCGCCTACTCTGTTACTACCGGGGCCCATATCATTTCCTACTCCACTGCCACTGAGGCCTTGATGCTGCCTACTTCTACCTACCGGAATGCTGCTAGGAGCTAGAGTGCTAAGGCACTGGTTCCTTTGCCAGGGCATTAGAACTGTATGTAATACTACATGCCTCTGCTAGGGTTTAGTTACTAATATGATCAGTATAGTTACTGCCTTCCTCCTGCTGCTGCCAGGATATTGCTGCTACTCCCCTTTCATAGGGCCCAGATATGTTCAAATTCTGCTCTAGATCTTTAGTAGCCAAAAGACTGAAAAATTCTCTTTACCTCTAAGTACCTCAGTTTCTTCCTCAGTATATTTTTTGAGGATTAAATGAAATACACTTAAAGTGCTTTGTAAACCTTTAAGTACTTTATAAATTCTAGCTATTATTCATATTAATGATGCCTTCATTGATCGATTGATTGATTGATTTCCTGTGAATCTCTGTATATCTCAACCACTATTCTTTTTTTGAAGTTACTCCTTATAGTATCTAACTTTGGCTTTTCTCCTTTTTCCATACCTTTTTTAAATTTAAAAACCCTTTTGGTTAGATTTACAATACATCTAGCAAATACATCCTTACCAGACTTTGTTAGAAGTACAACATTTCTTCCTTGAATCTATTAATTCTACATTGTAAGCCAGGATCCAGAAAGCCAAATCCCATTTTTATACATGACCTTCTGATCTACTTGTTCACATCTCAAATTGTTTTTTCTCTTCTGAATTTCTTGACATGAATAACCAGTACCAAAGAAAATAAAACGTGCTCCTAAGTTCTTCAGCTTATTGCCTAAAGCTTCATAATCATTCACCATACTTTCAAAATTCTTATGGTAGTATTATTTGTACCTACATGAGTTACCAAAAGTATGTGATTGTCATCCATTTCTATAAGTCTTGGAAGGTTCTCTTTTATGCCTTAGGTACATACATAACCCAAGAAGACAACTGACCTCCCTATTACTATTGCCAGGTCTACAAATATTTGCCTCAGTGTCCTTATATGGAGAATCACCAACTACACCTACACCAACTACACCTACTACCACCACCACTACCACTACCACCACCACTACTACTACGCTTATTACTGCTACTACTACCACTACTACTACTCTTACTACTTTTTTCTCCTCCTCCTCCTACTTTTTCTCATCCTCCTTGTCCTTGTCCTCCTCCTCCTTCTTCTTTTCTTCCTTTATTTGTTCTTATGCTGACACTCACAACAGTATCTACTGCCAGTCATTGTCACTGGTTGGTCTAGGACATTGATGAGGTCAGGAACTTTATAAAAGATTGTATATGGGAGAATTCAATATTGGTGCCAAGGTGTGTGGGGTCCACTCTGATCTCTCACCTATCCATCACTAAAAGAGAGAGGGAGAGAGAGAGACAGACAGAGAGAGAGACAGAGAGAGAGACAGAGAGAGAGACAGAGAGAGAGAGAGAGAGAGAGAGAGAGACAGAGAGAGAGAGAGAGAATTATAGCTATGTATTCTGGAGCAAGAGTAGAAAAAGTATCTTATGTTAAACTAATGCAGCCTAATGCTGAGGGGAAAATGAGGAATAATAAACAATGAAAGATTTTAGGTTTTCTGCATTATTTTAAAGTACCAGGTCCTTCAGAACTGATCTAAATATGCAACCTGAGGTCCTACAAATCCATTGGTCAGAATTTACAAGATCAAGAAAGTCAAGTGATCCAGTAAAATCTTACTTTCAGAGTTCTAAGAATTCAGGCTTTCAGGGTTAAAAAGTCCAGGTGACAGTACAGTAGAAGGTTTAGTAGAGCTTTTAATAGTGGTTTAGAGTTGAAGAGGACTTTCGAAGTCTTCTGGTCCAAGTTTTCACCCAATGCAGCAACCATTTCTTTAGCATCACTGAAAGACAATTAACTATCCTGTATTTGAACTTTTTTTTTTTTGCTAGGTCCTTCATTAGGTTCAACTGACTCAGAGAGAACTGAGTTTTCCTGGTAACGAATAAATATTCCTTTAATATTTCAGGTCTAGTTTGACAGAATCCAGTTCAGCTCATTTCTTACAAAGGCTATGAGTGAGACAACCAGGTCAAGAGATGCCATGTACTCTTTCAAAATGCGACTGTACCTGTAGACATGATTGTTTTCAATTATGTCTATGAACTTCTTCAATCAGCTCTCCTGACTATCTATTTTAATCTTTTTCCACATTTATATCAATATATCCTAAAATCCTCATCTTTCTTGACTTCTCTTCAGTCAACAATGCCAACTGCCTTCTTCTCCTTGATTCTCTCTTGTCTATAGATATTTGTCATACTTCTCTCTCTTGGTTCTCTTCCTAAATGCTTGACCACTTCTTAGTCTCATTTGATAGATCTTCATCTTATCACACCCTACTAATGAGGTGTCGCCCAAATTCTATCCTCTTCCCTCTTGTCTTCACCCTCTATATACTTTTACTTGTTCATCTCAGCAATCCCAATGGATTCAATTATAATCTCTATGCACCTGGTTCTCCAATCCATTTGGCTAGCCCTAATCTCCCTTTAAACTTCAATATCATATTTCCAAATGTCTATTAGACATTTTGAACTGGATGTTGCATAAGCAGCTTAGATTGACATGTGTCAAACTGTACTAATTATGACCCTCCGACACACACACACACACACACACACACACACACACACACACACACACACATACACACACATGCAGAGCCCTGGGGGGAAAATACAAACTCTTCTCTTCCTAACTTCCCTATTATTGTTAATGGTACCAATTATTCACCCAGGCTTGAGATTTTGGTGACATCTTCAACTATTCATTCTTTCTTCCCTACACCCCCCATGCCCAATCATTTACCAAATCTTGTCAATTCTAGCTTTCTAATATCTCTTCTATATGTCTCTCCCATTAGAATGTGAACTCCTTGAAAGCAGGAACTATTTTTTAACCTTTCTCTTAGCACAGAACCTGGCATACAGCAAGTACTTAATAAAGGCTTTTTACTTGACTTTAATCCTTTTCCTTAATCTTTTCCAAATGCCACATTCCAGTCCAAGGAAGAAATGGTCCTATTTTCCCTGAATTTCACATTATTCCTTTTTACTTCTCCTATGCTTTTCTGACTTATATTATAAGTTTAGCTCATCAAGCATTTATTAAGTGACCACTGTGTGCAAAGAAATGTGCTAGGCACTAATGGTGATAAAATTCCACCCCTATCCTCACAGAGCTTAATCTAATAAGAGACACATATACAGATAACTATACAGAATAAAATATTAGACAGGGGCTGAGAAGAATGGTCATTTGTCTTGTGTTTTCTACTAGATTGTAAATTTATCATAGGATCTTGAATGTAGAAGGCATATATCAAATTTGAAGAGAATTTAATTTAGTTTAGCTATTGGTTTAAGTGGTACTGGGACTCTCTTCTCTCTTTTTCTGGCCTGTGGTACAGCCTTTTTGCTGTAGCATCTTATAATCAACTCCTTTCACTTTACCAAGGTTGTAATCTCAAATAAAATACCTTGGCTCCTCAGTAGGAGACAGCCCTCTACTATCCCTGAAGGTTACTGAAGTCTTTCAGTAAATATCCTTGAATCCTAGTCTCCTTTTGATTTATAATAGTGACTGTGGCAATGTACCAGATAAGTAACTTGCCTACTTTCCCATTCTCTCCACCCTACCCTCCCCCCCTGCTAAATGTTTTGAAATCTTGAATACCTCGAATAAATGAAAGTCCAGAGGATATGAAGCAGAGCAATAAACTCAATGTAAAAAATTGTGTGGTAAAGGAGAATGCAGACAGAAAACTTTGTGCTGTGAACCTGTCAGACTTTATCCATATGAACTATTCCAGGTCAGGTTGATGAAGCAAAAGCAGATTAAAGAACTATCTCTTGCTTGGATCTTTAAATAAACCCTTCATTTTGACCTTTAGCCAAGTACAGTGTCAGGTCCCTTTTCTTCATTACAACTAAGGCAGACTTTAGAAATATTATGAATTTTAGAGTTAGTTCAATGAAAAGCATTCTTCTCATAAAACAGAAGATATATATTACACATTATTTCTGGAGAGTTAAAAAGTTGTTTCATAATGATTTCCCACACGTTATTACTTATAAAGTCAAGATATAAATCCTCTTATCCTGTTTATTTTCCAATATTGGTTAAATTTTAATTTTTATATTCAAGTGAGTGATTCTGAAGCTCAATATTTATGAAAGTCTTTTCATGTAGGTTAAAACATAGTTGAGTCTGGGCAAACAGGATTAGTTGAGATGTATTTTTGCTTCAGTTTTTTTAAATACAGAAAAAATTTTTGCTAAGGTACATACACACACACACACACACACACACACACACCCTTCTTTTCAAATGATTCCACTGACAAAATCTCCAGTATCAAAATGACAAGAGAAAATATATTTCAGAAATGTCAAACTAAAATAGAGATATGTCATGAGGGAACATTCACATGTAAAATAGAGTGAAATCTGTTTTATTTTTCCAACTAAAGAACTATGTAATTCATAAACCAGACTCTTGTTGAACAGAAAATAAATGCCTGTATTGGTTTAATTTTCAAAAGATGCTACAGTATTCTCTTTGATACTAGTCTTACTAGGATGATGACCTTTGTCAAGTCACAATCTCTCTGAGTCTATTTCCTCATCCATAAAGTGAAAATGATTATCATTGTCCCACTGGCTTGTTGTGAGGGTTAGTATGAACATTGAAACATAATGGAAATGTTAGTTTCTTATTGCTAATTTGCATTTCTTTTTATTTTAGCAGAGGGGCTCAGTGTTTCACTTGATTTTGTATTTTGTCACATTAATGATTGAAACAAAATAGGACAAAATAATTAATAACAAATTCATCTGAATGACAATACTCACTGCTTTCTTATGGTTATCTCAACCCAAGTCCTCTCAAACTTAGGAAAGATCACCTGGCCTCTGCTTCACCAAGATTGAGGCTCTTCAACAGAAGTTTCCTTAATTCCTTTCCTTCCCTTCTTACAGTGTAACTGTATGTCTCCTTTCTCTAGTCCCTTTTGTCCCAAAGAGAGGAAACATCTCCAAAATAAGGCTAATCCCTTTACTAGAGGTAATCATGAGATAAATTGAAGACATAAATGCTGGCAAAGAGAAGAGAAAATAATCTGTTTACTTATGGTATGTTGTTTAACTTAGGAAACCCAGAGAATCACCAAAGAAATTAATTGAGACAGTAGCTTAAGTGAAATAATAGGAAATAAATTTAATTCACAAAATAATAAGTTTTTCTATATAGCAATAATAAAATCCAAAAAAGAGAAAGTAATAATGGAAAAATAAATACAGAGTACACAAAATATCTGGGAGTCATCTATCATGGCACACTAAAGATATATTTTTTTAAAAAAAACAAGACATTCCTTAAAGAAATGATTATTTAAATAATTGAAGGAATGTTCTTTTCTTGCCATTGAGCCTTATATAATAAACGAAACGAAACTGCTTAAATTTACAGATTTAGTGCTGATCATTCAACCTACCAAGTGTGTACTTTTTAGAACTTGTCAAATAGTAACAAAATTCATTTGGAGAAAAAAAAATCTAGTATTATAAGGAAAATTATGAAAAAGAGACAGGGAATAGGACTACAAGAGGTCAAATTCCATTAATAGTATTCATTTAGAAATAGAAAAGTGGATCAATAGAATAAGTCAAAAGAAAAGGAAAAAATCAGAAACTTTCAAATTCAATAACACAATGTTTGATAAACCAAAGAATATAAATTAGTTGACGGAAAATCCCATATTTGCCAAGAATAAGTGGAGAAATTGGAAGATAATTTGGCAGAAATTAAGTTTATGTCATTATCTCACAACAGAGGTATCAAACACATTGTCCCCAGTCTATGTGACAACACTCCCAAGTGATGATTGAGCAGAGCAAAATTCAATTATGATTGAAAAATATTTAACAATATTTACAAAACATATATAAAACATTACACATTAAAATCGTCAATATTTGGTGGGCAGGGAACCTGATCATGGATTAGTAGCTCTGCTTCTACTTGAGTTTGACACTACCATCTTAAATTACATACCACAAGATTCAAATGAGTATACAACTGGAATATTAAAGATCACATCATTAAAAACTTAGAGAACAAAATCAGATACATTTCATAGTTACTATAACTTTGGGTAGAAATAGCTACAAAAGATAAATTGAATAATCTTTATTATTTGAACTTTAAATTTTTTTGCAAAAATAAAATAAATGCAGCCAGCATAAGGGAAGACCTCAATAGAGAATATATCTTTGTATCAAATATCTCTAATAAAGTTAATTAGCACAAATATATGCTATTAACAGACATGCCTCATTGAATGAATTGTACTCAAAAGTTTTGAAAAAACCTTCAAATTACAAACTATTGAAAGTCATATGAAAAATTGCTTAGAATCACTTAAAATTAAGAAAAATGCAAAAGAAAACAGGTCTGACGTGCCATCAGAGATTGGCAAAGATGATAAAAGATGTGAATAGTAAATATTGGAGGGACTGTGAGAAAATAGATACACTAATATATCCTTGTTGCAGATTTCAATTAGTTCAACTATTCTGGAAAGCAATATAGAATTATGCTTTAAAAGAAACTCATATGCCCAAACTCTTTAACACAGAAATTCCTGGTAATGTGATAGACCAAAATATTCATAGTTGTACTTTAACAGAAAAAATTGAAGTTAACATAGATGTTAATCAAGCAAAACATAGCTAAATACATTGTGGTCCATGAATCAAATGTTACGGCAGCATTAAAATGGATAAGTATGAAGAATTCAGTGAAATATAGGTCGACAAAATGAGGAAAATAAGTAAAACAGTAGAGTAAGGAGGAATGAAGAAAACAATAAATACAGTGACTGCAACAATGTAAATGGAAAGAACAAAAGAAATGGTTTCTCAGGTCACTTACACCTCTAATGAATCCATGAAATCCACTGATTATTGTGCTATTATGGTGCCCAAACAGTCCTAAAGGAGAGTCGAAAAACTGAGAACCGTGAATGTTGAATATGGTGATTACTTTCAGAAATGATTTCTATATTGGTTGGTTTTGGCAAACTGCTATTTTTTAAAATGCTTCCCCAAGTTTAATCACTGTTCTAAAGGTTGGCATTCTGGGTACAGAAGAGGGAAGAGGCTTATTCAGGATTAAAAATGATGTCAAAACAAATGCTATAAATAAAATAAGATTAAGCACAACATTTCACATTTAGATTCTAAAAAATGAAAGGGATCTCAAAGGCCATCTAGTTCAACTCAAAATGTCCTCTATATTCAATAAGAGGATTCCCAGCTTATGCTTGCAGTCCTCTGGTGGTTAAATTCTCTACTTCCTAAGGCAAGAGTTCCACTTTTGAAAAGCTCTTATTAAAAGGAATTTTTTTTTCTCCTATAAATACGGTCTAAATTTATGAGGTACACCAATTGCATCTAGTTCTACACTTTTGGTTTAAGGAAAATGTCTAATCTACTTTTTACATTTGAAAATAAATGTCCCTTTGAAGCCTTCTCTTCTGCAGCCCAGTTTTTTCACGAGTCTTTGTATGACATGTTCTTAAAACCGTTCATCATTCTAGCTGAATTCCTCTGAATACTCTACAGCTTATCAATGTCACTCTTAAATTGTGGCACCCAGAACTGAACCTAGTATTTCAGATATGGTCTAAACATGAAAGAAACTATCAGGACTCTCAACTCCATAGTCCAGACTCTATGACTCCAAGTACATCCAACTTATGATCATTTCACCTTTTTTCTTGGCCATTGCATAGCTTTGGAGGATGGTGCCAAAAAAGATGACTGAATTGTGGGAACCAATACAGTTGAACTCTCCACAAAACTCCTTCAGTCAGACTTAGAAATTGCACCAGACTGAATCCTGGCAGAGAAACTCAGATAAAGTCACAGTGAATCCTCTCTCCAGTCCATGTCAACAAAGGGATATGGACGGAGAGATTTATATATACTAGAGACGGATGGAGACAAGAACTTGCAGAGGACTTAAATTCCCTGGGAGAGACTTCACCAAGGAGGTCCCAGATCAATACTATGACATCCTGGACCCATCCTGGGGTGCTGCAATGAGGAGAGAATCAACTAGCAGAACTAGTTCCAGGTCACAAATGCAGAGGTGTGCTGGAAAGGGACCTGGGTGAAGGTAGTATTCCTAGGCAGGGAGTCACTGTGGAGTGTCCTGAAAAAAGGAGGAGATTTAGAAGCAAACAATAGTAATGTGACTTAGACCCCAGAAGGAGAGCTGAGCTCAGGCCCAGAATCTAGCCCATACTGCGGACAAATAACCAGGAAAAGTATTATAAACAGAAGGAAACCTGCAATTTAGTCACTCTAAACCAGCACTACATCTAGGTGACTTCTAGAGACTAAGTCCAGAAGCATCTTATTATTGCTCAGACCAAAAACTAGGACAGGAACTTGCACAGCTCAGACCATATGAGCACCAAATAGAGTTTGCCCTGGATAAGATTACTTTGGGAGCACTGAAAACTTACCAATCCCTAGCCTGTCATTAACATCCTGGAGAAACACAGCAGAATCTCCCAAGAAAACAACCAGAGCAGGTCAGACCTTCCTTCCAGAAGTATGACAGAGAACAACCCTAACATCAAGTCTGAAGTGAGGAAGTAAACTAGAAGAATGGGTTAAAAAAAAAGCAGAGGAGCTCAAGGCACAAGCAAAGAAGAAAAGAATAACTCAAAAACAATTACAGCCATTGCCTCAGAAAAAACTACAACTTGGGCACAAACTCAACTAGAATTCCTAGAAGATATGGAGCAAGCTTATTTTTCTTTTCTTTTTTTCTTTTGGCCTTTTGTTTTGTTATATAAGTGGAATGAAAGCACTTGAAGAGAAATGAACGATTTGGAAGTAATAATTGGTAATGAAATGAACAGTTTGGCCCAAAAGATACAAAATTTTGCCCAAGCAACAAACTCCTTGAAAGTTAGAATGGACCGAATAAAAGCTAATGACTTCATGAGACAACAAGAAATAGTAAAATAAAATCAAAAGTAAAAATTAAAAAAAAGAAGGAAATAAAAGGTATAATTATAACATAAAATACCCTTGACTCATATTGAGCTAGCAATCTGCTTTTACATCTAAATCCTTTACAGATAAAATGATCTTCCACTTTGTACTTATGAAGTTATTTTTTAAAAAACTAAAATTTAAGTAAATATATTTATTCCTATCTTGTTTCTTTATATTACATTAAGTCAAATATTTTAGCTTGTTAATTTTTTCTTTGGATTTCAGCCCTTTAATCTAATAAGCAAACTATCCTTATTTTTGTGACATCATCATCTCTAACACGTATAGTATTTTCAGGTTTGAAAATTTTGTGTAAATGACATGCTCATATTATTTCTCATATATATGTGTAAATATATATGTATACATATGTGTATGTGTGTATATAATTTGATTTCATCCTCACAAAACCTTACAGAAGAAGAAAGTAAAGCTGAGAGAGTCTAAGTGAGTCATACAATTAGTAAATGCTTGAGGGGGATTTGAATTCAGACCTTCCTGAATATAAATAAGACCCACCCTATCCATTCCACCAAATTGTCTCTCCTCTCTTTATCCAATAAGTATGCAAAGCCTTCTAAATCTGAGATTCTATGATTCTTGCATTTCCATTCTTCAAGCCCTCTAAGATTACTCCCTTCTTCTATCACACATTCAGAGAAGGAGAGAGTGAGAGAGAGAAACACACCCCACAATTCTTATCTGTCCAGTAATGGGAAATAGATCTTATTAAATACAATTTTGGGTAAAACTACAAAGATAGCATATAGACGGTGAACAAAGCCAGTTCACCCTATACCTGTAGCTCAAAATAGAACTTTTCCACCAGAAATTGATCTTTCAAATTCAGAATTTTTTTGTCTTTGTGGCTTCCTTAAAATTTCTCCAAGTATTTCCAAAGGTTTTTAGTACAAAAATAAGAAACACTAATCATGGTAGCACATAAATTAAAAAAGAAAAGAAAATGACTCATCACATTCCTCCAAAGAGTTGTATAATCTATGAAATAAATTAACTTATGACTTTCAAAAATGGAGAAGAAAAGTTAGTGATGATTATGGTTTCCAAACATCAAAAGCTACCTCCTGCCTATTTCCTACTACAAATATCTCTATCCTTTGGTAAGAATTGAAGTAAAATTTCATGTGAAAGAGTTCTCTTCTTATTGTGCTTATGCTAAAATGACAAAAAAAAATCTATCTTTAAGTAAAAGTACCTATGACAGCATGGGGGGGGGGGGGAGAGGGTGGAGAAGGAAATCACTGACAAATTAAGAGAAAAGACCTCCAGTCAATTATTTCTTTCTAATAATGGTGGGTAATATTTTAGCTTGGAACTATAGTGCTTAGTTCCAGAATATTCTCTCAACAAGGGAGGGCTCAGAAACCCCTAAGGACCTCTCTCTTTTTCTGTGTCTCCATCCCTCTGTGTCTTTGTGTTTGTCTCTGTTCATCTCTCTGTCTCTCTCTGTCTGTCTGTCTCTATCTCTATCTCTTCCTCTCTCCCTCCTTCTCTCTTACACACACACACACACACACACACAATGGAATAAAACTATCATTTTTATTCAGGAGTTATAGCAGAAAAGTCAACTGTTATGAGCTACCACTTTGCTATGTTTCAAGGTTGTTGTCATTTAAAAAATTTTTCTTACGCAAAAGTTTTTTAAAGTTTTATGTAAGAATTATTATTTTAATAATGGGAAAGGAAACAACAAAGAAACAAGCTTCAATGCTGAACCAGAAATTTTATTGAAAATCCTAGTGGATAATCATTAAAAGGAAATTTTAAAAAAATAGAAAAAGAAGAAAACATCCTTGAATTCGTTCATTTCATATGCCATGTAATCTTATCTACTCCCAATAAAGAAGTGTTAGTGAGCATTAGACTGTGATGAAAACATGAAAGAAAATCATAAGGTTAGAAAAAATAACTTTGAGAGGGCATCCCATCTGTTATCCCCTCCCAGGAAAATTTTCCAGATAGATAAAAGCACAAACTAACATTCTAATTGACTGATACAGAGTAGGGAGTGGTATCTTTACTAAATGAATTTTATGATAAATTAAGCCTAATGCAAAAATTTATTTTGTTTCAGCCATTATTAAAAATCTTTCTGAATTGTACTAGTTGAGTCCTTCCTTAGTAATTTATGCATGCAAGATTTAATCCTATATGTGAATATATCTACGCGTATGTATATTATATAGAGAGTAATATTCATTGTGTAAACATAGTTCTGATCCTGATTTCCATTCACTTCATTTTCATTGATTTTGCGGTGTTTACTTGTGTGTTGTATACTTTCCACAGCATATAGTTATATATGTGTGTATATGTGTGTATCCATGTACGTCTGTGTTTGTCATATATAGCATTATAGTCAATGTGTTAACATAACTGGTTCTACTGATTTTCTTTTGCTTTATCCATGGGCATATATATGTATAAGTGCATGTGTATAGTGTGTGTATGTGTATATATGTACATAACTGACACACGTAGAATTATAATCAATGTATTAACAAAACTCTTCTTTCCATTTGCTTCACTTTATATTGATTTTCCCATGTTTACTTGTATGCCATGTAATTTACAGTATGCATACGTAAAATCAAATATGTGTGTGTATAGATACATAGATACGTGTCTGTGCAAGTATACAACACACATATAGAACTATAGTCAGTATGAAAATACAGTTCTGGTTCTATTGATTTCCTTTTGATTCCCCTTAAATTGTTTTTTTTTTCCATCTTTATTTGTATTTTACAATCTTTTACTTTTACAGTCTCATGGTATTCAATTACATTACTTTAGAGATCATGTGATATAAAATATTATAGAGGTAATAGGAATATTGTAATTTTATTGACTTGGGGAAGTTGCAGATACAGAAGATGCTCCTTCAAACAATCCAAGTTATCTCTTCCTCTATAATTTATAGTTTTAGAGAGTTACCTAGAGCTCTGTGGGATTAAATAATTTGGTCAAGGTTGAATAGTCAGCATATGTCAGAGATGGGACTTGAATCCAGGTCTTTCGGCCCTTAAGTCTGACCTCTCTATCCTTTATGTCATGGCTGTCTCTCAACCTTAATATATCATGATCTACTCAATCATTCTCTAATTCTTGAAAGTGTAGCTTACCCTTTTTCTATTACAATTGTAGCAACTATTATTTTTTTTTGCAAGTCCCCCCCCCCCTTTATGATGCTTTGGATAAAATCAAAACAATAGAGTCTAAAAATATGATCAGCTTTATGGTCCTAAAATTAGAGCATAGTAATATATTAGGGTGAACGGAGTTTCCACAGATCATAGAATTTTGTAGCTGGAGATGCAGTCATTTTGTGTAAAAAGAATTCCCCAATACAACATATTCTGTCACAAGTGGTCATTTAGCCTCTGCTTGAAAATCTTTTAAACCAGCTGCCATTGTTATTAGCCCCTCAAATGATCTAGTTCCATGAAAAGAATATGGGTTCTGGAGAGTTCCACATTCATTCTGACAGTTTTCACATGAACCCCACAGGGGCAGAAATATAAAGGTACCTCTGGCCCTCAGAAAACAATCAACCTTTCTTCCACTAAGCTTTGCCTGACCTCTCTACAAGGCATAATGCCTAATTATGGTCAAAATTTATGTGGATTTAAGAGTTAATCCAATCACAAGTAATCTTTCAAGCCTGTACCCACTGATAAACCTTGACTCCTTCCTAAACCTGTTATATTTTAGTGAGTTTGGCGTAATGGAATTAACACTCCATAAAAAACAAAAACATGCTTTCAGAAGTGAAATTTCTCCTGAGAACTATTGCAGATATTTTGGAGAGCAATATAATAAGCAGTAACTAATAACACTTCAGTACCCCATTGCTAGAATTGTATCTCTAAAACATCCATATAGAGTAATTATTTTAAGAATGAAATCCTTTAAAACTGTAATAGCAAGAAAATAATGCCTTACAATGAAACATCTGCCACATATGCTTTACATGGGCTACAAGCCTACTGTTCCTCTGTAACCCAGAAATACCATAAACAGCACAGAAACTACTTCAAACACAAGAATTTTTGGAAATGAAGTTCATGTTCATTTAGTTGTCATCCTTTGAAATGTGTAAAAATGTGTGAACAATTTTACCAGAATGTTAGTCTCACTTCCAGTAGGACTGGTCATCAACTACAGATACAAAAACCCTGGACTCCATAGTCTCATCTCATCCTGGAGTATGGAACTTATGAGAATTACTGCTTACCCATATCTTGGATATAGAGACACTGGCAGGAATCTCTGACTGCTTCTGGTCTCACCACGCTCATTGGAGAACTGCTCCTATCTCTTTTGCCCCTGTCTTTCATGATTTGCCAGGCAAACCCATATTATTCTAAGCAGTAGTGGGTTTGTGGGAAGGTCACAGACAGAATCAGAAAGGTGCTGTGCCTCCCAAGGTAGAAGCATTAATTCTGAAATAACCTATTCCACTTTTGGAAAGCATTGTTCTTAGACACTTTTTTTTTTCCTGACATCAATCCTATATTTGCCTCTTTGCAGCTTCTACCTATGACTGCTCGTCTTCTTGGACTAATCAGAACAAACCTGATTCCTTTTCTTTGTGTCAGCCCCCAATTTACAATTATCATGTTTCATTATATTTGTTTTTATTCTATTTTATTGGTATCTTCTGTTTTTACATCATCTAAATTTCCCCCTTTATTCCCCTCCTCACATAGAGCCATTCTTTATAACAAACAAGTTTGTTTTTCAAAATGAAGGGAACAAAAATTCAGCAAAATGAATCAATACATTGAAACATCTGACTATATCTGATATACACACATTTCTGCCAAGGAATTGGGTTAAATATCTTACAGCGCTTCCTGGAGACACAAGTTACTATTTGCGGTTTTGCCACATTCTTTTTTTTGTGCTTTCTAGTTGTGTGTATGTTATTTTTTGGCTCTACTTTGCATCAGTTCATATGAGCATTTCTATGTGTCTCTATATTCATTTTAATCAACATTTCTTTTAGCACAGCGAGTTATATCTTGCCAGTCAACCCAGATGGCTCTGGAAGAGAAAGTGAGGCTGGTGATTTTGCACAGTCCTCCCTCACTTACATCCAATCACTAGCAAGTCATGGCATCACCTTCTTGATATCACAATCACCTTCAGGAACAAAGGACAAACAACAACAACACCACAGTAGTAATTTGCATGTCACAGTTTCTTTAGCCATATCTTTAAATATGGGCATCCTTTTACTTTTAAGTTCTTTGCTGCCACCAAAAAAAAAAATTCTGCTACAAATATTTTGTTGTATATAGAAACTTTCTTTTTGTCAATGACCATATGCCTAATGGAATCTCTGGGTCAAAGGATAGCTTGTGCTGCTTCTCAAAGGATCAGAGGATCATATATCTGGAGTCAAAAAAGAAGTTAGAACTCTAGTTTGACTCCTTCATTTTAGAGATGAGAAAACTGAGACCCAAACATGTTCATAGATTTGCCCAAGGTGACACAGATAACAGGATCTGATTCTGGTCAAATTATTCCATGTTTCACACTCTTTCTACTGTACTATTCAGATCTTCTCCAGGCAAAATATTCCTAGTTCCTTCAATTAATCTTTATATGGAATGGATTTTAAAATCTTCAAAACAGGGGTGGCTAGATGGCACAGTGAATGGAGCACCAGCCCTGCAGTCAGGAAGATCTGAGTTCAAATGTGGCCTCAGACCCTTAACACTGACTAGACATGTGAACTTGGGCAAGTCACTTAACCCCAATTGCCCTGCCTTCCCTCCCTCCAAAAAAAAAAATGCAGAAAAAAAAAGAATCTTCAGAACCATAGTTTTTGTCCTCTGAATGTTCTCAGCTAATTGAAGTCCTTCTTAAATTGTAGCATTCCAAACTAAACAACATTCCAATGTGGTCTGCATAAGGGAAAGTACAAAAAACTATCACCCACTTATTTCTGGAATCTGTTCTCCTAACTAATTAACTTTGCTGCTTTTCATGTTGCGTTGTTCATGGAAGATTTAGAGATTTAGAACTATAAGATATATTAAATACCCTCTAGTAAAAACCTCTCATTTTGTAGATGAAGAAACTAAAGCCTAAAGAGGTGAAGTGATATATTCATGATCACACAGGTAATAAATAAGTGGCAGAGCTAGGATAAAAACCCAAATATTCTGATGGTTGACTAATATTGCTCATGCAGCCTAGTAAGATTCCTGCTCCCTTTTTTCCCGACAAAGCTCCTATCTAACCATGTGCTTACAATCTTGTACTTGTAAAATTGATTTTTTTGAACCTAAGTGTTAGATTATACATTTATTTTCATTAAATTTCATCTTCTGAAATCCAACCTAGGGTTCCCTCTCAGCATTGTGTCATCTGCATATGCTTGAAAAGGACATTATCTGTAGCTTTATCTAAATGACTGATAAAAATTTTAAACAGCATAAGACCAAGCAGGATTGTTTCCCTAGAGACGTCTTTTGCAGTTGACATTGAACACTTAATGGCTGCTTTTTTAATCAGGCAAGTATACACAATACAATTTCCAAATCTACCTAGTTACATTCTACTTACCAAATAGTTACCAAATCTACCTAGTTACATACACAGCAATGAGTCTCCATATTTGCACATGAGTCTGGCATGAGACCTTTTATCAAATGCTTTGCTAAAATTGAAGTAAACCGTATCTATAGAATTTTCCTAATCTACTAATTTAATAACCCTATTTTTAAAAAAGTAAATAAGGTTAGTCAAGCATGACCTGATCTTAATGATATCATGCTGACTCTTTGTAATCACTTTATTTTCTAAATATTCACTAGTTATTTAATAATCCATTCCAGAATCTTCCCAGGAATCAGACAGATTCACTAATCTCTGTTATATAGATACTATTTTCTTCCATTTTTTTAAAATTAGACAATATTTAGCCTTTTCTAGTTAATTATAATTCAGTTCTCTGTGATCTTTTTATCTAATACTAATGATGGCTTAACAATGATACAATTGGAGTGCAGAGCCAAGATGGGAGAGTAGAAGCAGGAAATTCCATGAATTCCCCATGCAACTACCTCTAATACTTGTAAAATATAACTCTAAACAAATTTTAGAGCTACAGGACCCACACAGTGACAGAAAGAAAGAAATCTCCCACTGAAGGTAGACTGGCAGGCTGATAGAAAGGGTCTATTGCACCAAGCTGGGAGGCAAGCACAGTCCCATGTGAGCCACTCCAAGCCAAGGGCAGTCCTGACCAGCAGCACAGACTGGCCAGATGAGACATTGAGAGAGTGAATCACAGGCTACTGTGGTGGTTTCCAGACTTCTAAACCCAGAAATGCCAAGAAGAAAATTAAAGGTCAGTGGAGAACTCTGTTGGAACGTGGTGATGGAAGAGACCAGTCCAGCCCCTGCCCCCAGGGTGAAAGGTGGCAGAAGAGCAGCAGCTGAAACTTATGTCACATCGCTGTCTCTGGAGCTCCTGGCCTTCTGAATGTAGGGGGACCAAATGACCATTCAGATGGTAATCACTCTTGCTTTGACCTGCTTGGATCTGGATTGCTGTCTTGGGGGCAGGGGGGGGTTAGTTCTGGGGTAAGAAACACTGGTGTGCCAGAGCTTGCAGAAGTGTGTAGAGCTTGGGCTGTAGAGAGGGCACCCTCCTCAGACCTCTGACAACATTTGTGAAAACCCCAGCAATTTGGGACAAAGCTCTTCACTCTGTAAGCAGAGTTCTACCATGGCAAAGAGCTCAAAAGTCAAGTAACTGGCTGACAAGATGAGCAAGCAGAGGAAACACAATCAAATCATAGAATCCTTTATAGGGGGAAAAAAAGGATCAAAACATGGAAGCAGAAGAAGTCAAAAAAGGCAAAACTCCTACATCAAAAGCTTCCAAGAAAAATATGAACTGGTTACAGGCCATGGAGAAGCTCAAGAAGGACTTTGAAGATCAAGTAAGAAAAGCGGAGGAAAAATTGGGAGGAAAAATAATAATGATGAAAGAAAATCATGAAGAGAGAGTCAACAGACTGGTAGAGGAGACCTGAAAAATACTGAAGAAAATAACACCTTAAAAAATAGATTAACTCAAATGAAAAAAAGACCCAAAAAGGCAATGAGGAGAAGAATGCCATAAAAAGCTGAATTGTGGGCAGAGTCAAGATGGCAGTATAGAAGCAGGAGAACTCCGCAAGCTCCCCAATAACCCCCTCAAATACCTATAAAATACGACTCTAAACAAATTTTAGAGCTCCAGTACCCATAAAATGCCAGAGTAACAAAGCTCCCACTAAAGGAAGCCTGGCAGGCAAATGGGAAGGGCTCATCATAGCTCGCCGAGAGTCGCTCCACCCTGGCCTGAAAATGGTTAGACCCAGGGAAGCCAGGACAAGCCATGGCTGGAGCACTCAGGAGAGTGAATCACCGGCAGCTGTGGCAGTTTCCAAAATTATCAACTCATAAGAGCCAAGGACAAAGTGAAAGGTCAGTGGAACTCGGCTAAATTTGGGGGAAAGTAGTGCATCCAACTATCTGCCCCTAGGGCAAGAAAGCAGGAGAAACAGAAGCCCTGCAGCCACCTCCATATGGCTGCTTCAGAGCTCTTGGCCTGCAGAGTGCAGGGGGGTCAAGTGATCATTCAGAGGCTAAGTGCTCTTGCATTGACCTGCCTGGATCCAGATTGCAATCTTGGGTGGTGGTCCTGAGGTGTGTGATCAGTGAGCCAGAGCTTGTGGGGGCACCTGAGAGGGCACCAAATTAATACTTATGACAGCTGCAAAAACCCCAGCAATTTGAGATAAAGCTCTCCTTTCTGGAAACAGAGTTCAACTGTGGCAAAGAGCTCAAAAGTCAAGCAATTAAGTGGCAACATGAGCAAGCAAAGGAAGCAAAGCAAGCACAGGAATCAAATGTTAGATTCATTTTGGGGGTTAAAAAGGATCAAAGAAAGGAATGGGAGGAAGACATCAAAGTCAGAACTCAAGCACCAAAAGCCTCCAAGAAAAATATGAACTGGTTACAGGCCATGGAGGAGTTCAAGAAGGACATAGAAAATCTAGTAAGAAAAGTGGAAGAAAAATTGGGAAGAGAAATGAAAATAATGCAAGAAAAACATGAAAAAAGAGTCAGCAATCTGACTGAAGAAAATAACACCTTAAAAACTGATTAACTCAAATGACAAGAGGCCCAAGCCAATGAGGAGAAGAGTGCCTTAAAAAGCAAAATTTGCCAGATGGAAAAAGAATCTCAAAAGCTCACTAAAGAGAATAATTCCTTCAGAATTACATTGGAGCAAGTGGAAGCTAATGAATTTATGAGAAATCAAGATACTATTAAACAGATCCAAACAAATGGAAAACTAGAAGGCAATGTGAAATATCTCATTGGAAAAACCACTGACCTGGAAAATAGATCCGGGAGAGATCAGTTAAAAATTATTAGACTACCTGAAAGCCAAGATCAAAATAAGAACCTAGAAATCATCCTTCAAGAAATTCTCAAGGGAAATTGCCCTGATATTTTGGAACCAGATGGCAAAATAGAACTTGAAAGAATTCACCAATCAACTTGAAAAAGATCCCCCCCCAAAAAACTCCTAGGAATATTATAGCCAGGTTCTGGCATTTCCAGATCAAGGAGAAAATACTTCAGGCAGCCAAGAAAAAACAATTTGAATATTGTGGAAACACAATCAAGATAACACAAGATCTAGCAGCTTCTACATTAAGAGATTGAAGGGCTTGGAATATGATATTCTGGAGGTCAAAGGAGCTAGGTTTAAAACCAAGAATTATGTACCAAGCAAAATTGAGTGTAATGTTTCTGGGGGAAATATGGTCATTTGATGAGGTGGAGGATTTTCAAGCATTCTTGATGAAAAATCAGAGCTGAACAGAAAATTTGACATTCAAATACAAGAAGCAAGAGAAGCATGAGAAGGTAAACAGGGAAAAGAAATCATAAGGAACTTATCAAAGTTGAACTATTTACATGCCTACATGGAAAAATGATGATTATAACTTATGAAATTTTTCTCAATATGAGCATAGTATAAGGGAATATAAATGTATACATACATCTATATGTCTGTATAGGAGGGTATATATGCATTTGAATACATATGTGAATGTGTGCATATATGTGTGCAGCTATACATAGATAGAGGGTGCAGGATCAATTGAATAGTAACGGATAATATTTAAGAAATAATATTAAGAAGTGAGAGGAATAAGAGAGAAGATAGAGAGAGACAAAATAGGGTAAATTATCTCATGTAAAAGAGGCAAGGGAAAACTGTTACAGTGGAGGGGAAGAAGAGAAAGGCAAAAGGGAATGGGTCAACCTTACTGTCATTGAATTTGGCTTAAAGAAGGAATAACATACCCACTAAATTGAGTATCTTACCCTACAGCAGTGGTTCTCAACCTTCCAAATGGCGCGACCCTTTAATACTCATATGGGGGCATATCTGCATGTGGGTGGACCCACCTGGAGATGGATAGAGAAGCAATGTTTCAGTTTGTAAGACCATTGGAAATATGTGTTTTCCAGTGGTCTTAGGCTACCCCGTGTGACCCCCAAAGGGGTCGCAACCCACAGGTTGATAACTGCTGCCCTACAGGAAAGTAGGGGGAAGGGAATAAGATGAGAGATGATAGAAGGGTGGGAAGATTGGTGGGGGAGGGTAGTTAGAAGCACACACTTACTTTTGAAAAGGTCAGGGTCAAAGTAGAAAATAGAACAAGGGAGGGATGGGATAGGATGGAAATATAGTCAGTCATTCACAGTATATCCACTATGGAAATGTTTTATGTAACTACAAATGTACAATCTATATTGAATTGCTTTTCTTCCCAGTAAGGGTGGGGGACAAGAGAAGAAGGGAAAGAATCTGGAATTCAAAGTTTTAAAATATATGTATTAGTAGTAGTATTATTATTTTTACATGCAACTGGGAAATAAAATATACAGGCACTGGGGTATGGAGATCCATCTTGCCCTACTAGAAAGTTAGAGGAGGGATAGGGGAGAATATAGGAGAGAGCAGATTGGGGGAGGGGGTATTCAGTGGGATTGCTGTTTTGGGATGGTGGTTAGGGAAAATATAGAGAGAAAATTTGTAACTCAAAATCCTGTGGAAATGAATTTGTAAACTAAAAATAAACATAAAATTTAATTTAAAAAAAGAAAAGAGAAGAGAAGAGAAGACAAGAAAAAGAAAAAGGAAAAAGTCAAAAACAAATACCCAGAGTACAATATGAATCTCCTATGGAGCTCTTTTAATCCCACAAGGAAAAGGAGAGGAAGGAGGGAGGATATAAGCATTTATTTAGCACCTACAATTGGCCAGGCAGTGTGTTAAGTGCTTCATAAATATCTCATTTTATTGAAAGGGAATGCTAAGCAATCACAGAACCATTACAATCAGTTGAGCAGCTAATATGCAAGTCTTATTGGGACATTAGCAACAGGGCTGCTCATTAGCTATTTTACATTTCACCTCCACTAAGTACAGCCCAATCAATTTCAGATTGAATCTTTTCTTTCCAATGTTTTCTCTCTTTGGGCTAATTTTTCTCTCATCTCATCTGCTACTACCTCTGCTGCTATTGCTGTTGCTGCTGCAATTGCTCCCCGAGCAAATATTCTTTGACTGGGGGACCAGAAAGGGAGAATACACCAACTATCTTTCAAGATCTTGCAAATCCCTGAATAGAAAAAAATAAAAGTAGGGGGCATCCCCATCTCAAAGATAAAATTGGCAACAAGACTATGTGCTCATGGCCTGGTTCATTTGAGGTAAATCCCTTACACACATACACACACACACACACACACACACACACACACACACATACACACACATACACACAACCATACCAACCCTCCACAACTCAAAATCACCCTTTCACTTTGACCCCAGTAAGAAAGAGAGAACTGAGTAAGAATTCCCCTTAGTTTATCCAGAGTTTTGACTCAACAGTCAATTACATGAGTCTTTGTACACAGCACAAAAGGCATTCCTGAGGAGGTTCTACAATAGTATATGTGCACAGACTACCTGAAGTGGAAATACTACACCTTCATAGACATATAGATAGATACACATACATATATGACTGAAATGACTGAACAGAGTATATGTCTGTACATAATTTGTACACACACATATATCTGAATAATTTTTTCAGCTGTTTCAGTCATGTCCAACTCTTTGTGATCCCATTTGGGATTTTTATAGGAAACATATTTGGGTGTTTGCCATTTCTTTCTCCATATAATTTTATAGATGAGGAAACTGAGGCAAACAGGGTTTAGTAACTTCTCCAGGGTCACCGTGCCATCCAGCTTAAATGTGTGTGTAATAGATATAATCATATCATACATGCCTGTATATGTGTACAAACCTATTATACATATATGTGTGCCCACTCGTGTGTGTGTGTGTGTGTGAGAGAGAGAGACAGACACAGACACAGACACAGACACAGAGAACTGCTTTCTAACCCAATCTCAGTCTCTCTAGGCCCTTACTATGGGCAGCATTCCAGTCCTTTACAGGACAAAGTTGCTTCACTGACGGAGTTCTAGCTATCTTCAGTATAAGGTTAGTGTTCTATTGGAAAAATTCTGTTGTCTGAACCCATGTGGACTATTTCAAAAAACTTCTTTTGACCACTGTTCTCAGTAGACCACTCAACAAGCCAGAAAATAAGGCAATAAACTCATATATCCTTTAAATTTTCATAGTAGAAGATGACCTGACTCTGCAAAAGAGAGAGATAAACCTGAATTTTCCAATCTTCTGTCTCAGTGTAGGTACTAACAAAGAATAAATACTTATCACATTCAGTTTTGTCAGACTGTTTGAGATTGGCTATACCAAGCAAGAAATTTGTCGACTGTTTGATAGTACATTTCCTGGAGGATAAGAAGAGATGAAAATGTTTACACTGAGTGAGCCCTTTTCCTAAATTCACCCCATGCCGAAGTAAAATTCATATGAGCCTTTAAAATATTCTAACTCTACTCTTTATTCATGATTTAAAATTTTGAATCATGACAAAATAATTTGAAAATACTATTTGAAAATCTCTTAACAAATATAATATTTCTGCTTGCTTAGGGGGACAAGCAAAAAACAAAACAAATTGAAACCAGGTATCATTAAAGAAAGACTTCCAATCCATGTCACAATCCAAACAACTCCACATCAATATTAGTAGGGGCTTTTAATCTGAATGGAATATTTTCTTGGCTGCTAGGGCTATGGCCTACATTATAGCTCATTTGTTAAGTTAGGGAATCTTAATATAACCAATCTCCAATCTTAATGAAATCATCCTTTTGTTTTCTACCTGAGAAAATGTTGTGTTTGCCATTGTAATTCAAATGAATTTCCAAGCTCAATTGTTTATCTCATAAACACAGAAGAAATCTGTGAATCCAATTGCTATTAGACAGATCAAGTACGTATAAGACATAATTCTGCCATATGCCTATTCATCATGTTGTTGTCCAGTCATTGCAGATGTGACTGACTCTCTGCAACACTATTTTAGGCTTTTCTTGACAAAGATACTGGAATAGTTTGGCATTTCCTTCTCCAGCTCATTTTATAAATGAGAAACTGAGGCAAACAGTGTAGTGATTTGCCCAGGGTCAGACAGCTAGGGTCAGGCAGGCCAGATTTGAATTCATGAAGAAGAGTCTTCTGATCATAAGTCCAGTTCTCTATGCATGGTGCCACCTAGCTGTCCCATTCAGCATGATCCAGACCCTAAACTAGCCTTGGAAATGCCTGCCTTTGGTGACAAGGTAAGCTGCTTTAACACAGTCCCAAAAACCCTTACTACTACTGCCAAAATTACTCAGAACTCACATCTTTCTGGCAATGGTTGATGAATTACAAAGGAAAGCATAAGTATAGACTCAATTCAAATTGCTTTTGCAGACATGGTAATGCTCCAAGTTCCCAGGATAAGTATCTTTCTACTCCAGCACTCCAGTTGTCTGGTTAGAGGGATGGGGAAACCAAAGAAACCTGTAAGGCAAGAGGCACTGTGGTGAATGGAATCTGAAATAACTGAAGAAACAAAGTGTCAAGCTTTCAAATATAGCAATTTATTAAGTAACACATGTCAATCACATAACAAATAAGTCATGAAAAATAGCTGGGCACCAGAACCTAAATACAGGGGGAGACTGATTTTTATGTATTAAAAGATAACAAGCAGGATACAGAACAGGATGTATAATTAGGTAATCTGATTTCTAATTGGAGCAAAGATTAGGAACTTTCCAAATTGAGAGGGGGAGAATAAACAGGTACAATTCCCTGAAACTTGAAAAAGAAGTGTCCCACTCCCACAAGTAATTACATTAATTAAGGGAACATGGAAATACTAACAGATTTAAAAGTACATGGACAGTTTTCCGATATGATACATGGGTTGCTTGAGATGTATAACTGAGAAAACTCCTTGCATCAAACTTCAGATTTGACTGGGTTTCTGGTCAGCATAACCTAGGTCCTTAAGAATCTCTAAGCAACATGGAAAGTCAGCTTCCCAGAAACACAGGGCTAGGTTCAAAGTTTTCTCACAAGATAAAAATTTGACTAGACCTTTATAATTGAACAGAAAAGGAACAGAGCTAGCTCTAGAAGTGACTCTTGAGGTGGAAGTAGTGTGGCTCACTCAGTTCCCACAACTACCTCAACACTGAAGGGTCTTTGTTATAAACTAAGACTTATAATTGATTTCACAGTGTCTGCCTTGTGGGTTCTATGACCTTTCTTATTATATGTGTAAAGAACAATAATAGCTAACATTTATACAGCACTCACTTTGTGTCAGGCACTGTGCTAAGCACTTTTAATCCATGGATTAGAAGCCTCCATATTGCCTTTGTTAGATAAACTTGAGTAAATAGTGAAACATACCAACTCCATATTCATATTCCCTTCAACCAATTACTTCACAATGAAATTCCAAAACATAAATCTGGAAAAAGAGGTAGCAGGTAACACCTGACTCCATCAATCACTATCTAGGAATATCCAAAATGGAAAGAATATTACTAAGACCCATTAGAAATGGAGTTTTTTCATACAAAAAGGGAAAATTACAAAACTATCAACACTGCCAGCACTCTGGACATAGAATTGGAGTCTCTGAGAGTCCCATTCGTAACTCTATTTGGCTGTGAGGAATATCTTTTAATAAATCTATTTTGGACATGTATGTGTAACTTAGTTCCCAAACCCCAGGCCTGGGGCTGTGATTACATATATCTTGTGTGTGTGTGTGTGTGTGTGTGTGTGTGTGTGTGTGTGTGTCCTTTTCCCCTCCCTGGTTCATTAATTGGCTTACTAACTAATCACTCCTTTGGAGAGGCATTTATTTAAAAATGGAGGATTCATAATGGGTACAATAAACTAATTAAGTTTCACTTTTCAACTCAAGCTAAATGATCCCTCATTCCAGTTGTTACAGAGAGTTGCCTATTTTAGTTTTTGATCTTTCCTTGGAAACCTTCATTAAACCTCTGCATTAGTATTTCCTAAATAGGACCAAATTCAGGTTAGTTCTCTGGTAATTTAGGTTTGATATTGAGAAGAAATTAGACACTCAGAATTCATTCAACAATTAACTAAAGAAGATTTATTTACACATAGAAGAAGAAAGGTATTCAATGAGCATATGCAGAAGGACACCATGCATTGATTTAGCTTAGCACAATGCCCCTGTCTCTGAGTTAAGATAGTGTTTCTGCATCCAAGCATCAGAAAGTGACTGGAGCTCCTCATGGCTTGTAGCTTTTAGTACTTAGGTGACCAGAAAGTACTGCCAATGGTCTGAGCCTTTAAAAGCCTGAATCAATTAAGTCTTGAGGATGACTTTATGTTTTATTTTTTTCTTGGAGGCTTTGATTCAGGAGCTTTGACTTTGTTATCTTCTTCTGGTTGTATGTCCTGATCTTCTTTGTCACTAAAGTAAGATTCTATAGTCTGAGTTTTTTATACTGTCTGCTCATTTTCTCAGTCAAATATTTGACTTTCTAACTCTTTGTCAAGGTAGGACTCTGTTTCCGGGGGGGGGGGAGGGGTAATAGTGTCCCAGGCTGATGTCCCAGGCGTCTGCTACTTGATCCCCCACTGTCTGTGGGCCCAGAACTCCAAAAGCAGCCAGTGCTGCTGCTGCTACTGCTGTTACCATCACCATTGCTACTTCCAATGCTCAAGGGCTGGGGCGGGTCCCCACCTGGACCATGATCCTCTTTTCACCCAGATCCCACAGAATTTTTCCACTGACCTTCTGTACTGTCTTTGGCATTTGTGGGTTGAGAAGCCAAGAAATCAACACAGCTTCCAGTGATTCAATCCCATGAGGCCTACTCTGGCCCTGTCTGTGCTAGCATGGCCCCATCAGACTGTGCTCTGCTCCCAGCCCTGTGTGATAGACCGTTTCTGTCAGCCTTCTAGGCTGTCTTGGGCTGAAGATATGTTTAAACTTTGTCTTTGTTCTGTAGCTCTAGAATTTGTTTAGAGTCATTTTTTACAAGCATTTGGAAGGGGTTGGGAGAGAGCTCAAGCAAGTCCTTGTTCTTACTCCACCATCCTGGCTCCACCCCCTTGAGGATGACTTCAATACCTTTTAAGAAACTAGTCTAGCTCGCATGACATATGTAAACTACACATTCTTACCTTGAACAGGCAAAGTTTACATTACCCACTCCCTATCACAATGGCTCTGTAGAAAGATTGGCTTGAAGGAACCAAAGCGAATGTTACTCTTAAAACCCAGGCAGAGTGTTTAAGGTAACAAGATAGTCTATTAAAGTAACTAAACTAATTTAAAGTATTTTTCTCATGTTCCCCCCTATTGTTTCTGTAACCTGTTCTGATAATTGGACACTTTATTCTAATAGACAATGACCTTGGGCATTACTGATAGTTTTTGCATCACAATCCAAGTCAGTTTTATAACAGGACAGGCAAATCCTCCTAATTGGCATGCTTTTGGAGAAATATAAATATGCCAAATTAATAATCATTCAAATTTTCAGAGATTGGTAGTAATACTTTGTTTTCCACATGAACTGTTTTAAATATATAGTAAAATGTATTAGTACAATGTATTATATCAGCACAATATAGTAACACATAAAAGATCTTTCAAGTGACCACATTGTAGTGAGATTGTCTTATTTAGGAGGTAAAATAGTACAAGAAGATAGACAAAAGTAAAGACAATTGCCTGTAAAACACAAACTCATACCAGATAATTATTGTCTTACCAGAGATGGGAACAATAGATGTGCTAAAAGAAAACATTGCCCTTGCTCCCTCCCCTCATTTGCCAGTATGTGGGTGATTTGTTCATTTTTAAGCATTACCAAAAATGTTATATTGACTGGTTTTTGATATTGTTGTTTTGCTGTTTTGTTTTTGGTTTGTTTCTATTTTTGGTAATCAGCAAATGGTTGTGCTATTTATGAAATGCCAAAGGAAGATAATTCTATTAACCCTTGACTTCTATGTACATTCTATCTATTAGTGTTTTCCAAACTACAACTGCTACAGAAAAAAAAAAAAAGCTGTCCTTCCCCCATTGATTTGTAGTCCCAGACCTTTGTAACAGAATAATGAATTCCATTATTAGGAACAATTCTTTGTTCACAACCACTTCAACTCACAATAAAGAATTAACTAAAGAGACGTCAAAACAAAAAGGAACATGGTACCTGTATTTTTTGGGCTATGCATATTGTCCTCTAGTCCATTGTTAGTAGTCAAATATAAAATCTTTAATTATTCTAATGTAGATGCTACTCTACATGGCATAGTTGATAAAGTGTGGGGCTTGGAGTCAAGGAGACCTGGGCTTAAACCGCCTCTGATAAAATCTCTGTATGCCTCAAGCAACTTCCTAGGATTATCTACTAAGTGGTAGAATATTGTTATCTGTCGGTGGCAGGAGTTTTCACATAATAAAAGTTCCCATTTTAATTGAAACAAGAGATGTATTTACAAAGTATTTTTGTGGTTGTTTTGCTGCATTCAGGGAGAAAGATAGATTTTGGATTAGAAAATCCCTTAGGCAGGAATTGGATTCTTAAATTGCCTCTGACTCAATTTGCTCCTCTATAAAATTTGCTCCTCCTCAGTTGAGGAGGCTGTATTCAGTGAACTCTAAGTTCCTTTTCAGCTCTAAATATAGGATCTATGATCCTACTAGTTGCTTTTTATTTATCCTGAGGATGCTTACAAAACTATTGAATACCAGTTATCACAGTTCTTTATTTCGAAGACCTCTTTTTTCAACAAAGCTCATGTTATCCTATATCCTCAGCTTTAAGAAATGAGTATTTAATGTTATGGGACCATAAGTTTCTTATGCTACTTATTGCCAGTTAGTTATAGAAAGAAAGAAGTTGATTCATCTGTTCAAAAGGTATGGGAAATTTTCCCTTTTTCAATTTTCTCTATTTTCAAAGTGATTTGTTATGGGGACAAAGACTGCCCTGTGACTTTATTAATATGGGGATCTTTCTGATGAGAAAATGCTCTATAGTGATGTAGGTTAGTACCTGAAACTCAGTTACAGAGTATTACCTAAAACACAGAAAATTAAGTAACTTACCTTTACTCACTCAACCAGTGTGTGTCAGAAGTAGGACTTGCTCTCAAGTCTTCTTGGCTTTGAGACTAGTTCTTTATCTACTATTCTACCTGCTTCTCATTACACCTAGTTATTGGTTGTTTAATTCAAATTATCATTAAGTATAATTATATAGATTTGGAACAAATTGAATGGCTTGGTACAAAATGTAGTCTTCAATGTTTTGATATCAACATGCAAGAAAGAGTTCTTTAGGTCAGAATCAGAGGATTTGCACTTAGTCCTATATTGTTCAACATTTTTACCCATGACTTAGATGAATGATGACATGGATGACATGTGAAGTCCTATCATTATACCTTTGGAATACTGTTCATATGTGCCCCCTTCTCTCCTATATACTCCATAGCTTACTGGTTGGTGTCCCTGATCAGTATCCCCCGACTATCCCATCCTCAATTTGACTGTCAAATTGATCATCCTTAAGGGGAGATCTGACACCCACCCCTATTCAATAAACTCCAGTGTCTGGCTCCCTGTTACCTCAAAGATCAACTATAACATTCTCTGTTTGACTTTTAAAACCCTTCACAACCTGAATTTTCTTATCTTTCATGTCTCTTTACACCTTACTGACTTCTGTATGCTATATGATTCAGTGACACTGGTCTCCTTGGTATTCCTCACATACCCCAGAACATTTACTGACTCTGGACATTTTCAGACTGGTTCTCCCCCATGCCTTGAATTCTCTCCCTCCTCATCTTCACTTTCTGGCTTCTAGGGCTTCCTTCAAGTATTAGCAAAATCCCCACTGTGTGGGTCAGAGAACCCCAAAATTAAGAAACAGAAGTAGACATGAGATGGACAGGAAGTTTTATTCTGTTTCCTGGGAAAGGGGCATCCTCCACCAAGAGGAATCAAAGGAAGGAGGCCCCTGACATGGGACAAAGTGAGGTTTTTAAACTCTAATGCAGTTGGGTCACATTGCCCCTCTGTCCCTCACTCCCATTGGCTGGGAGGTGGGCTCACATTCTAAGGTGTGAAAGAGACAAAGAAGGCTTGGTGCTGTCTAATCTAAATATATATACCTCTATTTGAAAAATGCTACAGCAGGGAAAAGGGAAGGCTTCTAGAAAGCTTTGAAAGGGTTTAATGTTAATGTGCTAGCAAGGGAAAGGGGAAAGGGTGAAACAGAAACTCAGGCCTGTTCCCACAAGAAACCTTTCTAGATTTTAGGATATAGTCTGAGAATTTTTCACCTCTCTCACTCACCACTTTCATCAAGAAGCCTTTCCTACTCCTCTTTCCCTCATTAGTGAAGAGAGGTAGTGTGTCATTATGGAAAGAGGTCTTCAGATCACACCACAAGAAAATTATTTGAAAGAATTGAGTTGTTAATGCTTGCAGGGGGTGCGGGGTGTAGCAGAATATGGGGAACATAAACTTGACTCCAAACATTTGAAGTGATGCCATGTGGGAGTAGAATTGTTCTACTTGAACCCAGAGGATAGAACTGTTAGCAATGGATTTAAAGTTGCAAGGAGAAAATTTAAGGTTGGCATAAGGAAAACAACATTGGGACAAAACTATTCAAAATTGCAATAGAATATCAAAAGATAAATTTTTCTTAAAAAAATTATCCAAGCATATCTAATAATAGTACCTCATATTTATATAATATCTGAAGATTCAGGGGAGAAACACTTTATATATTATCTAATTCTATCCTTTAAACAACCATCTGGAGGAGGTTATATATATTTATAGATGAGTAAACTGAAACCTGAAGAAGTTAAATCCCTTGATAATACGTGCCTAAGGTGGGATTGGAACCAAAGTCTTTCTAACTCCAAGTCCAACTTTCTCTACACTATAGTATACACATAGTATATTATGCCAACTGGTTTTTGCCTGGTTTAAACATTTCTGGCTAACTAAATAAAAGTATTCAAGTAAAGATCACTTGTTGGTTATGTCATAATGGAAATTCTCGTTCAACTACAGTTGGTTTAGATAAATTCTCTAATATCATCTCTGAATTTGAGATTCTGTGATTTTGAATTTAACCCTCTAATTGATCAATATCCATTTATTAAATGCTTTCTATGTTTTATGTGCTTTGCCAGTCTTAGGAGATATAAAGGTAAAAATGAAACATTCCCTGCTTTCAAACAGGTAACATTCTATCTGATGGGATTCTAATAAAGTTGCCACCAGCCCCAATATTCTAACTTCCTTTTAGGCCCCAGTGAACAGCAGGCCCACTGCCCCTACCTAGTCACTCACCACCATCCTCTACTCCCTCAAAGCTCACTAGAACAATTTGTGTGCCCATGAACTCTTATTTGTTACAGAACAGTAGGCGTGTCCCTGTGATGGAACTGTAGCCACTACCTCTAGCTAGCCACTGACCCCAGACTTATTCCTCACATTTCCCATAGAAACAGCAGATGTGTCCATACATTCAACCAAATCTATCTAGTCTTGGACAGGACCATAATATTCATCCAATCACAAGCAGTACAACCAGGATTCCCAAACAGCATGTGCACCCCAAAACAACAGAAGAGGCTTTCCCTAAGTAGACACCTGCACAGTGACGGCAAAAGCTGTCATTTAGGTGAACTTAGGACCTAGAGAAGATTATTATAATACCATGATTATGCATACTTCTCTTCCCAGGTGGGTTTTTCTGAATACATTGTGGATAATTGCTCACACAGTTCACTGCAGCTGGGACCCCTCCCCTATTACTGAATCCCTTAACAAACCCCTCCTGCCTTTTTATATTCATTATTTCTGTGATGTAACTGCATCTTTACCCTATAAAAACTCATCTTGCTCTCCCTGAAGTTTCTGGATCTACTTGGAGTTTAGTCTGCTTCATGAGAGGCGTCAATCTCAATAAATGCCTATACTCAGATTAGAGGGAGTCTGACTGAATTCTTTGAGACAGCTCCACCACAACACATCATGAAACCTCACCACTGTTCACAGTGGCAGTACATACATGTAGAAGTATATATAAGATAAAAAGTAAGCAAGGTTTGGAAGAGAAAGGCACTAGGGGCTAAGGTATGACTTGGAGAGGTTCAATGTGGAAGGTGGCTCTTGAGCAGAGCTTCAAAGGGAATGAGGGATTCTTAAGAAGAAGAGGTGAGAAGAGAATGGTTTCCAAGAATTCTAGGTTCCTCATCTCATTTGCCTTCTGCACCTGTTACTACCATTTCCTCATTTTGAAGCGATCACCTTTTGCTGTTTCAAGAAAACTACTCTTGCTTTTCCACTTCTTTGTACCTTTGGGCCCTCCAGTAGAAGCGTTTGTTTGTTGATGCCTTTGACCTCTCTGAGTCATAGGGCTACAATGATAGTTCTATGATACAATTTTCTTCAAAGAGTGTTTTTGAAGTGCCTGTGTCTGCATGGCCCTGTGAGAAGAAAATCATATAAACATGGTCCCTGCCCTTTGGGGTTTTCTACTGACAGTACTTCAAAAGTAACTAATAAGCCCGTCACTGTCTCTGGAAGAAGTAAGAAAAACTCCTGCAGCAGCAGTCTGACAAGTCAGCTAACAATTCACTTTTTTTTCCCCTTTGCTAGGTTGTGCTGCTTTTTCTCCTGGCTATATAATTTGCCAGATTTACTGAACACAGTTCAAGAACTTTGACAAAATTTAAGTGTCTGACCAGTGTTTCTATTGCAAAACGATCAGTGAGTACCAAGTACTGCTGATCTACCCAGAGCCATTGAGCAACCTCAAATATAAGAAGAATGTACTTTATGTTATTTCTTGTAAAGACCAGGGCCCAAGGTATGGACTACACTTATATTAGATGACATTTCTCTAAACATGCATAAGAATTTCACTCACTCACTCATTATTTATTTGTCTTTCTATGTATCTATCTGATCACTCAGCAGAAAAAAAGCATGATGTATAAACCTAATCAATGGAAAAATATTTTTATTTATCTTATGATTACTTTTAAGATGAACCAAACAGTGGCACTTTCAAAAATGTATCTAATTGCCCATCACAAATACGTTTTCTGCTTCAAGAAGTATTAGTAGCTATTACATAAAATGACTGAAGACATGATTATTAGCATGCCTCAATCTTAACAGACTGATAATGAAGAGAACAAAGTATATTACTTTCTGAAATAAAAAAAGCCAACTGAATTTCAAAGTAACCTGTATGTTTTAAAAGAATTGAAAACCAGTATTAGCATAACCACAAAATGATCATCTTGTAAGGTTCAGACAAAAACAGAAAATATGTTTTCTGATCCATTACTATATCATATCATTGATTCATTTCCATTCAAATATTTTATTATGATTCTACAAAGTATGGAATTAATCATAATTTATTTGTGACCCCACAGAAAATCATGGAAATTGTAAATAGTTTTAAATAATTGGTGACAAGCAACAGTCATAGCATAGGTTTTCTTTTATTTTATCATATTTGTATTACTGGGGATTTTGTTTTTGCTGTTTTTTCACATAAAAAAAAAAAGACCCTAACCCTAACTCATTTTGAAACTGTATGTCTCTCTAGTTGCTCAGCCATTCAATTTGTTTTGTAGGACTTTATCTTTAATTCAAATTGCAAGTATGTTTCCTTTCATCTAATTTTTTTGTCTTACTTCAATTAAGCAGAAGCTATATATTTGAAAAATGTCTTATATTTCATAAAGCTCAAGCCCCACCAATTAGGCAATAACAGTTATTTCTTAAGTAGCCATAGGATATGGAGGAATGTATCACACAGGGAAAAATGTAAAAAGAAATGGAGAAAAGTTTGACATTTCTAATTGAGCAGATGGAAAGCAAAGGGTAGGAAATTAACCCTGACCTTGAAAAACCCTGAAAATATCACCTCAGGACAAATCCTGGAACAGTGGAGCCAGCAGAAAGACAGAGGTGCAGCAGCATTTTAGTTCCTGAGGCTAGCAAATCAGTGGAAGATCCTGAGCCCCAGGGTAGTAGAGGAGGCAAGCACCAACACCAGAACCCCCATGCCTTTGTACAGACAGGAGAATTGGCAGGCACTAGCATGGAAAACCACCACTTGCCCTGCTGATGGGTGTCCACAAGTGGATGAACCAGTTCACATTTCTAACCAACAATGCATTTAGTGTTAAAAAAAATTTCCCACATCTTCAACATTTATCATTTTCCTGTTTTGTCATCTCAGCCAACCTGATAGGTGGGATGTGGTAGCTAAGAGGGTTTTTTTTTCCCAGTTACCTTTTGTACCTCCTCTTCCAGTTGGCTAATTCTACTTTTTAAGGAGTTGTTTTCTTCAGTCTACTTTCCCCGCCCCCCTTTTTGTCAATTGTATTTTTAAAGGACTTGTTCAATTTTTCTTTTAATTTGACTTTTAAAATCTTTCTTGAGTTCTTCTAAGAAAGCTTTTTGGTCTTGAGACCAATTAACATTCCCCTTTGAGATTTCAGCTGTGGGTATAGTGACAATGCTATCCTCATCTGAATTTGTGTTTTGATCTTCCCTGTCCCCATAGTAAGAATCTGTGGTCTTAGTTTTTTTTATGTTTCTTTTGGCTGATGCCATTTGCCTTTTTCCTGCCTTTTTAAGTTGATCTCTGCTTCTGTGGTACAGAGGGCACTGTCTCACACTGTTTGTGTTGTGGGCTAGGTGCCTGGTTACTGGCTTTGTGTGCTGGGGCCTCAGGTTCTGATAGCTTGAAGCTATAGCATACCTGGTGCTGAGTTGGAACTGGTAGAGGTAGGTGGTATGTGAAAAGACTGGGTTGCTGTTTTCTGTGTTTTCTTGAGGTTACACTGACATTCACAGGGTGAGTTGTGGGGATGAAGGTGGGATGGCCACTGGAGGTCACCTCCTCACCATGGGCTGCACTAGAGTACAGGTAGGTATCAGTTATCTAGCAATTATTATCTTTGTAACTGTTTTGGAGTAGAATGATTATCAGGGTGGTTCTACTCCCACCAGTAGTCTGGTGAACAGTTGCTTCAGTTACACAGTTACACAGCTTCAGTTACACATACTCCTGATATACATACCTCATGCCTGATTGAGCCAAATATCTTCACTTCCAGAGTTCTGACCCTATTCTTTGTTGTTTGACTCTGACCATTCTTCTATTCACCACACTCCACGTGTCTTCCCTTTCTCTAGTTCTATTGTCTTCTGTTCCTCCTGTCAAGAGCTAGATTCCTTGTCTTCTAGACCCACTGGAATGAATGCCTTTGCAGATGTAGATTATCATTCTTCATCCAGGGAGTTGCTTCCTTTTTTGATTCACTCAAAGGAACTCACATATCTCATAAATAGATCCTAGAAAAAGTTTTTAACGTAGTTTAACATTGTATTATCTGATTAATTTTAACTTTGATTAGCTTTAACAACCAACTCTCTTATGTAATAATAACCAAATGAAATTCAGGATTTGCATTATTCAGTTGGTATTATTATATTTGTCATATATTCAGCATAGTGTGCTATTTATGTACATATCTTATCTACTCCAATAGGCTGTATATGCTTTGAAGGCCGTAATGATGATTTATTACTTTCACTGTCTCCTACAATGCCTAATACTGGGCTCTACCTACAATCATAGGTGTTCAACAAATGTTTGTTGAGTAAAAGAAACATTAGAAAGATTTTCCAAAGCACAAAATTCCATATCTGGATATTAGCAGGTAAAAATGAAAGGCAACAGCCAAAAGATGGTCAATGTACCTTACTCAAAAAAATAAAATAAAATGAATAAACAAAACAAACTAAAATATTAGTCTGTGTAAGGTAAGATTTAGAAGAAGAAGAAAAAAGATACAATGAGAGTCTGTTTCCATCAGAGGCTGATCTGGTTATAGGGCCCTAAAATGAAACATCAATCACAATAAATGTCAGTTGAGTAGCAGCAACATTACTGATTCAATGTCTCTCAAATCGATCTGATTTCCTGTACAGAGACACAGTTGCGTAAAACACAGCCTGAAGTCTAGAACTTTAAATTTTAAATACATTCACAGCCTTTTACTTGCAGGTGCCCCTCAAATAAATTAGGTACGCTCCACTCCTTGGTTCCTCCCTTGTAATCTCTATTTGTTCCATAAGCATCAAAAGACAATGAAGTATTTTATCTTGAGAATAAGCCTCTGATGGTTTGGTTCTATTTTAATGAAATGTATGTAGGTCAGTCTACTAGTACTTGACCTAAATGCAGAGTGGAATCGGGAATGTGATCTTAAGGTTTTTACATAAAACTACAGACACCTAAGGAATTAGTTCTATCTTAAGAAAAGAGATGCTCCAAGAAAATATGGGTGGAAAGACACAGGAGCTCCACCCCAAGTGCAAATGAATAATTAAAAGCATTGAATCGGAAGTTTTCCCTATAGGCCCACCAACTCTGATTGTTAACCATAGAGCACCACTTGTGAACAGCTGGGACGGACTATCAAAACTTTCAGATCATTCTGCTGAAAACAAAAGTGTGAATAGGAATGAAACACAATTATATTGCATCAGTCTTGAAATGTTTTGAACCCTAAATCATATCTGTGAATGTAAACATAAAACCAAAAGAATTTTCTCTGAGGATAAAATCAGAAAGCAATAAGTAAATCAACTGTACAAGACTATTTGAGCCCATTAGGATAACAAATGAATTGACTGGGTTATTGAAAGACTACATTCTAGTCCTGAACTTGGGCTCAGGCACAGGCAGAGAATTCCATATTCTCCTTACATACATACATGGTGAACTGAGGGAGAAAATGGAGAGTATGTGGATAGGCTGCAATAACAGTCTCAGTGACTTCCCAGAAGGAAACAGAAAGATGCCAAACTGGGGAAAAATCAGACTCTGGGTTGTCTGCTAACTCATTCTGAGTCAGCTGTTCCTAATGGGACTTATGTTGCAAGTTTCAAGTGTTTAGAAGAGTTAAGCAGAGTAGACCACCACATACATAGTGTGATTGAGGGATACCAATTTGCATGTAAATACCACAATCAATGAAGTCCCAATTGTATAAAAATTTTGAATATGAAATTTCCAGCATTAGAATCATTTTCAAAGGTCCTCTATACATACACATTTTATCTTGGTAAAGATTTTATGCTACCTGTAAAAAAAAAATTATAGCTGCCAGAGTTTTATGACTGCCAAATGGAGTAATCTTGTAATTTCTTAGTTGGGTCACCCCTTTATATCATGCCTATAGTAGGGGTTAGAAGAGCCCCTTAAAATAGAGTAGGAAAGGTGGGGAGTGCAGAGCCAGCTAGAGGGGGGAAATTTTCTGTACCCAGGGAAAAGGGGTCTAGAAACCCTTTTTGATACATCCACTTGGAGCCAGTTATGAAGACATCTAGGAAGAGAGTAACTCAATAAGGCTAAGAATATACAGCTTTAAGGTTTTGTGCAGCAGAGGATAGGGAAGGTACCAAAGTTGGGGGGAAAAGATGATAAGCTACTAAAATTATGAGAGAGAAAAGCTGAAAAGACAAAAACTCAAGAGAGAAAACTGCAGGAAATACAACCAATAAACCAACAAAGATACTCATAGAGACAGAGGGAAAAAAATGAGTAAGAATTCAAATACAAGAACATAATGAATAAACTTTATAGTGAAAAGGAAAATGTATGAAAAATCTCTCATTTGGAAAAAAACCCTTGAGATGATGGAAGAAGAATGAACACTTCAGAACACTTCAGAATAACACATCAAAATAGAATAAACTTTTAAAAGAAGATATTAGGAATGAAACTAGATCAGAAACCAGATATCTCAATACAGGTTCAAAGAAGAGAAACCAAGGGTAGAAAAAACTGAATATAGATTGGAGACTCTATTGGAAAAGCCAGATGTCTTGAATGAGAGATTTTTAATACAAAAATAAAGAAGACAGGGAAAATTTGGCAGAAATAAAGTAATAATCAACAATTTTTAAAAAACACATGAATTCTATATAAACTAAAGCAATTGATACTTAAGACAGAATGTGAGATATATATGTCATATATCTCCAAGTAAATTATCAAAGTTAAAAAAAAAAAACAACTCAACCTACCCATGCTCTAGCACAGCCCATGGCAAGAAGGCAACCTTTAGCGGCTATCCCACCTTCATCCCCACAACTCACCCTGTGAACGTCAGTGTAACCTAAAGAAAACACAGAAAACTGCAACCCAGTCTTTTCACATACCACCCACCACTACCAGCTCCAATCAGTCATACAGAAACAAAAAAAAAATGAAAAAACATAGAAGAAAACATAAAATACCTCATTGGAAAAACAACTGAACTGGAAAATGGATCCAGGAGAGACAGTTTTAAAATTATTGGTCTACCTGAAAACCATGATGAAAAAAAGGAGCCTAGTTAGCATCTTTCAGGAAATCAGCAAGGAAAATTGCCCTGAGGTCCTATAACCAGAAGCCAAAATAGTCATTCAAAGAATTCATCAATCACATCCTGAAAGAGATTCCAAATCAAAAATGCCAAGGAATGTTGTAACAAAATTCCAAAATTACCATATAAAAGAGAAAATACTGCAAGCAGTCAGAAAGACACAATTTAAACATCATGGAACAACAGTCAGGATTATGTACGACCTTCTAGCATCTTCATTAACAGATCTGAGGGCATGGAGTGTGATATTTTGTTAGGCAAAAGGAGCTTGAACCGCAACCAAGGATCAACTACCAAGCAAAATTGAGCATGATTTTTCAGGGGAGGAGATGGATATTCAATAAAATAGGGGACTTCCAAACTTTCCAGATGAAAAGTCCAGAGCTCAACAGAAAATTTGATCTTCAAATACAAGATTCAAGGGAAGCATACAAAGGTAAACAGTAAAGAAAAAAACAGCAACATTTTATTATTAAGGGCAAACTGTTTACATCCCTACAAGGGAAGATGACACTTGTAACTCATGAGAAACGTATTGTTATTATGCCATTTAAAAGGGGTATACATAGAGGACATGGGTAAAAGTTGACTTTGATGTAATGATAAAAAATTTAATTAAGTTGTGAAAATTGATTGGACTGGGAGAAAAGGAAAGGAGGAGGCAAAGAAGGGTAAATTACATCACATGAAAAGACACGAAAACCTTTTACAGTAGTTGGAAAGATGGAGAGGAGGAGGTGAGCATTATTTGAACCTTACTCTCATTAGATGTGGCTTAAAAAGGGAACAACATAATCAGTTAGGTATAGAAGTCTAACATCCTATAGAAAGCATGAGGGGAAGGGAGAAAGAAAAAGGAAGAAGTACATAGAAAGGAGGGATAAGTAGTAAGGGTAAAGGAGAAGAAATGGGAGGGGGCTGATAGAAAGGAAGACAGACTGAGGGAGGTGTTGGTTGAAAATAAAATTCTAATGAAGAGGGAAAGGAAGGAAAGAGAAAAGCATAAAAGGAAGAGGGAAATAGGATGGAAAGACACAGATAGTAATCCTAACTGTGAACGTGAATGGGATGAACTCTCTCATAAATTGGAAGCAGATAGCAAAGTGGATTAAAAAGCATAATCCAGGGGGCGGAGCCAAAATGGCAGCATAAGAGCAGCAACATATCACAGCTCTCATATAGCCACCCCAAAATACCCATAAAATATGACTCTAAACTAATTCTAGAACTCCAAAATTCACACAAATATACTTTCCACTAAAGTAAGCGCAGCTACGAGGAACCATATCAGCACTGCGAACCGAAACCAGCCTGGCATGAAACATCAGCCATGTCCCGGGGGTGGCTGAACGAGAGGATGCGGGAGGTGGCTGGAGCTTCGGGTGAGTGGATTGGCAGCTGTGGCAGGATCCAGAACTAGGTCAGTGGGACTTGCAAGGTCGTGAGAGAAAAGCAGTCCAGCCGAAACGCCTCTAGGGCTGAGAAGCAAAAGAGTGGAGGTTCTGCACCCACCTCTGCATTCCTGCTTCAGGGCTCTTGGCCTGCAGACTGCAGGGGTACCAAGCGATCGTTCAGAGGCCAAGTGCTCTCGCGTTGAGCAGCCTGGATCCGGACCACGGTCTTGGGCTTTGATCTTGTGGTCCTTTCTCCATCAGTCAGCTGGAAGTGGTAGAGGGACCTAGCACCCTCCTAAGAACTCCAGCAGCTGGGAGGACCCCAGCAGTTTGGGAAAGAGCTTTCCCCTCTGGAAGCAGAGCTCCACAGAGATTAAAAAAAAAAAAGAATCACGGACTGACCAACCATGAATAAGAATGAGCATAAGAAGCAGGGTAAGAACAGCAACCAAACCCTAGATTCCTTCTTTCAAGAAAAGAAGGACCAAGGCAGAGAGCTGCAGGAGGAAAGCACAGCCAGAGCTCCCCCACC
>CM053580.1:182306602-182325808 GCA_028627135.1 Pseudochirops cupreus | reverse complement strand
TGAGGGGGGAAGACATAGGAGAGAATAGATTGGGGGTGGGGGGATACACTGGGATGGCCGTTGTGGGGCGGCGGGTAGGGGAAAGATGGGGAGAAAATTTGTAACTCAAAATTTCATGGAAATGAATGATGTAAACTAAAATAAAATTTAAAAAACTCAATTTAAAAAAAGAAGCATAATCCTACAGTATGTTGTTTACAAGAAATATATTTGAAGCAGAAGGATACACATAGAGTAAAGGTGAAAGACTGGAGCAGAATATATTATGCTTCACCTGAAATAAAAAAAAAACAGGGGTAGCAATTCTGATCTCAGACAAAGCAAAATAAAAAATAGATTGATTAAAAGAGACAAGGAAGGAAACTACATCTTGCTAAAAGGTACCATAGATAAAATTCTGCACACCCTTTAACTCAGGTCTGTATCTGAAAGAGATCATAAAAACAGGAAAAGGACCCACATGTAGAAAAATATTTATAGCAGCTCATTCTGTGGTGACAAAGAACTGGAAATTAAGGCGATGTCCATCAGTTATGGAGTGGCTAAACAAGTTGTGGTATATGAACGAAATGGAATACTATTTTGTTATGAGAAATGATGAGCAAGAGGACTGCAGGAAAAAAAAGAAACTGGAAAGACATATAAACTGATGCTGAGTGAAATGAGCAGAACCAGGAGAACACTGTTCACTGTAACAGCCACATTGTGTGATGACTGACCCTGATAGACTTAGATCTTCTCAAAAATGTATGAATCTAAGACAACTCCAAAAAACTCATGATGGAAAATGCTATTCATATCCATTTGCTCTCCTTTTCTTTTGTTGTTTTGTTTCTTCTTTCTCATTGTTCCTCTCATTAGTTTTAATTCTTCTTTATTTTATGACTAATGTGAAAATATATTTTATATTAATGTATAAGTAGATTCTATATTTTGGGGATGGGAAGGAGATGACAGGAGAGAAAACTCAAAACTCAAAATTTTATGGAAGTGAATGTTGAAAACTAAAAATAAATAAATTAATTATATATTTTTTAAAAAGAGATAGTTAGGAGTCACAATGGATAGAAGATTGGATGTGTAGTGTCTAGCCTAAGGCATTTTCCTATGTCTTATGGGGAAGTCACAACCTCTCTCAGTTTCACTTCCCTCAATCATAAAGTGTTATCGATAAGAGCACTATGTCACAGAATGATTGTTAGGATCAAATGAGATGAATATAGGTAAAGTGTTTTGCAATTCTCAAAATGTCAGGTACTATAAATGTAAGCTATTAAAGAAAAAGATAGCAGAAAGCATTTACTTAAAACAAGAAGTTGTAGAAATTTTTAAAGTATTCAATAATTGGACAGAGAAAGAGAAGGGTGAAAAGATGGGGATAAACAAAGAAAAAAAAATTCTCAGCTTAAATAAATCCCAGGAACTTGGGTTAGATCTGATCAACATGAAAAAAGAGGTAGTAGCAAAGAACTTGAGGAAATAGACAACTTTGCCCAAAGATAGAAACTAAAGGACTTTCCTAGAGTCAAATGACTAATTTTTTAAAATGGAAACAGCAGAATGTACAATATAATAAAAGCCTACAATTAGCAGCGTTTAAAAAACACATTTAAATATGACAGATTAGAATCTACTATATATCAGATGATTTTCAAAATAAGGAGTCATGATTATACTATTAGGCAAAGACAAACAAAAATTCTTATTGAGAAAAATTAGCAGGATAAATATAATATTAATTTAAACATATATGAAGATGAATGAATATGAAAACAATTATATGTGAACCAAATTCAAAAATTATCTGAATTGTAAAAAGATGTAGATGTAATTTTCATAAGAGACTTTAATGTTTATATTTTGGAGTTAGACAAATCTATCAGATCAATAAACATTAAGGAAGACCTATACCTGAACCAATTGTTGGAGCAGGAGTAGGTAAAATATTTATTGCATCTTCTGTAGCAGAACATTAAAACATTCACATGTTTATTAATATTAAATGATTCCTTTAGTTGATCACTAAACATTTATTAAGTGCTTCTTATATTCCAGGTACTTCCTGGATTAAAATCAAATTAAATTAAAATTAAAACACTGTCACTGCTCTCAAGTAGTTCAGAGTCTAGTGGGGGGAAATAACCTGTAAACAAACATATTCAAATGAGCTATATACAGGTTAAAAAGGGGGGTAGGGGAGACATTACCATTAAGAATAATTGGGAACGGTTTCCTGTAGGAAGTGAAGTTTTAGCTAAGATTTAAAGGAAGTCTAAAAAGCCAAGAGGTTGAGATGAAGGTAGAAAGTGTTCCATGTGTAAGTAATATCCAGGAAGAAATAGCCAGTCATGATATGGAATGTGTTTTTGAATTAACGGTAACAAGACTAAAGGCACTATATCACTGAGAGAATTTATAAATAAATTTCAAAGCAAAATCATATCCTTTAAAAAAGCTAAGCATATCTTTTAAATGTCATAATGAAATAAAATGGTAATTAATATTAGAAACACAAAGAAAAGATGCTTATAAATGAAGTCTTTGTAATTATATGCTAACTAATATTATTGAAAGAAAACTAATTGTGAAAAAATCATAGAAAAATTACTAACAATTTAAAAGAAAGGGAGGAAACAAGCATTTATTAAGTGCTTACTATGTTCTAGGCACCATATTAATGAAATGTTTATGACTGAATCTCATATCACATCTTCTTAACTCTACGCCCACCCCTTCTATCCACTATCCACCCAGTTGCCTCATGCACTAAAGTAGAATATTATGAGAAAATATAGCAAAATTCTGTGGATGCAGCTAAATCAGTGTACAGAGAAAAACACTATATTTCTGGGAGGAAAAAGGATATTTTTTTAGAAAGAGGACTAATAAACTCAATACGCAGCTTTAAAATTTAGAGAACTAAATAAGAAAGCCAAAATAAACAGAAAAAGAATAAATTTTGAAAAACAAAGAAGAAAAAGATAACACGGAGGGGGGAGACTTTGGAAATGATACAATCATTCTTTGCAGATGATTTGAATTTATGCTTAGAGAATTCTAGTCAATCAGCTAAAAAAAAAAACCTAGATGAATCAATTAACACCTTAAACAAAGGTGCAAGATATAAAATAAACCCACATAAATCATCAGAATTTCTACATATTACCAAATAAAACCCAGCAGGAAGAAATAGAAAGAGAATTTCCATTTAAAATAATTGTAGGCACTATAAAGTATTCATGAGTCTATCTGCAAAGACAAATCTGAACACAACTATAAAATATTTTTCACACAAAAACAGAGCTAAATAATTAGAGAAATATTAATTGCTCATGGCTGGGCCAAGCCAATATAATAAAAACGACAATTCTACCTAAATTACTGTACTTATTGAGGGCCATACCAATCAAACTACCAAGAATTTGGAGTTTCAACTAAAATGTACTGTCATCACATTAAAAAATAGTTATAGCATTTTGTGAATGAATGTAGTGAAAACTGTAGGAAAATATCTATAAAACTGTCCCTTTAAACATTTCTCATGAGAGATAAGAGATGATAGTAGAAAAAATATAGAGATTTTATACTGAATTTTCTCATTTATGGTTTCATACAAAATTTAAGCAGTAATAAAACAGTCAAGTCATTTTGTGAATGTATATGTATATATGTGAAGATATGTATATGTTTGTATATCTATATATTTTTTTCTTTTGGAAATACAAGTGGAATTATCTAGGAGCCAAGATGGCAGAATAAACAGGAAATCACTATCAATTTCCCACACTGAGATGTTCATCAGTTGGGGAATGGCTGAACAAATTGTGATTATGATTGTGATGGAATACTATTGGTTTATAAAAAATGACAAGCAGGTTGGTTTCAGAAAAAGCTAGAAAATCTTACTGAAATGAGTAGAATCAGGATAAACAGCAATTTGTAGCAATGATCTACTGTGAAAGACTTAGCTTTTCTGATAAAGATAAATAATGATCCAAGATAATTTCAAAGGACCCATAATGAAAAATGCTATTCTCCTCCAGAGAGAGAACTGAGGAACTTTCATGCAGTTGGAAGCATACTTTTTCACTTTACTTTTCTTGCATTTTTTGTTTTATTTTTTGCAACATGGCTGATACGGAAATATGTTTGGGAAAACTTTATATGTATAATGATACATTGATTGCCTTCTCAATAGGAGAGAGCAGGGTGTTCAAGGAGGACTAATATTTCTGGTGGGAGTGCTTATCAAGCCTTTTTCAGGGTTTCTCATTCACTTTTGGTGTTCCCTGTCACCCAACTTTTACTTGTGACTCCAAGAACTGTGTGGCAAACACAGAGGCCACATTCCAGTAAACCACTTTCGCTAATGGTCTTAATCAAGTTGAGGGTAACCAACAGGCCTCAAACCTGTTGGTGGGCTAAAGGGATATTTACTCCAAATATGTGAAGACTTACCCAAAAGAATGGGTGGATGAGAACAATTTGTTCCAGTAGCCATGAAGGCAGTTGAAGCAGTCACTGTGGAGTGCTTAGAACTTAGTCTGACATGAAAGACATAGACAGTGAGGCTGATCACTGCAATTCTGCCTTACTTAAATCTAATTCATGCACAAGTCAAGACACCACTCAGGATGTCACTGATTCTTTTTGAAAACAAAGGGTAAAGAACAGTAGGAGAGGGGCAGAAAAGTAGGAAAGAATATAGTATTCCAAATTTTAAAAATTAAATGTTTAAAATTAATTAACACTAAAAAATATATATGGATAAATAAAGACATAAGTTAAGATTTTGTTTCTGTGTCAGGCTTTTGGAATAGGGAGAGAAAATGTACATATTCAGACATAAATATCACAGAAAATCAAAAGACTTTAACCAGATATAATGGCAAATGCCTGTAATCCCTACAAATGGGGAGGCAGAAGCTAGCGTATCGCTTCAGTTTAGGAGTTCTAAACTTCAATGAGTTAAGCCAATTAGGTCTTCTCCCTATTTCCAGTCATCATGTGGTGACAGACCAGGATGACTAAGGAGAGCAGAGCTGGCAAAGGTCAGAAATACAGTAGGTTAAAACTTCTGTTCCAACCAGTAACAGAAACAGACCTGTGAGTGTCTGATGCACTTCCAGTCTGGACTATTAGCAGTGTAATGTGGTAGTCAAAAAAAAAAAAGTTAACAAGGCAAAACTTTCAGGCCTAAAAGGAAAATAGCCCCTGTATACTCTCGTCTGGTCGTACTGCATCTGGAATATTGTGTTAGTTTATCTCATAATAGTTTCAGAAGGTCATTTAGTAAGGCAACATTTACAAGAAGGTACTTTGAATGGTGAAATACTTTAATTTCCCTCTTCATAATGATTAGTTTACAAAACCAATAATGTTAAACATGATAAAGGCAAGACTGAATGACAGTCTAGTTTTCTTCAAGGACTTGAAAGGTTATAAGATGAATTCAATTTACTCTACCTTACTCCAGAGGGAAGAATCAAGATTAATAAGCAGAAGAAATAAGCAAGGGAAATTTGGATTTAACATAAGGAGAAACTTTCTAACTTTTAGAGTTTGCCCAAAGTGTAATATATTACCTCAAGTGACTACAGGCTTGTCTATGAATATGGAATAGCAACACTGAAATGTAATAAGCTACTTATTATGTTCACCTCTATTGGAAGTTTTGATGCTTAATGGTACCCACTTCTTCAGGTAGATCACATCATACAATTAACTGAGCAAGATATTTGATTAGATTGAATCTTAAACTGGGTTTAGAAAGACTGTTTTGGGAATTTAGTCCATTCAAAAACCATGAGCATGAGAAATTACCCCTTAAAAGACAGCCATTATAGTGAAATTATATTGTTATTCCATAAAAATGGCAAGTACGGCCACAGTAGGACAATACATTTGATATTTTATTCACATGAAGGCCTTGGTTACAAGCTAAATCTAGTGACTTGGAATTATTTCTAGCATTGAAAACACTGTCAAGAAATTTTGTAATTAATAGATTAATCACCCTAAGCAAGCAAAGGTACCAACTTTTCCAATGAGATTGAACAAGAAGCCTCAATCAAGAACCTATTTTGATTTTACTAGCTGAGTCCAGAAGAACTTTGTTCTGATAGACATCTCAAAATGGACTAAAGTATATCCATCTCCATCTCACATCACTGATTGTCACAATCACAGCTCTATGCCAGGTGTTCACAGAACATAAATTATCATGGATTGTTGTTTCTGATGAATCTTTGATTACTGAGGATGAATTTAAAGAACCTGAACATTTGCATTTTGCATGAATTTTCTACATGATGCTTTATCATCCCCAAGAAAAAAGGCTAAAAGCATGAGGTAGACTTCTAAGGATATACTGACAAAGACTGTTTGGGAAAATTGCTGTAAGATTTGCCAGGATTTTTATTATTCAATGTATCATTTCATGTTTAACTATAGGAGTCAATCCTGTTGAATAAGTAATGAAGACACACAAGAATTGTTTTGGTTGCCTCCATAATAATTTAGCTAAATCTTTTGGAAAAATAGGAATATATTCAGTGTGACAACAGTAAGTATTTTTAAAGAATTATAAAGCTGAGTCAAGATATATTCCTCCCAGTATAATCAATCATAGGATTATGCAGAGTGCAATGCTTGGCTGGTATGTCAGATCATTGTGTTCATCGACTGCAAAAGAATTCTTCAAAGGAGGAAGCAGTGGAAGCACCTTCTCTTAGAGGCTTCCGGCATGGGCTGTTCTGCTATAGCTCCTGAGTATTTGCCAGAGTCACAAAAATTAAGGAAGCAATAGTTCTCTGATCCCCACAACTGCTAATTGGAAATTGCCTGGTATTTCTGTATCCATTAGCATAACATAGGAAAGGACAGAAAAATGGGACTGTATTTTGCCTCTTTTTGTATCCCCAGCACTAAGCACATGGCCTGGCACACAGCAAGAACTTAATAAATGTTTATTGATATGTACACATACATGTGTGTATATGGAATGTGTGTGTTATATACATACATGCAAATAAATGCATATGTAGATACATATATATATGTAGATACATATAGATATAGATATAGATATAAATCTGAATGTATTTTTAGGAAGAGAGAAGGACTGACATAAACACAGAAACGGAGACACAGAGAGACAAAGGTCCTTAAATTGGGCATTGAAATAACATTAAGCTAGGATTTGTCTAGAGGGTCTTTCCAGTCAAAAAGGTTTGTCATATTCAAGATCTGTTTGTCCTTCGCCTGTTTTACTTACACCCCACACAGCATGCTACCTCAAGTTTTGGACTAATTTGATATTTTAGTCTGTGCTGCTTCTCAAGGTGGGAACCCACTTCCTTTTGTGCATTCCAGAGCAGACATTGCCCCAAAATGAACAGATTAGAATTGAAACACACCCTCTCACAATTACTTACTAAGATTAATTTGACAAATATCCATTAGACCAGCTAACAGCTTGCCCAGTGAGTACTATTTGCCTTAATTTATTTAGCAGAAGACCCTGATCTATCAAGTTAAATGCCTTGATCATTCATCAGCACACAAATAGTGAAGTGTCCTACTCTATAGTCAGGTTATCAATCTGAGAAAGGTAAACATTTGGGCAAGTCATTTAACTGAACAAGGTCTATTGCTTCTGATATTTGAAGCTATTGGCAGCAATTGTTGAGCTATAATATTATTCATGTCAAATTTTAACAAACTTATAAGCATGCATTTGTGTCAATGAATTATACAAGCTCCAAATAAATGTATTTTCTCTGCAATTTTTTTTTCCTGACTAACTATTTATTTAAGAGATCTTCATTCTATGACTGCATTGAGTATGTTTTGGTTCTGTGCACAGAAATTATATTGTTTTGACAGCTCTATTATTTTTGCCAGTTGGCTGGGTACAATTTGTCTTGTGGTACACAAGAAGTTTATTTTTTTTAATTGGCTCAGCCTTTCTTTATGAACATGTTTATGAGGCTCTGAAGCAGTACAACATTTTAATGTTTCAATGTTTCCAACAAATTTGGTAGTCTTGTAAGGAATAGCGTTCCTTTGAAGGACCTTCAAGGAATTTTGAAAACTATAGCTTGATAAGTAGGTAAACTTAGTTTTATCTTCAGGTACTTTTTAGTTCTCTTCTGACATAGACCTGGAGAAACTTGGATGGCATTTGACCTCAGTAAATAGTATGGTTAAATATAACAAAATGTAACAAAAAAAATAACAAAAAAATTAGTAAAAAAGTAAGACTTGCTCATTTTTCACTCCTTGATTACTCATCAGAAAACAACCAAAGAGTGTCTATTAACATATCTAAATCGTACGTTTCTGTTACTGGAATTATGTTATTGTATAAACAGAAGCACAGCAGATGTTTTATACAGAGACAGCATAGTTTGAGTGACACTGATAACTTTAGTTTAGAATGCTTACCTCAGAGAGTTGGAAATGACTTTGATTATAAACATTAGCATGTCAAACTATCAACCACTGTTGATAGCCCAGAATCCCTAACAGGGAATGCAAATTAAGGCCATTCCAAGAATCTACCTCACCCATCAGATTAGGAAAGATGACAAAAGAGAAAAATGACTTAACATTGAACTGGGGGAAACAGGTGCATTGATGTCCTGTTGTTGGAGCGATGACCTGGCTTAGTCTCTCTAACAAGTAATTTGAACTACCCTCCAAAAATTACAAAATTCTATATGTCCCTTGACCACAACTTTGTATACATGTCTTGGAAATCAAAGAAAGAGGAAAAGGACCTTTATATACCACAAATATTTATAAGAGCTGTTTTCATAATTAACAAAACTGGAAATTAAATGGGAAATTAATTATACCTTCCTATAGGGGAATGACTAAAAAAATTATGGTATATAAATATAACTGAATGTTATTGTGCCATAAGAATTTTGAAATAGATATTTTTAGAGGAAACAGTAGAACAGGGTGAACAATTTATAAAATAACACCAATAGATAGATAGATAGATAGATAGATAGATAGATAGATATAGATAAAATAGATAAAAAACAACTTTAGAAAAAACTTTAGAATTCAGACATTTGCAATAATAAATCACAAATCCAGAAGACATTAAAATCTCCTGTGAGACAAGATAGAATGAAAATACATAATGAGACATGTTTTGGACATGGTAAATGTGAGTATTTGTTTTGCTGTACAATGCCTATATATTCTGAGGGTTGTCTTTTTCTCTTTTTCTCTTTTTAATATTTTAAATTTGGGAGTGGGAAAAAGCAATAATAAATTTGTAAAACTAAATTAAAAACACAAAATAAAAACTGAACCTAGAGAAATGAATGATTCTCATCAACACATTATTAAAAAGCTATTTAGTAGGTTTGGTAGAAACAATAGAGGCAACTTAGAACAATAGGTGAAGGGCTAGCCTTTGAGCTAGGAAGATGTCTATGCTAAAGTCCTGCTTCTATCCCATACTGGATTTTTTATTCTGGACAAGTTCCTCACAGTGTCTCTGGCAGCAAAGACTAGAAGTTACATAACATTTCTTCATAGTTGCTTACACCATATACTTCAAAAAAGTAAATGGTATTGTTAATGTTTCTGAGGATGATGCCACTCACTTAGTATATGATCATATTATTGTGACCTAGCCTTCATCATTGAATGGGTGTTACCAAAGACAAACTGAGATCTGGGAAAGACCTTAGCTTTAAAAAGCCAAGGTCTCTCACTGCATTCTGGGTCATCTCCAGTTCTGATCTATATCTTACCACTGGGCCCAGATGGTTCCAGAGAAGAGAGAAAGACTTTTTTTGCACAGCCTTGTCTCACTTAAATCAAATTCACTTGTATATTATGACATCACCTTCTTGAAGTCATTGGTCCTCTTTGACAACAAAGAACAAACAACAACATATTACAGTAACCTATACTCCCTATCACATTTCACTGAAATACATTAAAACATTTCAAAAGGTAAACCTTTAAGAACATTTTTTGAATACCATTCTCTTTTAAAATGATCCAGTAAGCCCCAAAGCAAATATCAGTTCCACTTTTAGCAGGGTATTAAATGCCATCAAAATCAGTCAATAGAACTCCCAAAGACTTGAGAGCTGTTGACTTGAAATGAAGACATCACATAATATTTTACTTAATGGGTTTAATTAGAATCTCAAGTCATGCTAGAGTGTAAAAAAATATACGCAACACCAAAAGCAGTCCGTTGGTGATATCTGAGACTGTGAATGAAACAATAACAATCAATGATATCTTGCAACAGTGAAGGTTCACAAAGCATTTTCCCTACCATTATACATGTCATTTAAGTTAATTACAATTTAGAGGGAATAAGTTAAAGAGGAAACATACCTTTTCTTCTTTTGCCTTCTTTCTTCACTGAACAATGACAAGACAAAATAGGCGATAAAAATGTATCACATTACCATTTTGTTTCAATACACGGGAGTTTAGGGAAGAAAATAGTGCTTGTATTCATTTTTAATTCACTTATACCTTTCAAGGAAGGATTTAGTAATGAAAAAATTTGAGGAAACAATTTGTTAAAGAGGACATGAAGCTTTTTAATATATCCAGAAAGTAGAAAAGGATAAAAAGGTCATTTATAAATTGTCAAAACGAGAAAATCATCTTAGATTTATTATCACATATATTAGTCATTTCTACCCAAACTTGGAAGCCAGCAACTCTCTTATCAAGCATTTTGACTTCTTTCAGCTTACATTATTACTTTGTCTAAGTTAGTGGTTCTCAACCTTCCTAATGCCGTGACCCTTTAATACAGTTCCTCATATTGTAGTGACCCCCAAGCATAACGTTATTTTTGTTGCTACTTCATAACTGTAATTTTGCTACTATTATGAATAGTAATGTAAATATCTGATATGCAGGATGTATTTAAATTGAACATAACCCACAAGTTGAGAACCGCTGGTCTAAGTGAAATAAAGGAATAAAGTCAAAAGATATCTTTTGATAGTGACTTTGAAAATAAATATTACTAAAATACCACATATGCTCATTTAAGTTCCTTATTTTTGTGCTTCATTCAGCATCTGCAATGATAAAGTGACTGGAGATTTGTAAGTTGGTAGAATGAATGAATGAACAATTTAATGACTTATTAGCAAATTCAGGCTCAATGTTTGTCCAATAAAAGATTTCCAAAGAATTATTAGTGAAAAGCAGATTTTTTTAAAGAAGAGTAGAAAAGCTTGATTTTTGTTTTATAAAAGAATTAATTACATTTTTTATATTTATAAAGACAGATTCTTAATAGCAAATTATATAGCAAACATTAATAGACAGTATCCTTTCAGAATGAGGACGGCTTGGTGTATAGAAGTTAATAAAATAAAAAAGGCAGAAGAATTGCTTTTTTTGTTACCCAAAGAACATAAGTGAAGGAGAGAAAGCTTATGGTTTTTTTGTGACAGGTTTATCATGCATCCATATGCTTTTACTGAATTTAAAACTTTAAAAACAAAATAAGCTTACAAAAATTCCAATAAATAATTCAATAGGCAAAAAATTCCAAAAGCTTATTAAAATTAAAATTATGCATCATCTATGGAACAATAAAAAAGATAACCTATCAGAAAATGCTGTATGGGAAAATAGGAAATCAGTGTTGAGACAAAATCATTGGATTTGTTTTTAAATTTAAAAAAGTTTAGATAAGGGAAGGCAAAGAAATCTAGACGGCACAAACAAATGTTCTGATATCACTGAAAATTTAAGAACATACAAAATGCAAATGAAGTCTAGGGAATAGATGCCAATTTTACTAAGTATAAATCACAAAAGTAAAGTTAGAGTTTAAAAATTAGTTATTTTTAAAATAGCATATGTGAAAACATTTATAAAGAGATAAACCTTTTGAATATAAGGCAAAATAGACAAGTTAGTTCAGAAAGTTAGTTTAACTCCATCCTTCAAGTTGAATAAATTCTTCTAAGGGCAAATTGATAATAATAATAGTTAAGGAAAGATGATAGATTGATAAACAGACAGATAGACTAGATAGATAGATAGATTCATTGGATCCTAACATTAGCCCCATGAGATATGTGCTAAGGTACATCCACTTTACAGATGAGGAACTGAGGCTAAAAGAAGTTCAGTGACTTGCAGAGGATCACACAGATAGTAACTGAGCCAATATTTAAACTCCAAGTTCAGTTTTCCCTTTCTGGAAAAATGAAAAAATTAAAATAAAATAAAATAATAAGATCTCATCAAGATACTAAAGAACTGAATGTTGTGGACAATTACAAGAATAAACGATAGAAGAACCTAAATGAACTGTTTCTTTAGAGAATGAAAAGCATGTGAAATGTTACTATTTTTTTAAAATAAATGTAAAGTTTAGAGATTGGATTTTAGGATTTTCAGTACTCATAATCTTTTTTTTGAATGACAGTTGCACTTGAGAAAAAATATATAAAAACTTTCTCTGTTCAGATGCATGATTAGGATTTATGATTAAGTAAAATTTTGTAGGTAACATGTAAAATTAATAGAGATTTTGTCATACTGCATTAAGTGTTTAGATTAAGATATTAGAAGATTATTATAAAAGACTTTGGGAATTTCTCCAGTTTTTGGAAAAGTGGAATAGTTTTGGCCAAGCATTCTGAAAACGTTTACAATAAATTAATACAACATGTATAGTTTTTGATACTTCAAGGAATTTTTGTTGATTCTGTGGTTAGATGTGAAATATCAGCAAAGTATTCCATTTGGAATTATGTATTTTGGTAATGACTAAGCAACCATATTATTTGAATGTTGTAGAATTTTATTGTGCTATAAGAATAATAAAGATTGGAGGGCAAGGCCAGGATGATTGAGAAAAAACAGGGATTCTCTTGAGCTCTCTCCCAAACCACACCAAACACCTTTAAATAATGCCTCAAAAAAAGTTCTAGAGCAGCAGAACTTATGGAAAACAAAAAGAGAAAAACAGTTTTTTAGCCCAAAACAACTTAGAAGATGGGCAGGAAAAGATCTTTTACACCTGAGGGAGAATGGAACACAGTTAAGCTCAGGCCTTACTCCAGCCTTACTCCAGAGGCCTTGGCAGCAACTGAATGAGTGACTGCAGTGGTGATTTCTGGATCTCTTATCCCACAGACAGTAAAAGGGTCAGACAACTGGTCAGAAGGAGATTACAAATATCCCTTTGCTGGCACCAGGGGGAGAGCCTTGCTGTATTGGTTACACTTGGATCTGGTGCAGGTGTGAAACTGAGACCCAGGATGAGGAGGAGCACTAACACGTTGTTGCTTGCTGTCCCAGGAGATCTGGGACTCTTGTCACAGTTCCAGGGTAGAAAAGAGTGTTTGTGTTGCTCACAGACCAGAGCACAGAATAGGAGAGTAGTAAATACACAGCTCCCTTGATCAGATCCCCACCTTGGAAGAACTAAAAACTTACAGGTCCCCAGAATTACCTCTGAATAAATAAAATAAAAATAAAATTAATTAATTAATTAAAAATAAATTTAAACAATTTTAAAACAAAGCTTGGGACAGTGCCCTGTCTACTCCTGAAGCAGAGCCCCATAATAGCATAGACTAAAAGTCAAGAAATAGGTTGGAAAAATGAGCAAACAGTAGAAAAAGATCTTGATTATAGAAAGTTACTGTGGTGAGAGGAAAGATACAAAACACAAACTCAGAAAAAGACAGCAAAGTCAAAAATGCTACATCCAAAGTGTCAAAGAAAAACATGAATTGGCCTCAGGCCATGGAAGGTTCAAAAAGAATTTTAAAAATCAAAAAAGAGAAGTAAAGTAAAAAGTGGGAAGAAAAATGAAAGTAATAAAAAAAAATTAATTTAAAAATTAACAACTTGGTATAGGAGACACAAAAAATACAGAAGAAAATAACACCTTAAAAACTACCATAGTCCAAATGGTAAAAGAGGCACAAAAATCTGATGAAGAGGAGAATGTCTTGGGGAGTAGAACTGAACAAATGGAAAAAAGAGATACAAAAATTCACTGAAGAAAAAAAACTCCTTAGAAATAAATTGTCCAAATGGAAAATGAAGTACAAAAACTCAATGAGGAAAATAATTCTTTAAAAATTAGAATTAGACAAGTGGAAGCTAATGACTTTATGAGAAACAATAAAATGAAACAAAAAAGAGAAGAAAAGAAAAGAAAAGAAAAGAAAATATGAAATATCTCATTGGAAAAAAAACCTGACCTTGAAAATAGATGCAGGAGAGATAAATGAAGAATTACTGGACTACAGGAAAGCCATGATCAAAAAAAAGAGCCTAGATATCATCATTCCAGAAATTATCAAGGGATATTTCCCTGATATTCCAGAACTAGAAGGTAAAATAGAAATTGAAGGAATCCATCTACCACCTCCTGAAGGAAATCCCAAAGTGAAAACTAGAGCTCCCAGGTCAAGGAGAAATATTGCAAGCAGCCAAAAAGAAAATTCAAACATCATGGAGGCACAATTAGAATAATGTAAGACTTAGAAGTTTCCAAATTAAAGGAGAAGAGATCTTCCAATGTGATTTTTCAGAGGGCAAAAGAACTAGGATTACAACCAAGGACTCCCTATGCAGTAAAACTAAATATAATCTTTTAGAAGGAAAAAAAAATGGATATTCTATGAAATAGAAGACTTTTTCAAGCATTCTTGAGGAAAAGACCAGAGCTGAAGAAATTCAGACTATCAAATACAAATCTCAAGAGAAGCATAATAAGATAAACAACACAGAGAAATTGTAAGGGATTCAATAAGGTTAAACTTTTTTGCATTCCTACATGGGAAAATGATACTTGTAACTCCTATGAACTTTCTTAGTATCAGGGCAGTTAAGGGTATAGGCAGTTAGAGGACAAAGGCGAGAATTGAATATGATGGGATGATTATCTGAAAAATAAAATTAGAGGTTGAGAAAGGAGAATTTATTGGGAGAAGGGGAAAGAGAGAGAGAGAATGGGGTAAATCATGTGACATAAAAGAGGTGAGAAAGAATTTACAGTGGAAGGGAAGATGAGGGAAATGGGGGCGGGAGGCTGGGGTGAAGAAACACAAAAACCTTGCTCTCATTGGGACTGGTTCAAAGAGGGAATAACATACACACACATTTGGGTGGGGAAATCTATCTTACCATATGGGAAAATGGGAAGGGAAAAGGAGGGGAGATGGTTCTGATAGAAAGGAGATGGAAGGAGAGTTTTCTGGGAAGATGGGGGAGTAGGTCAGAAAATTCTGAACTCTCAAGATTTCCCCCCACAAAGGAGTTAAAGTAACACCTTAGGGCAAACAAAGTATGGGTGGAGTTAAATAAGAATAGGGGCACAACCAGGTTCCTCCTGGGACAATTTGAGAAGATTAGAAGAAAATTTCCAGAATGAGGTTTGGTCCCTGTGAAGAGTAAACACCTCCAGGCTAGGTTCCCCTTTAACGGCAAGCCAAAAAGTCTCTGAAACAACAAGAAGCAAGCCCTGTGGTTAGTTGGTTTGAGAGGCTGCATGGCCCCAGCGACAAGAACATTTACACTCGGGATAGTGAGGGGACTTGGGTATTTGAGCCTGTGAAGACTGAGGGAATCTCTGCCAACTAGGAACATCAGGCCCAGCTGTGCTACAAAAAGCAGCAGGAGTGAGAAGGAAACAGGACACACCAGGCGAGTGCAGAAACAGTGGGGCAGAAAACCCCTGGCTGTGAGCACTTACCAGAGGCTGTAGGTTTGGCTTTGGTTTCAGGTTAGAAGGAAGAACTGAAGATCTAGAGTAAGAGACACCATTTCCCATACCCCAGGGCTAGAGGTGACTACAAATAATTAAGCTATCACCAGAAAAAATGCACAAAGGAGAAATAATCCAACTATAGAAACCTATTATAGGAATAGAGATGCCTGGCATTAATCTTCAGAGAAGGATATTGAAGTAAAGGAACCCCTAAAGATTAATGTCAAATGGTCAACTACCTAAAAAGAATTTATAGAAGATCTTTAAAAAGACTTTAAAAATCAAATGACAGAGATGGAGGAAAAACTAAAAAAGAAAATAAGAATAATCCAAGAAAAATAAGAACGGTATGAAAGGAAAGTCAACCAACTAGAAAAGGAAATCCAGAATCTTAAGGAAGAAAATGACACCTTGAAAATTAGAATTGGGGAAAGTGAAACCAATGAAATTATAAGAGATCAAGAAATGATTAAACAAAATACGAATAATGAAAAAATAGACGTGAATTTGAAACATCTTATAACCAAAACAATAGATTTGGAGAATAGATCAAGAAGAGAAAATATAAAAATAATTGGACTTACTGAAAGTTACTATCCAAAAAAAAAATTCTTGATAAAAAAATACAAGAAATAATTAAATTGTCCTGGAGTATTAGAACAAGGGGAAATAGAAAAAAAAATCCACCTGTCACCACTTAAAACAGATAATATGAGGAAAGCTCTTAGGAATATCATAGTCAAATTCTAAAAGCCCCATTTCAAGGAAAAAAGATCAAAAGAATCAAGATTAAAACTATTTAAATATGATGGTACCACAATTAAAATTACACAAGACCTATGTACCAGCAATGAGATATTCACAATGCCCACAGTGGTTATGAATATGCTGGTGTGGTTGTGAATCACAAAATGTAACAGGCTCTCCACATGGAGGACAGAAGCAAAACATTTATTCAAATATCAGAAAACTAAATCCCAAAACAAGAAAGTCAAGGTCATTACAGTAACCACAAACTTGGTATACATAGTCAATGCAGTGAACACCCATATTCCCAAGCCTTCAAAGCAAAAAAGGCTCCCTCAAGCAAGGATCCTCTTCTCTCACTCACTTCCTCAAGCAAGGATCCTCCTCTCCTCACTCACAGGAGTTCCTCAGCCTCCACGCTGCTTGTTTCCAGCAATTCCAGCTCCCAGCAGTTCTTGTTCCCAGCAGTTCTGGCCGGCTTTCAGAAATTCTCCAGCTCCTTGTAGTTCTCAGAAGTTCTCAGGATCCTAGCAGTTCTCTCTCTCAGCAATTCTGAGTGTCTAGCTTGGGCTTTTCCTTACATATGGGATTAGCTCCTCCCTGTCCTGCCCCTTCCAGTTACATTAGCAACTTACTCCCACTGTGGGATTCCCAAGTTCTAGGTTTTGATACTTGATATAATCATGAACTTGAAACAAGGTGCTACATAACTGTTTGCTTGCCAATACAAGGGGCATGGAAGATCTTCAAATCCCCATTACCATTACAACCTAGCAGCAGAGACAGTAAAGGACCATAGGTCTTGGAACATAACATATCAAAGACCAAAATAACTGGGACACAAGCCAAAAATATCATATCCTGCAAAGTTAAGTGTTATACTGAATAAAAAAAAATGGACATTTGATAAACTCTCAGACTTCCATGATTTTATTTAAAAAATTCTGAACTTAGTAGATGATTTGACATGCAAGAAGCAATAGAAATATAAGGAACATAACAAAGACTGATTATAAGGGATCCATAAGGACAGACTGTTTACTTTTTATATATGTAAAATGGATGGCTATGATTCTTATTAATAGCTGGGTAGTTCATAAGAAAGATTGGGGTAAACCTGAGTATGATATGAATTTAAAAGTTAAAACCATTTAGGAACAGCTTAAACAAGTAATTATTTTATACAAATGGGATGCAAGAAGAAGAATTCATACAGAGTAATTAGATGGAGGAGGAGGTCTAGTAGTTCTAAAAAGAGCAATTATTTTATACAAATGAGGTGCAAGAGGAAGAAATGATACAGAAGAATTAAATGGGGGAGGAGGGCTGGTAGTTCTGGTAACCTACTTTGATTGAAAATGAGTTTAAGAGATGTAGGGCGGAGCTAAGATGGCGGAAAGTAAGCAGTAACTTCTCCAAGCTCCCCAAGAATTTCGTCCTTAAAAGCTAAAAAGTAAATTTGAGTGGATTTAAGAGTGACAGAACCCATTGGGAGACAGAGAGTGAAAAATTCCCAGCCCAGAAAAGTGCCTACTCAGGTCGGGGCAGGGAGAACACAGAGCACACAGGAGTGGCACCAGCGCAGACCTGAGAGCAGAGCGTGGCAGACTGAGAAGCCCCATCCAGCAGACTCACCCAGCCAGAAGCTTCTGCAGCCCTCTCACCGTGGAGCAGAGGACCAACAGAACTGGGTAGGAGGGAACGCTGGGCGCATAGCAGGGTCAGTGGTTTTTCCTGGGGCTAGTAGCCCACCATCTGGATGTTTGAAACTACATACGCAGACGGGATGGAAGAATAAAATCTAGGTGCTCCCATCCTCCCTGACACAAAAAAAAAGAGTCCAGAGGTAAAAGCCCCATCTAGAGTACATTCTTGCATAAGTGTAAACAGCCCCAGGCTTGGAAATCACTGAGGAAGGGGGAAGGGAGATTGTACAGAGCCTAAGCCCAGGTGGGTGGAGCCAGCAAGCCCTAACAGCAAAAGAACAGGTGCCCTTTAGAACCACCTGGCCAATCAGCAAACTACAGCCCTGCCCTTCTACTACAGTGAGCCTGCCTGAAAAGCAGCCCAGAGAAACAGGCAGAAACCTGAAGGAGCCAGACCATCTCACTCCCATAAGTTACTCTGTGAACCTCAGGTAACTTAGGGGAAACATTGAGAGTCCTGGCCCGGGCCTCAGCCCACACACTCAGAGGCCACAGCTCATGAAGTTAACAACCAAACCCCTACCTCCTAGCCTGAGAAGCTCCTGCACCACAGAAGCAGATATCCACCTAAAAATACAGGATATAGGCAACCACAATTGGGAAGAAAGAAACTGCAAAGGCTAGAACCATCAAATCATTCTATAGTGAGCAAGAACAACCAAACTCAGAAGGCAACATGGACTCGACACACACACTGGAGACCACAGAAGGAAATGTGAATTGGTCTGCAGCCCAAAAAGCATTCTTGGAGAATCTCAAGAGGGATTTTAAAAATGAAATTAGAGAGGTAGAAGATAAATTTAAATCTACAGTGACCAAATTGGAAAAAAATTTCACAGGAGAAAACAAAGCTTTAAAAAGTAAAATTGGAGAACTAGGACAAGAGGTCCAAAATCTAACCAGAGAAAATACCTCCATAAAAATGGAGCACCAAAAACTAATTGAGGAAAATAATTCACTAAAAATTAGAATCAGTCAAATTGAAGCCAAGGACTCTAT
>CM053580.1:182230186-182306102 GCA_028627135.1 Pseudochirops cupreus | reverse complement strand
TCCCCTGAACTAGGTAAATGGTATTTGATTGATTAAAGTAAGATTGTTAACCCATTTTGAGTTGCTTTCCTTTAGAAAAGCAGATCTAAGAACCTGTGCTAGCAGCCACCCTGGGGGTGCTGGGGTGCTTGCTGTTACAAACCCCCTAAAAAGGTAACAATATAGGATGATATAAAATAATTCCTAAGTGACTAGTGTAAGTAGGAAGAAATGAAGTCATTTCTGAATGGAATGGTCAGAGAATGTTATATCTACAAGGTAGAATTTAGTAACTCATAGGAATATAATGGAATTTGGAACTAGAAGACATTTTAGAGATAATATAGTTGGCCCTTCTCAAATTATGGAAGAAGAAACTGAAATCCAGAGAAGTTAAATGACTTGCCTAAGACTATGGCTACTTAAGTATTTCAGCCAAGCTCTAACTTGCCTGAGTCCTTTGACTCCAGAATGAATGTCGCACTTTTTCTACTGAACCACTTTTTTGTATCCCATACACCAATGCTAACAGATATGCAGTTTTAATTAGAGAAATAATCCCAGAGAGAGAGAGATATTGTCTTCTAATCTCTCCAAGTTGAAGAAGACCTTTCTTATAATGACAATTTTGATGGAGTCCTAATAGACTTGCCCCCAGTTTCAATATTCTAACTTCATTATAGACCCCACTGAACAGCAGGCTCACTGTACCTACCTAGTCCCCCTGCCAATATCCTAACTTATTCATATATGCATCACTGCTCACTGGAACAACAGGTGTGTCCATGAATTCTTAGTTCCCACAGAAACAGCAGGTGTGTCTATATGATGGGATCCCAACCACAAGTGTTTTCTGGTACTCAATCACAATCACATCATCCTTCTAGCCCAGACAGGACCACAACATATTACTATTCCTCTTGACCAGACAGCACCACAATAGTTAGCCAGTCAGAAGACAGCACTACCAGGATGTAGAGCAGGATGCTTCACCACCAAACCACAGCAGGCGTCCACCCTATGATAGTGCTTGTGCAGTAATAGTAAAGAACTGACCTAGAGAGAACTAATGATGTAGAAAGGCATATCATAATATCATACATATATACCCCCCTAAGTGGGTTTTTTTCTGTATGCATTGTGGATAATCACATGAACAATTCCACTGCAGCTGGGATCCCTCCCCTATTACCTACCTTAACAAACTCCTCCTGTCTTTTTAATATTCATAATTTTCATTATGTAATTTCATCTTTACTCTATAAAAATCTACCTTGCTTTCTCTGAAGTTGATAGTTCCTTTTGGAAGCATCCTCATGGAACCATGAGAAGCATCAATTTCAATGAATAGCTATATTTGGATTGGAGGTGATCTGACTGAATCCTTCAAGACAGTTCCACTACAACACATCATGAAATTCCAACAGTTTTGGGGGTCCCACAGTTTAAACTGCAACAATTTCAGCCAAAGTAATAATTTTAACAAGACTTAAATGAATTTCACACTTTAAATTGTAATTATTTATCAGTTTCTCACCAATTTATGAAATTCTTAAATTTAATCATGTAGTACAATGGTTGACTATTCCTTCCCTAGGGACTGTCCAGCAAACTTGTTCTTTTCTCTATGGCATAATGATCAAAGTGGTGGTGCAGTCTCAGATAATATCAAGTATGCAACCTAACTCACAGGTTAATAGTGAAGGTCAAATGAGATAATGTGTATTTGATGTTTTGTAAAACACAACACGCTAAATAAATGATGTGAATCCGTGGCTTCCCCTGAGGAATTGACCTTAGAGTCCGGAAAGACATATAAAGACATATGGATATATGCAGCCTAACCTCTCAGTGTCCTTGGCAAATCTCCAAATCCCTAAATTGCAGAACAGTTGCCATCCAATACTGATGGAGTTTCCTTACTGAGAATTTACCCACAACAATGAAATTAAAGATTAGCGCCAAATAAATAGAAAAGGTTTTGTATGGGACTTTTGATTTCATTGGTATAGGGAATACTCTTTGAGGAAATTTCCTCCCAGAAAAAGCAAATTGGTAATTGCTTTTCAATTTATTGTTCTGGAGAATTGCCTGGAGCATTGAGAAGTTAAGTGACCCATGTGGTGCCACACAACCATAATGTGTCAAAGTAGCAATGTTGTCCCAGGTCTTTCTGATTCCAAAGCAAGTCCTGGAGGGATGCATCTATTCAGATCAGAGGATCATATGTACATCACAGATTTAGAAATCAAAGGAACCTATAGTTCATCTACCTTCTTCATTTTATATGTGAGGAAATTGAGTCCAACTGAGGTTAAGAGGCTTGCCTCAGGCCGAACAACTATCAAACTCCAGAGACGAATGTTAAACTCATCCCAAGTCCCAAAAACTACGGGTCTTTCCTTTAACCAAAGGATCTTAACCTGGGACCCATAAACTTTTTGTAAAATATGTTTTTATAGATGTATTTCAATTGGTTTCATTCAAAATCCTATAATTTTTTATTTTATATATTTAAAAACATTATTCTGAAAAGGGGTCTACAGACTTCTCCAGATTGCCAAAGGAATTCATCTCTCCCACACATACACAAACGGTAAATACCCCTTTGCTACATCATGTTACCTCTTCCTAAGCCATGTTGACTTTGAGGTTAGAGACTCATTCCAAGCACCAAAAGAATTTCATTTCTTTTTTTTTATTGAAAAAAATAATTAATTTTTAAATGTCCCACAGATTCTTATCAGAGTAACTTCTCTATTGTACATTCAAAGGACTCTGGAGCAAGCCCACATACCTTTGCCTTTTCAGAGCTTCTGCACCTGTGTTGGAAGTGTTACTAATATTACCTGTCCCTCCCAGCTTCACCATTCTGTAAATCTGATAAAGTCTGGCTGGATCCCTCTTGTCTTTTGCCAAACTTGATAGGACTGCTCACAGAGGCTTTTGCCATCCAAAGCACCATTAGAGAAGCTCAGAGATGTGTGAATTCATAAGCTCAGAGCAGCTGTGACTTTATGGCAGAACAACTCAGTGTGTCCTACAGGTAGAAAATACTGACAATTCCAAAACCTCCCCCAAAATAGACTTTCCAAAGTTGCCAAATAGGGAGTTTGTCAAGTTTACATCTTGTCATTGGGTATGTACTAATCATGACCGTATGTCATTTGAACTTGGCAATCCTTCTGAGCCTCATTTTTCCTCCTGGGTGATTGCCACAAGTTGGTAATCATATTTTCTCTTGATTATCTGTAATCTCAGTCTCTATAATTCTTGAATAAGGATTTCTAACTCCAAATAGCTCCAACTCTTTACCAGAGTCACTCTGAAATTTGACAGGGAACTTTTATATTAAACAACTTGCTTTGAGCAAGACAGTGATGTTACATCATATCTCCAACAAGATCTCTCCTTTGGTTATCCTTGTATGTCTTTGAGCTTTTCTACTTTTTGAGGGTTCTGGGTCCCTTTTACGCATGTTTGTTTTTGAAATTTTCCTTTTCCTCTTGAGCTTTGAATCTATCCTTATTCTTTCATTCACATTCCAACATTTCCATTTTCCTCATTTTTTTTACATCTTATTTAACCCATTATAATTTTGACAGGTTTCTATATTTTAAAATTGCTATATATCTAGCTTATTGCTCTATCACTATTTCCTTGATACACTATTAGGGTTTTTGTTGTTGGTGTTGCTGTTTTTGCCAAACACCAGCTTCAATACGTCCTCCAACAGAGACTATAGATCAGAGGTGGCAAACCTGCAGCCTCAAGGCCACATGTTGTCCTCTAGGTCCTCAAGTGCAACTCTTGGACTGTATCCAAACTTCACAGAATAAAATCTTTTAGATAGATAAATACATAGATAATATTAATGAAGCCTGCACTATGAGCCAGACATTATACTAAGTGAAAGGCATACCAAAAGAAAATGGTTCCTACTATCAAGAAGCTTACATTCTAATGGACAAAAATAATACATAAAAAAGGAAGTGAGGAGTAAAAGGTAGGTAACCCACCAAAGGGTAAATGAGTAGTGTGACTAGGATGTCTGACAATATGGTAGTTCCAGAAAAGGATTCAGCAGTTACTTTAATATGGAAGTGAACCAGTGGAAGGTAAAGAGATGAATGATAACTCCCATTTGTGGTTGTTTGTTCCTTCATTCTCAAAGAAGACCAATGATATTAGTAGAGTGATGTCTTGACTAACAAGTGAATTGAATTTAAGTGAGGCAGAGCTGTATAGAGTCATTAGTCTCATGCCTCCAAAGTAATCTAAGTTCAGAGGAAATAAATAGCTCAGAATAATTGGCGAAGTCCCTAGATGCAGTGGGGAAACTTGACCTTTGTAAATTAAGGTCTTTCCTAGGTCTCAGCTGGTCTGAGGCAATGCCCATTCAGTAGTTAAAGGCTAGGTAAGTATTGAGGGGAAAGATGGCACAGTTTGTCTTCACAAAAGAATTAATCTTGGAGAGGAAGACCCTTAGAGCTGCTGACCAGAACAGAAACAATTGCTATTCATACTCACTCTGAACCATCAAACCCAAATAATGAGCATATGAGACTTGGACTAGGACCTATTGTTGTTACTTTCACTTAACTAAACTTTAAAGAAAAATGAGGAGAAATGCATAATCAAAGGCATGACATAGTATCTCAAGTTCTTGGGATCCATGAATTATCTCTGATCAAAATAAAAATTTTAGAAATAATTCAGATATTCATAATTCTAATGATACTTAGGAAAGATAAAGACTAATAGGAACTGAACTTAAGCTTATCTAAACCAATCAAAACAAAAGTTTTTGCTTACAGAAGCAAAACTTTAACTTCTTTTCTTTTGCCACTTGCATTTCAAACAGTAGCTCCATTATAATAAGAATTTCAAAAAGAAGCACTGGAACATCCACTAGGTTATTGAACTGTTTTCGGTGCAAGAACTCAGGACAAAAATAATTAAATTATTGGTCAATGTTCATTTGTCAGCCCTCAAACTAAGTGGACAGCTAGCACAGTATGCTATTACAATGATTTCCCCTTTTGCATAGAAATGATTTTTATTTAAATAGTAGAGACTTTTCTCTGAAGAACATGTAATGTATTTCCCTTTCATTTTTCATTATGAGGTTGAAGTTGTGAGTTAAGTGGATTCCCCTCCAGTACTCCAAAAGAGAAGAAATTATATGGGAAATACTCAGCACAATAATATCAAACTAAAATATATCAAAGCCTTTGTGAAAGCCATTTATAACTGAGAAAGTCATTATTATTCCTTTATATTTCAGCCTACACAGTAAAGAGATTCATTCAAGGTAGGCTTCCAGAGAAAGTAAGATCTACCTAAGCTTTGAGGTGGTCCTTTTATAACGTACAATTAAGTTGTTTTGACACTCTAATAATACAAAGCAGTTTTGTCAGTATGTGCCCATCTGACGACCTAAATTACTGAACAGTATGAGTCTTTTTTATTTAATAAATTGTTTTTATTGATAAAATTCTAAGTGGACAGACATAACTCTTAAAGGGTCAATATTGGAACCTAAAAAAAAAAGGTTCATTCCCTTCCTGTTGGTGAAAATTGTATATCATCATCATCAGTAATGTTAATTAGTGAAAGTATAGTTGAGATAGTAAAACTTTAATTTCAATCTCCAAGATGTCATCAAAGGTATTTTTCCTTGCTTTTCACTGCTCTCCTCTCACCTTAATTCTAGTCTCTCTTTCCTTCCTCACTGTTCACCAAATAACCACAGGGGAAATCAGAATTAGACCTATATTTTTGTTATATATACAACAACAATACCTAAATGGATATTTGATGTTAATATAAAATATCATATTTTAAAAATAGAGAAGAATATCAGGAAATACTTAGTGTGGCTGGAGGTAAAGAGGGAGAATTTGTAAGCAGAGAAGGGATGGAGGTGATCACAGGAGATAAGATGGACAATTCAACTTTAGTGACATAACATTGAAAAGCTTTTGTGTGAACAAAATCAGGATAAATAAATATATAAAAGTAGTTCTTTGAGAAAATAAAGTTTTTACAATCCATCCTTTTTGTGAGTCTTTCTCCAACAATCTTACAAATTTCCTCAGGATTCAAAATAGCAGCTTATGGTTTAGATTTATCCACAAAAAGGCAACTATTCTCTGAAGACTGATTGAATAATCAGACTTTCTCTCATCAGACATTTATTGCTCCAATAAATCATTGTTTTTGCACTGCAAGTAAGATGTTTTCAAAAAACCATGAGTACTTTTGTTCTTTCTTCAGAAAGTAAGATGCCCTATGAAATGGTGTTTATCTAGAACAGCAGTTTTCAACCTGTGGGTTATGTTCAATTTGTAACAACAAAAATATATCCTGCATATCAGACATTTACATTACAATTCATAACAATAGCAAAATTACAGTTATGAAGTAGCAATGAAAATAATTTTATGGTTGGGGGTCACCACAACATGAGGAACTGTATTAAAGGATTGCAGCATTAGGAAGGTTGAGGACCACTGATCTAGAAGATCCAGTGTTCTAACTTGAATTGAGGAACTCTTCAACTTGGAGTTACTTATTAGAAAACTCTCAAATCTAGTACTGCCCAGAATACTACTTTCTCTACTTAAAAAAAAAATTGAGGGAGCTAGATCTAACAATGCTGAAGGTATTCAAAATTGTCCTTCAAAAACAATGGAATTCAAAAAACAGCATCCTTAGACTTCCCTTTCAGGTCACATGAAAGTATATCCTACACAGGGAGCCAGGATTAATTAGAAAGAGAAAGAAGTAGAGAACTCTCTGTAGAGTCAATGTAATATTTACAGTGCCCATGATCATGATAAAGACTTTGACTATAAATATTGCTTGATGTTCAATGGCAAAATATACCAAACTCTCCATATAGAGGACAGAATTGAAGCATTTATTTAGACACCAGAAAAACTGAATCCCAAAACCAGTAAGCCAGTTCCATCATAGTACCAAAGACATTCAGAAGTCATAATGACACTGAGAGCCACAGCACCCTTTAGCCTTCCTACAAACCAATAGAAGATCACTATTTACTCACAAACCTCTCTCTCTCCTTGCCTGATAACCACTTTCTCTCACCATCTGGTTAGCTCTGGCTACCAGCTTCCCATGGGCTCTTCTTCCCTTCAGAAAACTCCTCCCACCATCGGCTCCATGTGACTACATTCAGCCTATTAGGGGGCAGAGTTTATCTTCACAGCACGGAAGCTTCTTGTGGGCTCTGCTCCATCCTTCAGGAAATTCCCTCCATCACAGGTTCCATGTGATTACATTCAGCCTATTAGGGGGAAGAGTTTATTTTCAAAGCAGGGGAAGTCTTCAAATTGTCCCCTAGGCCTTTTAAGGGGCAGGAAAAATCTTCAAATTCCCATTCCCATTACACTCCCCTCACAATACCTCTGAATAGATGTTTAAAAAAAAAAGGACTTGAACAAGTGCTTGTTGTGACATCCAAGAAAAAATAATAAGTCATTTTTTCTGCCTCTGTAAGCACAAAGAGACAGATGACTTTGACAGTACATTGTTTAAAGTTTTACCCCAGAATGACCTCAAAGAGCACACCCAAACAGGAGAACCTGTGCACCAGGGGAAATCTAGCAAACAGGGATCTGAAATTGTGTACTATTCAAGCACAGACACTAGTTGGTAACTCTATTTCTCATTACAAAGTTGGTTATAGATTGAAAATGATTGATCTAGAGAAGAGCACCTAGGCTTAGGAGTGGAATCTAAGACAAATGGCAGTCTTTAGATCTATTGCTCTGAATCAGCATAGGTTTCCAGCTGGCTGATAGTGGCCTAGTCTAGCAGCAGTCTATTGGAACTCCAACAGAGTAAAGTCCATTTATTGTTGGTCAGACCCAAACCAAAGCCAAGACATGACAGAGCTCAAACTAGAAGGGAAGAAATTAGACTTTGTCTTGGATCAGACCACTTTGGGAACACTGAAATCCTTCAGATCTCTACCCTTAATTTTCTTTGAGATCCTAGAATAATTCGATGCTCCTCCCCCAAAAAAAGCAGCAAAACTAGTCCAGATATTCCTTCCATATGTACCCTCATATCAAGTCCAAAGTTATAAAATAGGCTGGAAGATTAAGTAAAAAAAAAAAAAATCATGCCATAAAAAAGTGATATGATGACAGGGAATTTCAACAGAGTCAGAATAGAACGACTGATTCCAAAACATCCACAAGGAAATCATCAAAGAAAAACATAGCTTGGACACAAATTCAACAAAATTTCTGGAAAAAGAAAAGGCAAGAATTTTTTAAAATTAAATGAAATTACTGGAAAAAATAAAAAAGAAATGAGAATTATAGGATTGAGAATTATAAAAGGGGAATAATAGCCCAGCACTAGAGGTAGAACATCGCATATAAGCACAAACTCCAGGAAAATTAGAATGGGTCAAATAAAACTTAATGACTCCATGAAGTGACAATTTTTTTTTAATCAAAACACTAGAAAAATTGAGAAACAATGTAAGGTAATTCACACTAAATAACTAACATGAAAGTCATTGGAGAACCTGAAAGACATCCTCCCCACCTCCATCCTCAAAAAAGAATCCAGGCATTTTATTTTTAAAAAACCATATTTCAAAATATCTCAGAACCAGAGAGTTTATAAAGTTAGTCCTAGTATTCTCATTTTATTTATTTAGTATCAAATTCCTAATATGTTCCATGGAATACAAAGAAAGGAGGGAAACAATCTCTGCTCTGAAAAAACTCAATCAAATGGAAGAACAGAACTAGGGAGAATTCACTGGTTACAGCATGAAATGAAAATTACCAGGAATATCAGAGCCAAACTCTAGAGTCTTCAACTTCAAGAGAAAAAAATATACAGCAAGTAATCAGAAATAGATAATTCAAGTAACGAGGAGTGATAGTCAAGCTTACCTATGATTTAGTAGATCATAAAGGTGCAAATCTTTGAACATACTATTCCAGAAGGCAAAGGATATAGGCATATAACCAAGAATTACTTACCCAGAAAAATTGATTATAATCCTAGAGGGACAAAAATGGATATTTAATAAGAGAAAGGGCTTCCAAGCTATCCTGATGAAAAGACCAGAAGCTGCACAGAAATGTTGAAATATAAATACAGGAGTCAAGAGAAACTAAAAAAAAGATAAACATGAGTTGTCAAATGTAAGGTAATAATCCAGGATAAATTGCTTAAATTGTGATTTGAGAAGATTTCATATATATATATATATATATATCTTTATATATATATATACATATGTATGTATGTATGTATGTATGTATGTATGTATATATATATATATATATATATATATGTCCCTTGAGAACCCTATCCTCATTATCAGGGTTCATAGAGTCTGATTAGACAGATAGTGAGAATTTTTTCTATATGTTTTGATGATTTTAAAAGGAAGAATAAAAAGGAAGAAGGATAGATTGGGAGAAAGAAGGGGAAATGGGAACAAAAAAAATCAGAAAATTGTGTCACATGGATATAAAAGTAGAAGTCTATAGTAGAAGTCAATAAGAAAGAAGTAGGGACAGGGAACAGTTGGTACTTGAAGCTCACTCTCATCTGAACTGGTCAAAGAAGGGAAAACCACATGCAGATTTGGATACAGATGTACATTCAACTCAATTGGGAAACAGGTGGGAAAGGGGAGAATCAGAGGGAGGGAATAATCCCAAGCAAGACAAACTTTAAAAAACATTTAGAATAGCTCTTTCTGTGATGACAAAGAATTGGAAACTGAAGGAGTGCTCCCTAATTGGGGAATGATGGAACACATTATGTTATATAAATGTTATGGAACATTATTTTGTTTTAAGAAATCATAGTAATAACCATAATAGTTATCATTTATATAGTATTTTAAGGTTGGCAAACTGCTTTCATTTTATGTTTCATTTTATACTCACAACAACCATAAAAGGTAATGTTTTTATTTCTTTTTGTAGATGAAGGTCATGGGTTCTGAGAAGAGAATGGTTTAGATAAAGGAAAAGGTTCAGAGAAACTGGAAATACTTTTATGTACTGGTACACAATGAAATGAACAGAACAAAAAGTGTTTAAACAATGATAACAGTATTGTAATGAAAAACAACTTTTGAAAAATTTAGGATCCCTTATCAAAGGAATCATCAATTATGATCCCTGAGGACTCATGATGAAATATTCTAGCCACCTCCTGGTTAAGAGATGATCAACTCACCACAATTTGGAACATATCTATTTTTGGAGATAGACAATGAAAGAATTCATTTTGATTGACTATACATGTTTGTAAAAGGATTTTTTTTCTTTTTTAATTGAAAAAGTATAGGAAATAAAGGGGAATTTTGTTAATTAAAAAATAAAATTTAACTAAAGAATAAAATGCTCATATTTTTCTCTCATGTGCTTTCGTTATAAGGTCACCATTATGGTGAGAGGAACAAATTCTTTTTCTCATCTTGATGCATGATAGAAGAAGATATAATGGACAAGACAAAAAAAAATCCTTAAAATCTAAAACATCCAGATAGTAGGGCCAGATGGGAAAATACCTTACTCAAACAGAACAATAGCTACACTTACTTATATATCTTTCTAGAAAGTTCTAAAAACCCAAAAGGTCATATTACAATCTAACACAAATGTATCTCAGAAACTAAGCCTGTAAAAATAGATTAGAATTCAATCTATAGTGGGGTGCTGATTCTGTGGGCAAGAGGTAAAAAAAAAAAATCTTACAAAAACTAGACCATTTACAATTTTTATTGAAAACTGAGATTCAATTCAACTCAACTAAATTAATTGCTTATTATATGAACAGAACCATTCTAGCTGCTCAGGATGCAACCAAAAATACAAAACAGATCAATTTCAAGTTATTGATTATTTGAGGAAAAATGCACAAAATAACTATTGTGTAAGGGAAAGTGAGATAAATTCAAATGCTATGTTGAGACAGAGATATTAAAATTTTGAAATGAGATTGCTTGCAATTGGATGTGGTCAAAGGAAAGCTCCATGGAGGTAGTGGAATCTCATTCAAAACTTTAAGAAAAGAAAAGAGTTCAAGAAAAGGATCTGGTGGGTACAATCTATTTCAGTGATGTGGAAATAATCTAAGCAAATTTGGAGTAGGGGAGCAGGATAGGACAAGAGCAAAGGATGGAAAGCAATCCAGTTTTCTTAGAAGTACATCATGAGAAAAGACAGAAAATGTATTTTGGATTCAAATTAAAGAGAGCATTGAATGCCAGTGCTGATGAGGTTACTATCTACTTTATTGTAATTTTGTAACAAGGTCCTCTTCCTCCTGCTACACCAAAACCACCATGACCATTCTTATTCATGTTATTCTAAACCCCAGTCTTTTTTCTGTAGTTCCAGGCAGTGAAAAATCTGAAGTGAGATTACATGACAATTTCAAACATGGTGGTAGGTAAGAAGTTCAAAATGTGTACCCTTCTATGGAGGGAAAAGTGGGTAGAAAGAATCCATGTGTAATGGAGAGTGGTTACAAACAACAAACCAAAAAATAGGGGTTTATGAGAAAGAAGAAAGCAGGACACAGGAAATGGTACCAGCTACATAAAGAAGGGGGAAAAGGAGAAGAGGGAAGCAAAGGATTTAACAGTTACTAGAATCTACTCACAGCACCACAAGTAAATAAATTAAAAAACAAAACTATTTATTAAAAAGCTTGAAGATGCTTATAGGTAAGCAAAATTCAATTATGTTTTCAGAGAAACTAGCAAGATCCTGCTTAGAGATCTTAAAGCATTTACAACCAACAGATGCTAATAGTTGTCCAACAATGGTTTGAATTTGTCAGACAAATTCTTTTAGATTAGATTTGGATAGTAATAAATATGATTAGAGATTTTGGAAAAGTGGGCTCAAGTCCAATGAAGAAGTAACCAATGAAAAAGCAAGACAAATAAAAGATTCCTGCTCTAAGTAAAGGATGTTGAAACAGTATCTAGGGATTACAAAATTTCCAATCTGTATTTCTGCTTCACTTGTATGTGGAATGTATATTTGTAAATTGATCAAAATATTTGGAAAAGAAGCTTTGAATTATCCCTTTAATTAGATTTGTAATAATTAGGTGAGTCTGATATTTATTTTACAAGAGCTATTGAACGAATTCAGAAAACGGCTTCCCAGCCAAATTGCAACAATATCAATTATCCTTCATGTAGGTAAAAATTTCCTCCATGTCTTCTGAGAATGTGGAGATGAAAATTAAAGCCAGAACAGTGGGCTTGAGAACACATAAGGGACAATGAAATGGATTTTCACCTTAAGAATTTTGATGGAAAATAAAAGGAAATTTAATTAACCACTTTACGTTTGCATTATTGATTACCAGAAGGATTTTCACTGTCAAGAGTAAATGTCAGGTAGACTAATTATATTATTCCAAAATTTGTGTAGGAATTAGCATCTGACATTCTTGCACATTAAATACAAAAACACAGTTTTGTTTCCATAACTTTTTTTTCTTTCATAATGCTTCTTTCTCTTCAACTCCTTCTTATCTTTCACATCTCTGGGATAATGAGATGAAACTGAGCACAGTATTGAATGTAGATTGGTGGTACAGTGTTCTGTAAGTTTAAGTATGCAGACAGTGTGATTTTTATCTCTGCTCCACTAAGGGGTCTTTATAGCCACTAAGATTAATTATAGCTCACATCAATTTTGGCCTCTAGATGTCATGTAAAGAACATAACACTGGAGAGGGAGCTGCAGAATTTTGATTATGTCCATCAGAAACAGAGAATGAGAAGGAGGGGGGAAAAGAAAAGGGACTTTTTTTTCTCTTACAGAAATAATGCTAGGCAAGTAAAAGGCATATAAGTAGAAAAAAAATCATGGAAGCATGTTACTGAATGTCCAGTCATTTCAATTAATCAGCCCTTAAGATAAAAAAGAAGACAGATGAGGCCAGGTACAAGGTGCACACCATGCTAGCAGTCTCTAAGAGTTAAAGTGATATCAGTGACAACATTAATATAATCAAGGGAATACAACCAGTAATGCTGTATGCACATTTTTTGAGTTATAAACAAGATAAAACTTAAAATCTTTTGAAAATAAAAGGATATGGGTATGGAGGACTCTTAAGTTGTCATGTATTTTTTTCTTCAAGATATATTAATTTGAGGCTTGACAAATGAGTACTTGTTTTAAATTGGTGAACTAACTCCTTCACAACAAATAAATTGAAATGTGCTTCAGTCCATAAGCTCAAATGAAAAAAAAAAAGAAGAAACTTGATCTATGGCAGGCACATTGAGTAACAGAATAGTTTTATAACAGTTTGAAAATGTACTATATTGCTTCTTTCCTGTGTTTCTTACAATTGGAAGCTAATTTGTCATATTTTAGCTCCCCGGGTACTTAAGGACGAAGTGAAAGAGCCACAGGACCTCCTCTTTCCATTTGCAGCTATGGAGTACAGTGGACACCAAAAGCAAGGCACATAAATGTCTTTCAAGAAAAGCAGTGTTCTTGAGAATTTCATCTTCTATTACATGAGAGAACCAGACAGAACTGAAAATTGAGAAACCATTCAGAATAAGATAAAAAATAATAGAATAGACATAATAGTCTGCCCCTGTGAAGTAATACATCCAAGATTAGAAAAGTTTTCCAATCCAGAAAGCAGCAGCAATCTCATGTGAGGAGAAAATGGGATTATGAGGCAAAACACTCTGGTCCTAAAATAAGTACAGAATCATCCCCAGTGGGACCTCAGTAGTTTAATCAGGAATTGAATTTTTCTTCAGTTAGTTAGGGTTGAATTTCCTCACTCCCTCTGCCTACTGCTCCCAAAAGATTTACTAGTCTTAAATCATGTCCATATACTTCCTGGTCCTCCATTAATAATTATAGTTCTAATTAACTTATTTCATGATACTGAAAAGAAAATGGTGGTGGTTAAAAAGAGAGTTCACTTACTATAACTCATGACAACATGAGGCAATATGCTATACTGGAAAGCGTTCTTTCTGAGACTCAAGAGTCAAAGTAGGGACAAGTTATTGGTAATGTATAGCTATGAGACCCAGCAGAAGATAAGAACCATCTCTAGGTCTCCCTTTCTTCATCTGTATTTGGAGGAGTTGTACTATAATTGTCCTTCCAGTTCTAAGATTTTAGGATTTATTTATTAAATTAACTTGGCAGCTTTACTTCAGGAGCACAAAGTACTATACCTGGAAAGCTTGTCTAAAAGCTTTCAAATGCCACTTAAACCAGGAATGAATACAGAATGACAGAAAAAGGCCCTTACTAAGTTCAAAGCACCTTACTAAGCACTATGACTACAAGAAGAAAAGCAAAAGAGTCTTCGTTTTTAGTATTGTACATTTTTAACAGGATTGGATGTTGGACAATACAAATGAGAGGGTTCAACTGGAAGTCAAATAGAAAGGCTCCATGGTCCTATAATGCAGCAGCAAAGCAGATTGTTATCTTGTTTAATTTCTTTCCCCTGTTAAAAACATATTCATTGCTCATAGATGACTGTTTGACAGTGGTGTGATCTTTTCTGAATCTTCAGTAACTGTGGCTGCTGAAGAGAAGAAGCCTTCATCACTTGCAGAAGCAGTTACCAGATATTATTTCTATATGAGTTAATTCCTTGGATGATGACCAGAGTACTGGAACCAGGGATAGTAGTAGAGAAGATCGGAGTGATGCTGTTATTCCCGCAGTTCTTGGGGTGATGGTGGTAGAGAGCTTGCTGAATGCATTCTCCAAAGGAGTTACTCTCCTTGAGAATGGCTGGGAGGGGGCAGGCTGGAAGAAGAGCCAGTACTCTGGGAAGCCATTACTATTTCTAGGACTGTTAGACTCAGACTCCTAAGCTGTCATCACCAAAATTGGAAACAAGATATGGGAAGAAATGTCAGTTTGGCAAATGTCACTTCTTGTCTTTCCCTCAAGGTGCCTTTCTGAATGCCAACAATAATAAGCATCACCCTTACTATTGTTTTCCATGAGTCTTGGGCTTCCAACAGAAGAACTGAGCTAGAAGGAGGATTCTAAGATGAAAGAGACATAGTGAACAAATGAGGATCCGAGTTCTGCATATGTGTGAGTGATTTCATCCCAAATCTAAAACAAACTTACAGAAAATCATTCGTCAAAAAATATATACAATAACTGTAATAATAATTATTATATGCGAAGGACACTAAACCCAGACCTAATACCATGTAATTATAATAACAAATTTTGACTCCTCAGAAGAGATGAACATATTTTCCCTTTTTTCCTTGGAGATGTAAAGGACTGTGGGTAAAGAATGTTGCATGTGCTTTCATACATTTTGGTTGTATGTACTTAATTGCTTTTCTTTGTTACAAAAGAAATTTCATTGTGTAATGAATAGACGTATATCCAGGAATTATTATGATAAAAGTTAAAAGTTATTAGCAAAAATTAATTAATATTTTAAAGCTATCCATTTACTTCTATTTTAACCTCTTTCATGCCATTATCAATAATTGGCATTAGAAACTTATTTAGGACTTCAAGTCCAATCTCCTTATGTTATAGATGAGGGAATTAAAACTCAGTGTAGTTGTTCAATGTCACACAGATGATCTGCATCATAGTTTGTGCTAGAACCAGATCTTTTTTTCACTCAGAAATTAATAGCTGTGTAGAAGGAGAAAACTAAGGAATAACAGAAAACTAAGAAATAAAGGAGGGAAATAAAGCAAAAAAATCAACATGCCAAATGATAAGAATCACCCCTGACCTCACCCCCAAATCTCTGTTGTTTATATCAATGCAATTCAAAATCCATTTCAGAGTAAAGAGTAAATAGATATGCACAGTAAGCAAGAACTTATACACTCTTCCCATCTGCTCCACTTAAGAAGGAAACAATTTCTTCCCCTCTATACTCCACAGTGTGCCTACTGAAGTATGGACAGATGTTTCCCAAAACTCCAACTGAATGCAAAAGGATTCATGGGTGATTTGAGCATAAAGTAGAAAACCTATGACAGTAAATAGACTCAATAGCAAAAATTCCTGGATTCTAGAATGAAGTACATATAGTAACAGACTCTTTGTAATACATCTAAGTTTCTTATATATTCACTATTGGCAGCATTAATAGTAGACATAAAAGTCTTTTGCAAATGTTTTCCTACACTACATAAACTGCTAAAGGGAATTAATTTCTCCGTTCTGCAGTCTGTTCTGCACTTAGCCTGTTAGATGAATGGCCAATATCTGTGGTAAGGCCAGGAATAAAGAAAAAAAGGTTAACTCAAAAAATGTCTTCTGCTGTTTTGTTTCAATTTGAAAAAAAAATACACCCTTTTACTTTTCCTAGGGTCTCAAGTTAGGGTCATTAAGCTGAAATTGATCAAACAAAATGTCCTGTGGATAGGCAGAAAAGCTAGAATGTAATTGAACACTCACCCTCTGTTTCTATTTCACATTTTCATTTGCTATTCTGAATGTTTTCTAAGGAAAATTGAACTGAGACAAAATCAGTCAGCCAAGCTACTGGATGATCCAGATTCTTACCAATTCTAAATGAGAGAAGAGACAAATGAGAAAATGCCAAGACAAGATTTAAAGGGGGAAAAGATAGAGGAAAAACCCTGGAAATTTTCTCTTCTGCTTTGTGCCTCTCCAGGGAAAGTATAGTTTTACAGGCAAACAATGCATTTACTCTGATTTCAGTACTCTAAAAGATGGAGAGGCAAAATGATATTATGGAGAGAGTGCTTGTTTGCAGTTAGAAAACTCAAGTTCAAATTTCACCTCAATATCTCTGGGTCTCATTTTCTTCATCATTAAAATGAGGGGGGTTAGACAAGTATCTGGATTGTCCATGGGCCAAATCCTACCCTCAAGCTGAGCGTTTTTTTTTTTCATTTTCAAATAAAACTTCATATAAAAATATAAAAAGAAATTCTTGGTTCAAGTACAAAAACATGTTGGTGGATAGGATTTGGTTCTCAGGCTATAGTTTGCCCCCCGGCCTAGATGGCCTATAAGGTCCCTTACAGCTCTAAATGTTAAGGCCTATAACCTTATTGGTGTGTTTTCCCTTCCTTGATGCATATCTCACCCCTTCTATGTGTTATTAAATGACTTCAGAAAGTACAGGGAGCCCATCAAGTGTCGTTTTGTCATATAGAAATCAACAGAAAGAATGCAAACTTACATTGCACCTGCTACTTTCTATGATATTAGGCTTGACAAATATCTGTGGGCATCTTTATCCCACTCCATTTTTTTAGTTTAAAGTCTTCTTGTTCAAATTTGCAAGACTTCAGGCACTGTTGAGTTTTTGGTTTTTTTTACTAAGCTTTTTGTTGAGTATACTCCATCACTGGCCAGAAGCCCACCATTTCTTAAACTGTGCTTTAGAAATATAAATTCTCAGATAGCATGTTCTTAGCTATATGTTCACTTTCCAACTTTGCCATTCTCGTTAGAATTCCCCATTTGCTGTTCACAATAGCGATGAAAATGCTACCTTTACTCTAAGGTATGATGTTTTTGTGTAGTACTTAATAAATCAGCAATATTTTCTAGGCTGATAGGAAACATGATGGGCTGCATAGAGTACTAAAGTTATAATCGGGAAGACATAGATTTAACTCTTACACTTACTAGATCTATAACCATGAATGAACAAGTCACATGACCTCTCTGAACCTCAGTTTCCTCATCTGCAAAATACAGATAATAATACTCTGTCTTCCTCAGTGTCAACCTCATAGTATTATTATAAGGGTCAAATAAGCTATACCCACCCCCATCCATTAAATAGGCAAACATAAGAAAATAATGAGAAAATAAATGTCCAAATTGTCAGAAGTTGGTAAATTGATTCATATCTAGCCTTTGGCCAGTGTTGAATTTTCTGATTTCTTTTTATCATTTGTCAATTTGATGAGTATGAGATGGCAGCTCGTTTGATCCATTAGCCTGTGCTCCTGAATTAGACTGTGAGCTCATTGAGAGCTGAGATTCTTTTATTTTACTCTGAACTTAAGAAATAAGCAAGCATTTATACAATATAGTAAAATAGAAGGGGGAAAAGATTGCACATGAAATTGCAAGCCTATTCCTTTTAAACATATAATAAAGTGATTCCTGCAGTTTCCAGGGTTTTTTTTTTCTACCACAAAGAAAGCTCTATAAATATTTTAGAACATATAGGTCCTTTTTTCCCCCTTATCTTTGGATGATCTTTTATCATCCATATCTAGAATGGAATGGCTAGATCAAAGAGCATAGGCAGTTTAATAATTCTTTAGGCATAATTACCCATTAATCTCCTAATAGTTCTCTTTTTTGGTATTCCCAATATTTAGTACAGTGCTTGGTATATAATAGCAGTTGGATTCAATGTTCTTTTCATTAATAAATGAATTTTTAAATTAAAATATTAATAAAGCATTAATAAATGTTTGACTGAATCATATGATATTCCTATGAAATATCACTACATGTTATTATCCTTATTTTATGGATGAAGAAAATGAGGCTCACAAGTGAGCTTCTTCTTCCTTCCATCATCTTGCCTACTTTGACAAGAGTAATAGTGTTTTGGTTTAGATTTGACTTTATTTATATGCACGCGGCCTTGGTAGTAGAAAGGAAATGATCACAATTGAAAAAAAATGCATTTCTTGCACATGAAATGTCTTAAGTTCACGCAACTTAAACTGTCAGCAGTGAGAAAAAATGTAGGGTGAAAACTTTCTACAATTGAAAGACCATCTGTCCAAAATAGCTCTCATTGGCAAAAACTAAAGATGTCTATGCCGTTCCTTTTCACTTGCCTTCCTCAGCTCCAGAAGACTGGGTGCTTCCCTTGCAGGAAGAATATCAAAATGATGAAAACAATAAGAGGTCACCAATATTTGAACCTCATAGATCTCAATTATCTAAGCATAGAAGAAGAGATGGAGGGGATAGAGTTAGAGATTGCCTCACTTCTAAGGAGGTTAATGATCATCAGAAATGGCACATGGAGTTTCACTCCAAAATTCATAGCAATCTAGTAACAAAAAGCTCAAAACAAAGTATGTGCCCAATGATTGGGGAATTGGGGGGAGAGAGAGAGAGAAGGAAAGAGAGAGATATCATGGGAATGTAACAAAATATCACTGTAACACACAGAGAAACATGGAACAATCTGAAGCAAGGAAAAATACTAAAAGTTCAGGTCAAAAACAACTAACACTTTGGTGTTAAAAAGTGGTTCTCAACCTGGGGGTTACGTTCAATTTGTAACCATGAAAATACATCCTGCATATCAGACAGATTCATAACAGTAGCAAAATTACAGTTATGAAGTAGCAACGAAAATAATTTTATGGTTGGGGGTCACCACAACATGAGGAACTGTATTAAAGGGTCGCAGCATTAGGAAGGTTGAGAACCACTGTGCTAAAGGGTTCCATTTAGACCACATATCCTTCTTTTCTGTTTTTAATTAGCAAGCTACAAAAATGGAAAGTTAATTTTTTTACTATAATTCATAAATAATATATTAGAAGATAAAACAAAACAAATAAGTTTGCATTTGGAGGGGATGGGGAGCAGGAACCTTGGAAAAAGCAATTCTAATCTCGTTGTAGAGTTAGAAAACAACTGAAAAGAATTAAGAAGTGAGTAGCTGTGGAAGAAAAAAATGGAGGCAAATAATGCAGATAAATTTTTCTCAGAGTTAGGAAGTAAAAGGCAGGAAAAATATAAGAATTAAAGGAATAATAGAGTCACATGATATTTTTTAAAGTAGATACAGAATCAGAACTATAACTATTATGAGGTTATCCCTGTAAGCCTCTTTCCTCATCTGTAAAATAAAGGGCATAGACCAGAAGACCTCCAAACTTATGATCCTATTATCCTATAAATTGGTCCTCAGACATCAAAAGTGGCGATGGGATGTCATTCAGGCAAAATGAAAAAAAACATAGGACAGTTAACAGTACAGACTCCTCAGGTTCATCTACCACTGCCTATTTTACAGGATTTAGGAAAATCAACACAAGCTGATTATTTCCTCTTCCAAAGCCAAAGTGAGCTCCAATACATTGAATGCCTCCTAACCAAGTCAAGGCCTAGAGGTGATCATAATGACAGAAATTTTGGGAGGCCCCCAATTTTTTAACTACACAACAGGGAAGGAGCTAGATACCTAAACATAGGAGAATGAGAAAGGGATAAAATGCCAGGTTGTCCTTTCTCTGAGATGTGGACGTCAGAAAGAGGAATCTCCTATCTCCACATGCCCCAGGTAGGAGACTGGAAGTTGAGTAATCCTTGAGAGAGACAAAGCTGGCAAATAGACAAGAAGTGATAGACTGTTGGCTTTTAGGCAACTGTCAGAGGCTCCTATTATCTTCCTCCTCATAAGAGATCACCTTTGCTGTTAGATAAGGTCTCTTCCCCATTTCCTTTGCATCTTCTACCTTTGATAAAGGCTAAGCTTCATACCCTCTCTGAGAGTTCCAGGGGTTGCATCTATCAATAAATAGGGATGATGGTGATTGATGTATTTCAGCAGATAGACATGTAGAAGAAGGGTTCTGTAGCAATACGTCTTCCTTACCTGACATTTTAGATCCTTAGTATCAACACATGGCCTAACTAGCACCTAATGAAGAATAATAATTGCTAACAAGGGGAAGGTAGCACCCAATATTTAAACTCCTTTTGACAATGAAACTCTTAGAAAAAAAGATACTTCTGTGCATTTCCTCTGCTTCTTCACCTCCCAATACTTAACCTCTTGCAATCTGTCTTCCAACCTCACCATTCAATTGACCTTTCTCTCAGAGTTAAGAGTTCTCTCTTAATTGTGATATCCAATATCCTTTACTCTCAGTCCACATTGTTATTGACTTCTCTCCTGTTTTGATAGTACTATCCACATCCTCTTCCTGAATATTCTCGCTATCTTCCTAATTCTTCTCCTACCTGGCTGACCTCTCCTTATCAGTCACCTTTGTTAGATCAATGTAATTGTCCTTCTACCTACATATAGAAGTTTTATGCAATGTTTTGTACTGGAATTCTTCTTCTTCTTCTTCTTCTTCTTCTTCTTCTTCTTCTGCTTCTGCTTCTGCTTCTGCTTCTGCTTCTTCTGCTGCTTCTTCTTCTGCTTCTGCTTCTGCTTCTGCTTCTGCTTCTGCTTCTTCTGCTTCTTCTTTTTTGGTAAACTTGTGGGGATCTCATCAGCTTCCATCCCTTCCACACATAGTCAACTTCAAAATAAACATGTCCAAAATTGAAGTCATTATTCCTCCCTGCCAAAAAAGTCCCACTCCTACTCTGAACTTTCTACTTCTATTGAGGCAACAATCATTCTTCTAGTTTCCCAGGTTCACAATTTGGTGCCTATCCTCTACTCTCCTCAGTCCTCACTCAGTCCACAATATTCAATCAGTTGCCAAGGATTTTTGGTTCTTCTTTGATAATATATTTCACATTATTCTCTTCTCTCCACTCACACAGTCACTACTCTAATGTATTTCCTCATCATATCTTGCTTAGACTATGACTAGAGACTAGAGAGTCCTAAATAGACTTCCAGCATTACCTCTTCAGTAATTCTATGCATTCCCAAGCCAATGTCAGATCTAATACACTGGTTTCCTCCCACCCCAGTCAAAGTTTAGAGGTGATCAAAATGACAGACATGTTGGAAGGTCCCCCTATTCCAAAATATTTTTTCTAAGGCACAAGTCTGGCCATAGTATTTTTAGACTTTAGAAGTTTCAGTATCTCTCTATTGACTCTAAGATAAAATGCAAACTACTTAGCTTGACATTTAAAGTCCTCCTATCAGGCTATAGCCTAACTGTTAGTATTCCCTCCTTCCTCAAATAATCATATATTTATCTATGTATGCATGGTATCTCCTGCCCCAAGTGGAATACAAACTCTTCAAGGGAAAGGTTTGTGTTGTTCTTTTTTTACTATTATTATTTTTCTTTGTATCCCTAGCACCTAGTGCAATATCTTGTACAAACTAAATATTTAATAAATACTTGCTGGATTAGACCATAAGCTACCAGGAATGAAAGCTCTCCTTATCATGCCATTGTCCTGGGTCCTCAGATCGGATACTGAGTCAGAAGCATCTATGTTCAAATCCAACCTCAGACACTGAATAGCAGCATGACTATGGGTAAGTCATTTGACAGCTCTTAGTTTCAGTTTCTTTGTCTATAAAATAGATATGGCAATAATAGCTATAATACTTGACATATATCATTTTAAGAAGAAAATGAAATAATATATGTAATGTGCTTAGCAGATTTAAAGTTCTCTAAATAAGTTATTATGATTATTACTATTATTATTCCCCAAAGTGTTGTTTTAATAGATTAATATCAAACTTGGAGGGAAAATTCTAGGAGCAAGAGCAAGAATTCCATGCTTCATTTTGTCCTATGCATCATTTTAATTGACCTTTCCTATGAAGACATAGAGCACACATACATTTATCAAATATGTAAGTAACATAAAACTAAAAGAGATATTAACAAAAGTCAAAAAGATCTCACACTAGAAAGATTAGCCTAAATTAGCAAAAGAATATTTAATAGACATGAATGTGAAGTCTCACTTCATTTCCAAATAGCAACTACACAAATGAAGGATAGAAGGAACTGACTTAGCAATTCATGTAAGAAAAACCCTAGGAAGTTTAACTGCTAATCCAACCTTGAATATGATGTAAAACAGTGTGCTGGTAGGAAATCTATTGTAATCTTTATGTATAGGAGACAAAGAGTTTACTATAATGACAGAAATTCCAGCACAAGATTCCCCATTTGTCTACTTATCAAAGACTTATCAAAGCTTCAAAAACTTTTGGATGGTAGGATATCATGGGAGTTGACAAGGAAGGGTACATTTGTTTATCCTGAGCCTCAGATAAAAGAAAAGACTCAGACAATGGGGAGATGAATGTTTCCTATCTTTATGATAGGGAAAGGGGAAAAGAAAAGCACTCACCCTAACCCAGATAGTTGTCAGGGCTCAACATCCTCTATGGAGAGGAATAAGAAAGTGTCTTATATTAAAAGAGTGTTTAGAGCATCTCCTAGGTGGAGCAATGAGGCAGGTTAAAAAAAAAAAGAATTACTAAAGAATGTGATGAATAGTCTCCAGAAGCCTGGTCAACTAGTCTTTGAAAGAAATAATTGTAAAAAGAGCAGTAATAATAGCCTCTAGGAGTGCAGCCTGGGAGGTCTAAAGCTAAAAGATAATTTTCCTAAAGCAGCAGAAAGAAGTGGGGCAAAGATTCACCAGTTATCAGGGAAGCAGCCTGAGGCAAGGAGAAGCAGAAGAAGCTAGTGACCTGATGGCAATAAAGGTATTACTTTAGCAGTAAATCGAAGACAGACTGGTTTCCCACCACTGAGTGGTGGATAGATTATTGTTTGTCCTTCATTCTCAAAAGGGACCATGACATGAGGGAAGTGATGCCACAACATGCAAGTGAGTTGGATTTAAGTGAGGGAAGGCTGTGCAAAGTCATCAGACTCATTTTCTCCTCCAGAGCCATCTGATCCAGGGGCCAGATATAGATCAGGACAACAGGAAGTGATCCAGGATGCAGTAGGGTCTCGTGGACTTTTCAAGCTAAGGTCTTTAACAGGTCTCAGTTTAACTGAGGCAACATCCATTCAGTGATTAAGGTTTAATAAAAAAGGAGGCAGATAATTGCCTCTTTACCCAGTTCCCCCCCCCCAAACAAAATTTGGTCTGGAAAAGAAGACCCTCAGGTTTTCTAGTCAAAAGAGAAACAACTGATATTTTCATTCATTCTAGGTCCCAGACCAAACCCTACTTGGTCATCGTTTGGGCCCTAATTGACTCGGAATGAATGGTGGATGGAAATAAGGAGGAAGAAGAAGGGCTAAGGCAGCTTACAATTTAGGAGGAGCTGGCTGTGAATGAGATCTCCAGCGTTAACAAATGATAACTGAAGAGGCACAAAGATCTCAAAGAATGTTCCAAGCATAGTTCCTCATCCCCTCACTGCAACAGGTACCTTTTCTCCCCCAACTAGTGAAGAAGTCTATAGGGGTATTGTTATCAACTGGTTTATGAGAATCAACGAATTATTTTACTTCATGAGGTTTCATAGTATGTCTTATTAGCATGGTTTAATTAACTACTCCATTTGTTATGATTTGTGTGGTCCAAGAATACATTTTCTACTCTCCATTAAATATAAGTATAATTGGGAAACTCAGAGGGTAGAGTGAGAGACTCCTCTTCTTTAGAAGACATTAATTTGTTTTTTGGTTTTTTTATGAAGATCTGTGATTTTACTGTGGCATTTGTTGTTGTCATTGCATTTTCAGTCATTGCTAACTCTTCATGACCTCATTTGGGGTTTTCTTGGCATGGATACTGGAGTGGCGTAGTGCCAATACAATATTTACAGCACCCATGATTACAATAAAGACCATGACTATAAAAATTCCCACATGGTATCTGATCACAAAATATAACAAACTCTCCATATAGAAGGCAGAATTAGAGCATTTATTTGGACACCAGAAAACCCAATCCATCATAGCAACATACAAATGAATGCACCACAATGTAGCAGAGAATCATGCCATCCTTTAGACTTCCCATAAACCAATATAAGATCAATATTTACTCACAAATCTCTCTGTCTCCCTTGCCTGAGTGTCCTCTCTCTCTAGCTCTGACTCCCAGTTTTCCTTCAGCAAACTCCTCTCTTCACAGGCTCCATGTGATTACATTCAGCATATTACGGGGCAAAGTTTACTTTCAAAGCAGGGAAGGTCTTCAAATTCCCCTGGGTCTATTAAGGGGCAGGGAAAATCTTCAAATTACCATTACCATTACCAGTGGTTAGCCATTTCCTTCTCCAGCTCATTTTACAGGTGAGGAAGTAAGGTACACAAGATAAAGTAACTTGCCCTTGGCCACACACAGCTAGTAAGTGCCTGAGGTGGGATACTTCTTGAATCCAGGCTGAGCACCTAACTTCCAGGAACTCCAAATGAGAAAACTCCCTTATGAAGGTCAATATGTGCTATGGAAATAAGAGATTAAGTGGCTTCCCCAGGATCACACAGGTAGTATGTGGGAAAGGTAAAATTTGAACCCAATTGTTCCTGACTCCTAGGCTGGATCTCTCTCCAATATGTCATGCTTCCTATTCTAAACTAATAAAGGTAATATAATTTCATATCAAGGTAAGTAAAAATTTTATATAGTAAATGGGTTTTATGGCACCTAAAGTATCATATGCTCTTGAAAATTATTCAAGGGGCAACTTAGAGGACATCCTATAATCAAGAAAAGTTTATAACTTTCTAAAAGTCATGTTGGAGGGACACTGAGAGGTAAGTTAGAGTGACTGATAAGGGAGATGCAGAAAATGAGAATCAAACCTAAAGCCAAGACAGAGAGGCATCAGTCAGAGCAGGAATCAAGTTAATATTATGGATTTGATTTACTTACACTTTTATATGACTACTATCTATGAGGATTACACACACACACACACACACACACACACACACACACACACACACACACACACACATACACGCACCATACATGGATTTAATTTTTCCTCTGAAATGAAACAAAGCTGTCCCCAGAACCTGATTGACCATCATTTTAAGGTGCAAGCTTTGCTTTCCTTGATACAGCTTCCTGGTAGTTTCTGAAGTAGTTTTCTGGTCACTTCAGTGCATGAAAAGGCCTATTCCTATGGAACAGGGTTCTTCATATTTGGAAGATGTTTCAATATTTAGTGAGACATCACATCTTGTCATATTCACCAGACATAATTCCATGTGGATATGGTCACATCTACTCAAGGCAAATATTATTTGGGTATTCTTTGTACTCTATTGCTAAATAAACCTCCTTTTGTTAACTCTTGCATGAACTCTAAGTGTCTAAATTCAGTCCAAAACATAATCTAAACCAACAGGATACATGCCTTAGGCTACCCATTTCACACTCCTGCCTTTATTGTTTCCTCCAGTTGTCAACACCTGTACTTCTGCACCAGAAAACAATGTTTTATGAGAAAGACTGACAAGTGGGTCAATCCAGAGGACAGCAACCAGGATTGTGAAGGAGCTAGAAATCATATTGTATGAGGAGCATCATGTGAATTGAAAAAAAAAAACTGGACATATTCTTTCTATAGATTAACATTTGTGGATGCCCTGTTCTGCTTGTTCTAAAAAAGTAAGAATGAATGAAAGCTGAAAAAATGACAGCTTTAACTTCAATGTAAGTGTAGGGTACTATGTAAATATGATCCATGTTTGTAGCAATTCTGCACCTGGAAATGTAGTGAAGTAGTTATGAAATGGCAAGTACTTAAGTCTTTAATTAAAGAGTATAATGAATTTTGGTTTAAACTCTAAACATTGCTGCAGGAAAGGTGCCCCTGTTCTCTGGTTCTCTTTGCTCTCCCAAGTCACAGACACAGGGATACCAGGCAACATAAAGACAGGGTCCATTGCAAACATTTATGAGAAATAATAGTAAATCTACTAAATGTATTCTTTGACAGAAATTTTAAAAATACAAGCATAAGTAAGTCAGTTCTTCAAGACTGGTTTGTCTCTGTCAGCATTCCTGCTGCTGGAGTGAGCAACCAAGGTAAAAACACAATTACACACCTCTCTCCTTGTCCCAAGGATCTGCAAGATAGGGGAGATACTGACTGCCACAATCATACTTCTGCTATGGGATAATACCTACCTTTTCTTTCTTCTCTCCTGATCCTCTCTTCTGCATTTCTCCAAAATTTCCACCATAGTCTATGAAAAACTTCTACTCTCCCATCTGAGGACTGTTCACATATTGATTTTCTTTCAAATGTGTATGTGTATGTGTGTGTATGTGTGTATATGTGTGTGTATGTGTGTGTAGCTTTAAGTTTTATACAGTGCTTTGAACTTGACCTTTTTCTGTGCCCCATTTAGTATTAACAACTTGAATGAAGGTGGAATTTAGAGATGATAAAATGCTGGGAATAATAGAAAAATATACCATATGATAATCTGTGTTCCAAAATATCTGAATAGGCTAGAACACTAGATTTTTAAAAGGATGGAATATAGTGATAAATGTAAAATATTGAACTAAAAAGATTATCAGCATTCCAAGAAAAGAATGAGGTCAGCATCTTGGTGCTTAAAAGTTATGTGAAGGTGTTTGATGGGTTCTGCTTAGCACCAGAGGGCAGAATGAGAAACAGTGAAAGAAAAGATGCTAATATAATAATGTTATTATCATTACTACTAGCATTTATTCATATGGCACCTACTATGTGCCAGGCATTGTGCTAAGCACTTTACAATTGTTATCTCATCTGATCTTCACAACAACCCTGGGAGTCAGGTACTGCCATTACCCTACTTTGACGGATAATGAAACTAAAGCAGAGAGATTAACTTACCCAGTGTCACAAGGCTAAAAAAAGCATCTGAGGTCATATTTGAATTCAGGTCTTCATGACTCCAGGTCCAGCACTTTATCCACTGCCCCACCTAGCTGCTGGGTGTTACAGAAAGGCCAATTTAAGTTTGATGAAAGGAAAAGTGCCTGAATAGAAAGGGTTGACTTTTAAGGTAGTAATTTATCTATCAAAGTAGTGGAATAATCATGTGTCAGAAAAGTTGCAGAAGAGCAAGGTTAAACTCAATGACCTTTAAGATCCCTTTTAAACTCTGAGATACTCCTTTTTAAACCAATGGGACATTTGTGAACATAAATGGTACAAGGAATGAACAAAAGGATGCAAACACTCTTTCAAATTGCAGTACTACTTTTTCCTAAATGGAATTAATGTCTATGTCCAAAGCATTATAAAACTATGCATACCCTTTGACCCAGCAATACCATTTCTAGGTCTGAATGGCAAAAAGATGGAGAAAAATGGAAGGACTTTAATGTACAAATTATGTGTTTCTATATATTGAGAGATGTGGATGTGTGTGTGTGTGTGTGTGTGTGTGTGTGTGTGTGCATGTGTTGTGGGGATGAAGGACTGGAAATTGAGAGAATATCCCTCAATTGGGGAATGGATGAACAAGTGGTGGCATATGATTGTGTTGGAATAGTATTTTGCTACAAAAAATGATGAGCAAAAACAAAACCCAACAACAACTTTGAAAGACTTCCATGAACTAAGACAAAATAAAATAAGCAGAATCAGAACATTGTACATAGTAATAACAATATTGTACAATGATAACTCTGAATGACAACTATTCTCGGGAGTACAGTGAACCAAAACAATTCAAAAGGACTCATGGTGAAAAATGCTATCCACCCCCAGAAAAAGAATTGACGGAGGCTGAAGGTAGATTGAAGTATTTTTTCCTTATTTATTTGTCTATGTTTGGATCTCATAACATGACTAATATGGAAATATGTGTTGTATGACTGCACATGTATAACCTGTGTCAAATTGTTTGACTTCTCAATGAGAGAAGAAGTAGGGGAGAGAGGGAAAAATTGGAACTCAAAATTAAAAAAAAAAGAAATGTTAAAAATTGTTTCATATATAACAGGCAAAAATAAAATACTACCTTTTTAAAATGGAACCACATATGAAAAAATGCTCTAAATCACTACTGATTAGAAAAAAATTCAAATTAAAACAACTTTGAGCTCCCATCCCATAACCTTCATATTGGGTAATATGACAGAAAAAGGAAATGATAAATGTTGGAAGGGATGTGGAAAATTGAAAACATTAAAGCACCCTTGGTAAAGTTGTATACTGATTTAACCACTCTGCCGAGCAATCTGGAGCTATGCCCAAAAGGACAATAAAACATGCAAACCTTTTGACCAAACAATACGACTGCTAGATCTGTATTCCAAAGAGATTTTTTTTAATTGTACAAAAATATTTATAGTAGCTCTTTTAGTGGTGGCAAAGGAATAGAAATGGAGTGGATGTGCATCAACTGAATAATTTTTTTTCAATCTGTAAGATCCCATTGATGATCTGCAAAATTCTTCTTTCAGAATGAGTGGGTATGCTACCAAAAAAAAAAAGGCTTTCTCAGTCTTTGGCATGATCTTCACCTTCACTATACTCTGAAAGAAATATCCATCAGTGATCTACAGAAAAATTATATCAGACTTACTCTGAGACTTCAGGGGAATAGGAGAGAAGGATTCTTGCCAATTCATCCAGATAAAATTGATGGATAAAGACTACTGGATCATCCAATAGCTGAAGCAACCAGCTCCTTCACCATAGCCTTCATCACATTCTATAGATGGCCATTGCCTCAAATGTTTAGCAATGAAGTCTTGATACCTTCACTTGTCTCTCCATTGAAATAAAATGCAGTGGCAGCTAGGTGGCACAGTGAATAGGAGTCAGGAGGACATGAGTTCAAATCCAGCCTCAGACATTTGACACACTTACTAGCAATGTGACATTGGGCATTCACTTAACTCGAATTGCCTTGCCTTCCCCCTCCGAAAGAAAAAAAGTGCTTCAATCCTCAAAATGTAAGGAAGGAACATGAATTATAAAAGTGTGTGTACTGCTTAGTTGTCACTCATTGCCAGAGAAAATCAGTCTTCATAAATAACTGTTTGACTAAACTGTTAAGCCTTATCCAATAGAATCTGTTTCCATTTACCAGGAGGACAACGTGACTATTAGGAAAGATGTAGACGAAGTAGAACAGTGGGACTATGGCCCTGCCAGCACCAATCTCTAGAATAAGGGAACAATACATATCATTCACAAGTTCCATTCTGGAGGTAGCCAGAAAAGTCAGGACCACAACTGAAGGTATATATCATGTTAACAGTGATAATATTATTACTCATAACTACACTCCACTACACTGGGACTCAAATCCAGTACTGTTTTGCACTATATAATCACCTCTTCCTACAGTCTTCTTTAATTATCAATGTCTAACACTTATCTACTTCATCATCTACATATTCAAATTTATTTCCCTTGTCTAAACACAGATGCACAGACAAAAACATTCTTTTCACAAGAAAGCAAAAGGTCATGTGTGAAAGTTCTCCTTCACATTGGTCACAAAAAAGCTGGAGTTAACTAGTGAAGAGTCATTCAGACTGGTCATTCCCATCACTTGCTAACTTATTCTGAAATATTTTTAAGAGATTCAAAATTCAAATTTAAGAGATTCAAAATTCAAATACAAACTGATCCTTAAAAATAAATTTTTTCCTCAAATTATAAATTAGGTTACACTGACAATCCATACATTGGAAATGTATAAAAGGAAAGAAGAACTTATTATAATGGGGCCATCCATGAACAAAAGTGGAAAAAATAAGATTGATATACCTTGTTATTCCAACAAGCAATCAACTCATACATGTATATACCATTGCTCTAGACATAGAAAGAAAAGAGCAGGATCCATTTTTCTTTCCATAGAGTATCAAATAAAATGCTACCAATACTCCTTATTATGAAATTAAAGCCCATAAAGTAGACTCGGTGCAAAAAAATGCAGAAGAAAAATATCATGCTCCAAATGACATCAGGCAAGTTAAGGAGACCCTGGTCATAATTGACATTATTCACAACAAGGAAGTGAGATCAACCAGCCATGCATACCAAGAAGTAAACTTTTTCAGATGACAAAGACTAATAGGAGACAGAAGAGCAGCCTAACATGGATTTTTTTTAAATCAAAGTATGAATCATGAAATCAATACCATAGTGAAAAGCAGCTACCAGAGAGATGAAACTTCTGCTGCTGGCTGCTGCTCTTGCCACTGTATAATCCAAAGAATATGAAAGGGAAAAAAAAAAACTGGGCTCATGGGAAAAGTTATTTTTTTCTAAGTCTAGGATGGTACCTAGATGGATGCACTAATTCATTCAGTTTAACTTCATCAGAAACTGTGTCACAGAATTCAGGCCCTTTTGTTATGCCAATTAAATAGGCTCTCAATTGAAAAGCCAAGCAAAATTGTAAAAATGGAACCAGAAGGACTTTTAGAGCTGAGAGGAACCTGAAAAATGAGTTAATTCAGCCTCTTCATTTATTAAACCAGGAAACTGGAGCCAAAAGCAGCTTAAAACTTTGTCCAGTTATAAGGCTTCAGTCATAGCTAGAACCCAGGTCCTCTGGCTCCCAGATCAATGTTTTTTCTAACAGATCACATGCTATACATTTCAGTATTTTGAGAACCACTTAAAATGTTGAGTTGTATTGTCTTGCTTTCTCAATGAATGGATTTCTAGAAGGTGAAAGTTCAGAATATGACAGCAATTTCCAAAACTTTTTCAGGTCATTTTCATTATTTCCCAAAAGCTTTAGATAGCTCTTGTGGCTTACAGGTCAAATGCAACCTGACCTAAAAATGTTATTCATCTAGGATGTGACTCAAAGGAAAAAGTTATTGGTCTGTGTGTCAAGGCACCTCACTGAAGAGAAGAGATATGATGGTAAACCCCGCTTAGGGAAGACAGGCGGTGAGATAATTGAAATCATCGTACTTTGGTGGTTACCGCTAGAGCAAGTACTTTATATAGCCTACTTAATCTATTTGGGATCTCCTCACAAGATAGCAGATTCTTCCATCTGTCTGCATGAGTAAAGTGGTGTCTCTCACTGCCTTCATGAGTTGATAATGTTCCTTACAGAGAAGAATATTTTTACCAATTAACTAAATATGTATTTGAAAAATACAAACTTAACATGCAACCTAGTTCACAGTCTAAGAATAGAGTTGAAGGTAAATTAGAGTTAAATAGATGGGCTAATAATGAATGTAATATAACTGTGCCAGAATAGCTGGCAGTTTTATGGTTTGCCTTTTATTATTCTTAATTTTAAGTATTCACATTTCTCTTTTCACAGTTTTCAAGAAGACACCAAAATGTAAAATAATTGTGAAAAAAAATAGTTAAGGCTTCCTTTCTGGGAGTATGATCTGTCTGCATGCTGTTTTAAGGTACCAACAATTATTATTATGATCAAGTCTTAGTTTCACCCTCATAACATGAAATTTAGAAAATGTATTTTATCAGGTCACTCATAAAACTATGTTCCATTGTTAAATACTCATGACAAATAAATTGTAAGACAACACTGGTGACCAATGGGGTGACAATTTTATTATCCCTCACCAAAGTGAGGAAGAGGTAGGGTTAACATTATTGCTTCAGCAAATAATAATGCCTGTAGAAGTTTTGTATTTCAAGGTTTTGTATGTCTAAAGAGTCATGATTATGGTATTTTCTGAGTATTATAATTCAGAGATTAAAAAAATGTAAATACATAAAGATATTTGAAGTGCCTAGCACTTTTCATCTTCAAGATACTTCACAATAAAAATGCAAAACAATATGGTGGTATAAAACCTTCAACAAAGCCTCCTAAGAGAATTTATCAGTGCAAAGTCATTAAATTTCACAAAATCCTGGAAAATATCCAATAAGCATAATTTTCTGAGCAGAAAATTTTGCCAAGAAACTTCCATGTCAGTCAGAAATCTTAAGGAAATGTAATAAATTTTATAAAGCTTGCATCTTTTTAGGTAACCTTTTGTTTCAACTTCTAAGTAGATTATGGAGTCTTGAACAAAAGTCTTTTCTCTTATATACTAAAAAGATACTTATTTTCCAACAGTTTAAAAGAAATGTTGGCACATAAAGTTGAAAATAAGGCAAAATTACCTGATAGGCAACTGAAATTAATATTCAGACCCAAGACCAATAAGCTACTTTGAACTATTTTTCAGTCCTCTTCCCCCAGTCATATTATATAGCTCTTTGTACTTTGACTCAAGTGAATTTGTTGTCAGATCAACAAATGTTTGTGAAGACAAAGATAATCTTAGGTTCAAACCTGGAGCATCTTCATAAAACTCACCTTGATGGTGGAGACAATGATTAGTTTCCGTTGTGTGCCTGCCTGCATGAGAAGTGAGTTGGGAATAACAGTTTGGAACAAGAAAATTGTAGGTTTTTTTTTTTTCCTCTATGAGGAGAAACATCATGGAAAAAGAATTAATCTGAAAACCAAGGACATATTGAGGTACCAGTTCCTCTACATGTCTGACACTTTATGAAGATCTCTCTCTCTGTCTCTCTCTCTGTCTGTGTGTGTATGTGCGTGCATGCGTGTGTGTCTGTCTGTCTCTCTCTCTCCTTGCTCCACCTCTCTTTTCAGGAAGGAAAAAAAAAAGTTCCTTTTTTCTCATGTTCTTGTGCCAATTCTAGTCCTCATAGGCCACAGCAGCAAGTAGTCATTCTCTCCATCAAAGTCTTGTGCAAATTATCTAGGCTTGAATCCTGAGTTACATAAGATTAGCTAATGATGTGAAGAGATTGTTGGCATATACTTAAACAGGAAATTTGATTTTGAGAAGAAAGATCGAGGTGATAGTATCAAAAGGAAATGGGTATGTAACCAGATGCCTTGGGTTTGATTCCTTTTTTATTTTTATTTTTTTGCTATCTACCATGTGTTCTTAGTTATGCCACTTTATCCTCTCTGGATTCCAATTTCCTCAGGTGTAAAATTGGGGCACTGGAGAAAATTTGACGTGTTCTTTTCAGCCATGTATCTTATGCTTTTATTTTTCCCTTTTTTCTCTTTTCTACCCAACCAATTGTGAGTAATAGGGCAGCACTGCCATTTGCATGGGAGCAAGGAATATTAATAATATCTTCATGCATCTATCAAAATATCTTTGAATAAAAAGATCCTAGGATTTCAGAATTAGAAGAGGAATAATGTTTCATTTTCTCTGTGTGCTCTCAACCATTTAAAAAGGTATTTTACTGTAGTTGCTTTGTTCAGAACCAATCTTAGAATCTTTTTTTTGAGATAAGAGAGTTTCTCTGGAGTTGAAAAATTATGGGAAAAATGTACTTAAATAAAATAAATTGAAATGCAAGATCAGTGGAGTATACAGTTTTCCGAATCCCATTTTTTCCCTATTCCTTAATCATTTTATTTTCCTTCCCCTTCTTTTTATGCCCAGTTTCCACTGAAGCACTACCATTTTCCCCTTAGTTTTCCTATGTCACCTCAAACTTAAGTAACTATAGTTGTAGACCTTTCTCTTTTTCCCAGGGCATATAGACCCTACCACATACTTCCTTTTAACAGCCTATTCTTCATTTTTAAGGCCTTTCCCATTCCAAGTCCTACCAGTATTCTTGCTGCTGAATTTCATCAGCTACAATATTCTCATGCTGATGTCATTTATGTGGGAACTGAATTTTCTAGCACAACCAGCATGCAGTTGTAGTGATTTTCTTTAGAATCAGTTTAATAGCATTATCTCAAAGTCCCAGTGTGAATAAAGCTTTAAAAGAACATCACTTGTGGAAATTTCTGGAAATGTTAGTTTGAGAAGAAAAATATGAAACATGGTCAATGACAGCACACTTAAACCCAAGCAAAAAGTTTTGATAGTTGAGGCAGAGTTGAAGAGGGGAATATGATCTGAGTATCCCTTAAAACTAACTCAGCACACGTCCTGACCAATTTTATTGCAGGGGTTTCAGATTTTATCTCAACATTTCCTACAACCTCAAGACCCAACCTCATCCCCTAGCCCTAAGTGCTCACTGCAGCTTATCCTATAAAAGCAGGGGATGCTCTGGTGTACATAAACACAGTAGCTGACTTTACAAAATATGTAGAAATGCTTAGCATACATTGTAGGACCAAGGTATGTCCTTTGTTTCAAGCATTTTCAAGGAGACATCATGCCATTTTCCTTAAGAAAATTCAAAGCTTGGTGTTTGTCCACTGGTCACATTTAATCAGGTGTGTCCTTAAACATTAATAGTGTAAAGAGTAGCTGACAGTTTTATGGTTTGCCTTTTATTTTTCTTAATTTTAAGTATTCATGTTTCTCTTTTTATAGTTTTCAAGAAGACACCAAAATGTAAAATAATTGTGAAAAGCAATAGTTAACCCCAAGAAGATACAAATGGGTTTGGATTTATCTCCAATCCATAGAGAGCATGACCAAAATATAAAATAATTACTTAGCAATTTAGCTGTATTTCTTTACTCTCGGTCTACCTTAATCAAGGCAAATAATGCTATTGTAGACAAAGGAGTTATTAGCTTCTCCACAAAATCTAAGGTTTTTAGCTTTTTTTCTTCTTTCCAGATTTGTTCCTGGTTTATTTTTCCCTTGGGAAAGTTCTGCTAAAGTTGGATGCATAGAAGCTAAATCAGGATTTTCATTTCAATCACATGGCTTTTTAGTTTTGAAAATGCAACAAAATTCTGGTTTAAATCTTCTCAAAATATTCTCTTACTGTTATTCAAATTTAATTATTGTAAGAACAGTACTACTATATTAAAATATAATTACTTTACTCTTTTTTTGGCTTCATGACAATGTTCATAAAGTACTTAATATTCATGTAACATGCTACCTCACCCTGTAATATCACTATATTTATGGAAAGAAATTGTAATCCTCTTTACTGGCTCAGGTTAATTCCAATAAAATATTAAATCCATTTTCTAATCTAAATGAGTTCATTAGGAGAGGCATGATAGTGAGAATACCAAACTCTCCACAGAGATCAGCTTCATTACATTTCAACACTGTGCATTTCCAGAACTGGTGTACTACATTTATGAGGATTTATCTGTACTGTTCCAAAAACATTCATCCTAATTCGACTCCTTCTGTGCATGCTAATCATGAATATGTTAAGTGGAAATTCTAAGCTCAAAGCCAATCTCATCCCCAGATGGGTTCAAGTTATGATTACAGAAGCAAATTTGCCATAAGCACTCTTAAAGCAGTGCCAGTGGAGAGGAAATGGAGGTCTGGAGCCACACTCAAAAAACAGTTTGATATAGAGTAGAAATGGCATAAGATGCTAGCAGGACTGGTATTTCCAGATTGCTGTGCCTCATTTGTACTAAGCTTCAGGAGGTTATAAATAGACCTGTCCTAAGGAATTTAAAATAAACACATAGATTAAATCATTAGTCCTAACTGCTTGGGGTCTAAAAATAAAAAAAAAAGTAAAAAAAAAAAGCTCAGATTTTCACTTTGACATTTTACAGACCATTACATTTAGAAAGGCTTTTTCTCCAATAAACTTATATTTAAGAGAGATAATGGGCCTTTCAAGTATTAAAGGACAGACCATGTGGGATGTTCCAAGAAGCACACAATCATACACACACACACACACACCCACACACACACACACACACACACCGAGTGTTTGACCACAGAGAGGAATGAGCCAATTTTTGTAGATATCTAGCAGCTCTTTTCTTTCCCTGGAGAGCAAAGGGGAGAAAAATAATTTCTTAATGTTTCTGAAATTATTTGATTTGTGTCAAGCACCATCAGCAAAACAAGAAAACTTTGGATTACATAGACTATGACTGAAAGGTGAATTACAGCATAAATTGGCAGCAATCTCTCATTTAATTATCGTAAATTTAAGAGGTTGAATTTCTAAAACAAAGGCATTCCCTCAATGGACAAAAAAAAAATTCTAGTCCTAACCTGAGATATGATGGAGATAGGCAAAAGAATTATTTCTAATTAGGACTTTTAGACAGCAGACGTAAATTTTTTTAATGTGTATAAGAGAGAGAGAGACAGAGACAGACAGAGAGAGAGAAAGAGAGAGAGAGAGAGAGAGAGAGAGAGAGAGAGAGAGAGAGAGAGAGAGAGAGAAAGGAAAAAAAAGCCTAAGATTCGATCCAGTGGCCACTGGTTGTCACTGTTGCACCACAAAACGATGACTGCAAGTACATTATTCCAAAGATTGCCTTTAAAGACTAAAGTTTGAACCGTATTTTAGGATGTTGGGTAAATCAAAGATACACAACAAGGTCCCATGGTCCTCAGCCTGGTATTAGCTTTTGAAATACAATAGTTTTACAAAAGAATAGAGATTACTTATACTGTGTGCCATTGTCAGGGTCATGCCATCTTTACAAAGGAATTCATTTAAATGACAAGTGTGTATGAGAGAGTTCAGGCAGGGCTTTGAAAAATACTTTTATTTTGGTAAACATGCGATCATAGACTTAGAGCAGAGGGACCTTACCTATGTAGTCTATCCTCATTTTGCTGATGAAGAATCTAAAACCTAGACAATTAAATGTGTTCCAAGGTCATACAGGTAGTAAGCAAAAGATGTGGGATGTGAACACAGAGTCTCAGACTTAAAAGCTAGTGGGCATTCCACTGCATTATGCTACCTTCCTAGATAACCTTATAAATGATATTATTTTGGAGAATAGACATTGTAGAAATTTCTCAAGCCACATAAAATTGATATTAATAAATCTCATCTATTATTAAAGCAGAATATGCCATTTAAATGAAATTATTTTTAGTAATATATTTTACCTAGTGAACAATGTTATTTAATTTTTTGTGTGTAATCCTTACCCTTCCTCATCCTCTGATCTCACAAAAACTCCTGAAATAAGAAATCAATAGGATCCTGTATGCAAAAATCAAAATTATTCTGCTATATTTTACATTATTTATCATGATGCAGGAGTCAAAAATCAATAATCATTTATGATAGTAGTGTCAAAGGCAGAGGAATTGCTGAGAAATTAGAATTGCAAAATATTAACAATCCAAGGAAGAAATGCTTGAATTAGACCATCTTTTCTTTGGGAAAATGAAAAGTTAGATTTTGAAATTTAAAAACAATGGTGGAGAACTTCTAATATGAATTATTTTCTGAAAATGTAGGCTCCTTATGTAAAAAAAATCAAAAGGTTTGCTCTTTGAATTGCCCTTCCATTTAAAGGGCATGATTAATTGATTAAACCAATAATTAGAATGGTCTCTATTCCTCAGTATTTTTAATAAACACCACATGATACTAAATAACTAGAAGAGATTCCCATATTTTACACATTCACTTTTATATGCATATATTTATTCATTGATTAAATCCATATCAGCATTCACTCAATGTAAGAAATAAGAAAAGACACAATGTTTAGATAGATATAGTCTCTGTATTCATAAAGCTTACATGCTTGTAGGTTCATTTTGAAGTCCAAATATTATTATCGCCCAAAATATTCCTTAATCTTTCTCCTTCTTTTCCCCAAGATTTTCAACACAACTTTCTCGCCCCAGAAGTACAGTCAATTTTTCTTAAGATACAAATATTTGACATATATATATATATATATATGTAATTGACTGTATATGGTAAATGAAAATAATGATCTTTTCCTAGAAATGGTTATGGAAAAATACAAACAAATTATCAGAAAAAAATGTTCATTTAGAAAAAGGAAATCTCCACAGAAATCAGGGGGGCTCTGATAATCATTGATATAAGCTTATTCCTACACAGACACTGCATTTAACAGCTTTCTTCCAAAAACTTTTAAAAACATAACAGTTATTTTCTTTCCCTTTCTCTAAAAAAGATCTACTCTGATGCCTCACATATGCATGTATGTGTATGTGATTGCCGGAGTCTCACATCAAACCTATGCATTAGACAGCAAAGACATTATTATGCCTAGTTTACAGATAAGCAAACTGAGAATGAATAAATATTTCCTCAAAGTAGCATAACTAGTAAGTGGAAGATCTGACACTCAAGTGCAGAATTCAAATTCAGTCTTTTTGTCAGTTATTTTTAACCATTTCTAATAAATTTCTAATAAATATGGTATGAAGATTTTCACATTATGTTTGCTTAAATATCAATATCGAATAACAATTTCTTGAAGTCAAATTTAAAATTTAACAATGGAAAGATTGCAATTATGGAATGGGATTATAAAATGGAATTATATGTATGTTCCTTATGGCTATCTTTTTTTTTAAGTTGGACAAATGTCTACTATGTTTCCATTTGTCAGTAACAGCTGCCACTGTTTGCAAAAGTTTCTAAAATATTCAGGAAGAAAACATGTTATATGTAAAAAAAAAATGGAAAAAAGTATGATTTTTCTATTGTTTGATTACATAGTTTTAATTCTGCATTCTATTATAGCAAACTTATTTATACTTTTAGTGCTTTAATAGATACATAATTTTATTGATATAGATATTTCGCCAATGGTTCAGATACCAATTCATCCACACTCTTTCAACTGGTGATTCTTGTCCATATTCTTCCATGCTACTGCTACAGAGAGTCTCCCATATGTTAGAAAAATTCTTAATAAGAGTTTTTAAGTATAATTTTATTTTTTCAAATAACAAAATCTATCCTCTCTTGTTATTCCCCCTTCCATCATTGGGGGAAAAAAAGAATATAAACAAAATCTCTGTAACATATATGCATAATCAAGCAAAATAAATCTACATATTGGACCATGCCAAAAAATATGCCTCTCTCTGCATATTGAATGTATCACTTCTTTATCAGGATGTGGAAATCATGCTTCATCAACAGTCCTCTGAAATCACAGAAGTTCATTGCATCTTTCAAGATTTTTTGTCTTTACAAAGTTGTTATTGTATAAATTGTTCTATTGGCTCTGATCATTTCAGTGTGCATCAATTTATACACATCTTCTGAGGTTTCTTTGAAAATGTCACATTTGTCATTGTTACAATAATATTCCATTGCATTCATGTTTATCATTTTAATATTTATTAATCACCTACTTTGTCATACACTATGGAAGCTATTATAACTTATTTAACCATTCCCCAATTGATGGACAGCCTGGTTTAGTTTCTAGTACTTTGCACCCACAAACAGAGATGCTATAAACATTGTCAGTCTTTTAACATCTTTTGGCACTAGGGCAGCAGTCAGGCTGTGTATTTTCCTTGCTCTGGATACTGAACTAAACCATTTTGTTTCCTAAACATACATATATTTACTGGATAAAATTCCTTATACTCCAAAAAGTTATAACTAGTAAAAGTCAATTACCTACTTTTACTCATTAATCAGACAGGGACAGAAGGGAAGAGAAAGGAAAAGGAGCTCAATTAGTTAGTTTCAATGATTATCTTTCTAAATATTTTTTAAAAATCTATTTTGGTATGCTTGAGTTGCATAGAGAAGCACAGTGGTATAAGGTGGTATAATCCTGTGGTATATAAATCATTGAATTTGGACTCAGAGAATCTAGGTTTAAATCCTGCCCTTATCAATTAACCTGCATGGCCTTGGGCAACTAACTTTAATGTTTCTGGGTCTCAGTTCTCTCATATGTAAAATGAGGGAATTGTACTCCATTATCTCAAAGATTCCTCCCAGCTCTAAATCCTAAAATTGCCTCAACAAAAATGTGAGGGAAACAGAAATCCTCATTGAACACATTTAAAAAAAATGTATCTGGAATCTGTGGAGGCTTTTAAAAGATTGGAAGAATAGCAGGAGGATGGGAAGTAGAAAATTGTTTTTTCTATGCAAAGTGCAAGCTGTGAAATGGAAATGAGATACTGGGAAAGCCAAGGGCAGAGGGAAAGTAGTCACTATGGGAATATGGAAAGGCACAGAGTGATAGCAGAATGCCTTGTGGTCTAAAATTAGAAAGTCTGATGCTGAATGCTATGGTAAACTTGTGTAGAGGTTGAACAAAGGAATGATACAGTCAAAACTCCTGCTAAGGAAAGACATTTTTTTTTGTTGCCAACGTACATTAACTAGAAGAGGGAAAAGGATAATGTAAAAGAGGAGGAGGAGTATTACAGAGCCATTTCACACACTGCTTAGGGGGATGTGTTAAATAGTGCCCAGGTAGTAATCATTGGAATGCCAATTAATATAAATGTTTAATAAAATTGTTTTCTATCAGATGACTGAGAAGTAACCAATTGCAAAAGACAAAAGTTGAAAGTGAAAATGCTCATTGTATAAAACAACCTTAAATACTCTAAGCGTAATTGGCCTCTCATATAAACTTGCTTAATGAGACATATAGGACATAATTACTACCTCAATATCCTTCTGAAAAATTACCCATGTTAAGAAAAACATATAATAAATTTCCTTATCATTAAAACTCATTTCTTAAATTTGGAATTAAACTGCATGTAATAACTCTGTAAATTTCAATTAGTGAATACACTGTTCATCCTAGAAGGAGTCAAACTGTAATGTTCTTGGAGCATTTTTCTTCTCTCTTGTGTGAATCTAAGTATCCACGATAGAAATTAACAAAAGAAATTACCACCTCCTGAAATTTGTGATAAGCCCCAGGAAACTCTTGAATTTATAGCTACCACACACACACACACACACACACACAAAAAGCATTTAAGTCTAATATTAGGGATTTGGTCTAAATATAGGGCTACTCCTTGGCAAATTTGCAAAATAGTTACATTTTTTTTTTTAGATTTAGTCCCTATTAGGCTTTCTATTACTAGTGTCCCTAGATAAATCTTACACCAACTTGAGTAGCTATGGGGGTTCCCATTCTATAATCGTGTGAGTTTGGGGATTTCTCCTATAATGACTAGTGATTACCGGTTTTTGAGCTGAGTTATTTTTTGGAAAAATATATACTGTAAATTAATCCTAGGATTATAGAGTTACAGATCTCATCAGTTCTCTCCATCTCTCTATCTCCCTTCTTCTATCAGTGAGTTCTTCCCAGGGCCCTTCATTTTGACAAGGGGTCCAGGCTTGTTATCTTTCACTCCCCTCCCACCTCTTCACATTCTTTCATAGAGGGACCCTACCCTTTTTCTCAAGTAACTCACAGCTGTTCAGAGACATTAGATGTACTTTTTGAGGGCAAGGACTGTCTATATCTTTGCTTTTTTGTCCCCTGCATTAATACAGCACCTGATATATGGTAAATTACACACACACACACACACACACACACACACACACGTATGTGTAAGTGTGCGTATGTATGTGTATAGACATCTATATCTATCTATAATGTATAAATCTATATAGATAGTTATGTATAATATATGTATCTAGATCTATAGATAAAGATAGACATATTGCCTGACTGCCTACCATGGACTGTGGAGGTGATTCTCAGGTCTATCTCTTTCTTGAATTTCAGTGACACATTATGACCTCTCTACTGTACATTTCAAAATGGATATCCAACAAACATGTAAAACTAGGACTCACTCCTGCCCCTACCCCCAGCTTTTCTTATTACTGACAATTACACCCTCATCCTTCCAAGGTTCACAGTCTTGATATCATCACTGACTCTTCATTCCCAACATTATCTAATCAACTGGCAAATCTTGTCATTTCTATTTCCACAAAATTTCTCAGATATCCCCTCCACTCACAGAACCACTTTTGGCACAGATTATTGAAATAACCATCTAACTGGTCTCTTTGACTCAAGATTCCTTCCACTCCAACCTATATTTCACATAATTACTAAACTAATTTTCCTTTAAAAATATGTCTTATCAGGTTCACTATCCCCATAATAAATTTGGCTGTCTCTTTATTGCTTCTGAGATCAAAAATAAAATCCTGTCATTTAAAGTATTTTTTAAAACCTGACTCATTCCTACTTTTTTAGTCTTTTACACATTTCTCTCTCCCCTCATGCTCTTCAGTCCAGTCATACTGACCTACTAGCAGCAGTTCTCAACCTGCGGGTTCCAACCCCTTTGGGGATGGAACGACCCTCTCACAGGGGTCACTTAAGACCATCAGAAAACACATATTTCCGATGGTCTTAGGAACAAGACACTGCTCCTCTATCTGTCTCCCGGCAGGTCTGCCCACATGCAGATGTGCCCACATACAAGTATTAAAGGGTCGCGGCATTAGGAAGGTTGAGAAACACTGTACTAACGGTTCCTTACATATGATGTTCCAAATCCCATTTCAGTGATTGCACAGGCTCTCTCCCTGCCTGGAATAATGTCCCTCCTTACCTGCCCCTCTTGACATCACTGATTTCCTTCAAGACTTAGCTTAAATACCACCATCAATATAAGATCATGCCTGGTTCCCCCAGTTGCTAGTACCTTTCCCTACAAAATTACCTTGCATTTACTTTATGTATCTTTTACATATTTATGTGTATGTATGGTTTTTCTCATTAGAATGTGAACCCCTGGAGGATGAAAGTTTTCACTTTTGTCTTTATGTCTCCTAGGCTTACAGTAAATAAATGTTTATTGGTTGATTAAAAAAAAAAACACAAACAACTCACATTTCTACAGTATTCTAAAAGTTCTCAGAACTTTCTTCATAAGAACTCGGAAAAAAAAAGTAGTAGAAATAGTATTACTTCTATTTTGAAGATTAGATAACTGAATTTCAGAGAGTTTAAATGAATTGCCCATGTCCACACAGCTAATATGAGAGCTAGGATTTAAACCTCAACTTCTCAAGCACTTTTTTTTCTCTATAAGGTCCTGACACCCTATGATCTACATCTTGAAATTAGAAATTGCATTTTGCATGGTATCCTGATACCATTTTATAAAATCACCACTCTTCTTCATTTTCCAACATGTATGCATTCTCTTAGAGAAATCCTTTCCAGAGCATCACGTCTTAAGCAAGGAGCAACATCAACATATTCCAGTCCTGCTGGTTACAAGGAAATAGTACCATTACTATTACCCCTCCCTCCCCCCACAAAGTCTCTAGAAATGTCGAAACAAACAAGTTGACAAGCCTGGAAATACTCCATAGTCCAGACCTTTCATGTTATTTCTTCCTTCCCTCAGCAAACGCTGCCTCTACTATTCCCAGACCACTTTGGTTTTCTTGTTCTAAAGCAAGAGGCCTTAATTTGGGTCTATGGAGAGATTTTAAGAGGTCCATGAACTTGAATGGGAAAAGAATTTACAGTTTTATGTTCACTAGTTCCTAACCAGATTTTAGAATTTTTTTTTAATTATTGAATTTTAAAGACATTCTAAGGAGTTCACAGGCTTTACTAGGCTGCTAGAGGGGTCCATGGGAGAAAAAAAGTTAAGAATCTTTAATCTAAGGTGACTATTGGTCAAGCTAGCAAACATATAATATTCTTAATATATTAATCTGCTAAAAGAAATTTCTAGCTCCACTTTTCTCCCTTTTCTTCCATCCAAATATATGTTGTATCTACACAATATATATGCAGTCTCCCTTATTAGAATATAAGTTTCTAGAGGGCAATGACGACATTTTTGCTTTTCTTTACAACCCTAGAACCTAGCACAGTTCCTAGCATATAGAAAGTACATAATACTTTAATTATATAATTATGAAATTATTTTTATAATACATAAATTATAAAATAAAATAATTATAAAATATTAAAAATAATACATTATGTAATAAATGATAACATAATACAAGGATAAGAGTTTCACTATTGATTTGGACACAATGTTTTAACTCAAAAAATCTCTTAAAATGAAAATTTCAGGCATCCTAGCAGGCTTGTACTCAGATGTTGTTGGCTGGGAATGCATTTATCTGTGTTGCTGCTCCTATCACACTGCATGAACAAGTACCTACTGTGATTGTCCCAGCCTTGAAAGAAGAGTGACCATAACCCAAACATTGGTGGAGGATTTCACTTTGGGGCCACTAGGTGGCACAGTGAATAGAGCACGGGCCTTGGAGTCAGAAGGACCTGGGTTCAAATCAGGTCTCATATACTTAACACAAAACTAGCAGTGTGACCTTGGGCAAGTCACTTAATTGCAATTGCCCTACCTTCACCCCTACAAAAAAAAAAAGATTTCACTTGGATGGACCCAAAGCTAGTAATGTACCAGCTTTCAGGTGCAGAAGTGGAAAAAGTCTCAGAGGCTATTTAGGCCAATCCTCCCCACCCCCATTTAACACATGGATGTTGTGCTGAAAGAAGCAAGTGAGACCCCAAGTGCAAATTTTGGAAGTGGATTTTATTTAGCGCTTTGTTTGGGGCTTCATCTTACCTTGCCATAATCAAACAGGATTTACCAATAGCAGTTCACTGGTATATAGAGGCATTCCCCCAACTCTTAGTGGTCAGGGATTGTGACTCAATACATAAGCAGGGGCTTACAGCAAGGTTTGGCTAGTTCACATTTTAATTTTCCCCTGCTTGGGGAAACCTTGGCGAGCCCTGCAGACAACTAGTCTACTTCTGTGAAGAAATGGGAAGAAGATGGTTTGCTAGGGCAGAATGGAGAGAGGGGAAGGGATCAGGGGAGCCAGACTGAGGCCAAGTACAACATGGAGAAACAGGTTCAAAAAGGTTAAGTGGCTATTCCAAGGTCTCACAGATTGTGAGTGGTATTGTTAAGGTTTGGGGCTTAAGGGTTCTCAAGACCCCAAAATATTGACAGGTTGGGTCCTGCTGAATGAATTCAGCTCAAGTTTTCTTTCAGTCAAAGAAATGCAAAGTTTATTAAAGATTTGTCATATTGGGTAGACTCTTAAAGAGCCTAAGCATTTGTGACTATATAAGCAGGCCAGATTGAATCTGAGCTAGATTGAATCTGAGCACCTTCATAGAGGCAAGATGCATTTTATATACAGAAAAACTGAGGGAGGGATCTAGGGCTGGTTTAGTGGGAGGGGGAGGAGGGGTTTTAAGAGGATCTTGATGAGGCTAGGGTAACTACGTTAGATTCCCAGGAATTGGATTAGGGTTGGGAAATAGCTAACACTACCTAGAGATGACAGACAATGGAGGGCTAGGCTAGTTTAAGGGTAACAGATTTGGTTATAGATTATTTAATAGGATCAAAGGTGGGAATTAGCTGGACAATGGAGAACCCCAACTAGGTTAAGAGTAATAGAAATTTGGGCCTAGCAATAATGAAAGACTTAGGGCCACAGGTAAACACCTCACCAAGAGGGAAGATTCAAGGAGAGTTCAAGGGGTTCCCAGAGCCTATACCCCATCACTATAGCCAATATTTTATTTTGGTCTCCTAATTCCAATACCAGTATTTTTTCCACTATACTGAGAAAAATGATTATTTTCTTTTTATATTAATAACCAATAAATGGGACCCAAAGAACCTCTTTTTTCTTTCTTATTCAAAGTCCAGTCTCTCAAGGACCTTCCAGAACTTGCCCAAAAATTCACTCCACCCAGACTATCTTATCTAAATGGAATTCTTACCTGAACCCCACCATTGTTCAACTTAAATAGTACTGAGTGGAGAATAGATTCTTTGAATAGATTGCTGGAGGCTAAATGGTCTGGGTATACAGACATGATCAAAGTCACATCTCTTAACCTCTCATTAGAAAAAGCACTCCTTATTATAATATTCATCCTCTCATTAATTGTTAACCAATCAGGGTTGATTTCCATCTGTCAGGGAAACCACTTTTTTGAAAGGTATTTAAACATTCAACAATCTCCATTCTGGGTCTTTAATTACCAAGAGAAACCACTGACCTCAATTTATTGATTATTTGCTAGCTTAATTAAAAAATTGATTATTAATTACCCAGAAACTTTATCTCTCAGATTTTTCATTTGTCTCAATCCCAACATAGAATCTTACTTTTTATAAAGAAAAATTGAGTCAACAAAAAAAGGAAGCATGACCATATAAGATTATGGGAGGAAAAGTTGGAGGGTACTATCTCATTTAGGGAAAGCCAGAATTGAGCTAGAAACTGTGTCATTAGGAATTTGATGATGTTTGCATTGTGTCTCCTGTATCCTCTTCACACCCTGAGACACCTGACCTTCTTCTGTTGAATCTGAAGTAAGGAAAATGAAAAGGAGTTGGCCATTTGTGTTCCTGTACCCCCCTCAACTGATTGGATGAGTTGTCAATCAGTGGCAGGCCAGCCCTTGAAAATATTAAAAGTCAGTCAAAACTTTCACTGGGTGGCCTGACAACAGTTTGGCCAACCAGTAGCCCTACTAGAAAAAGGGAAAAGGAATCACTTTCATTTCTTATGTTAAATTCCTGATTATCATGTGCTCTGGAACTTTTTCTGACATGTAGTGGGATAGTGACAGACAGGGGTTGAGATCCTGCCCCTGATGCAGACCAGCTATGTGACCCTGGACAAGTTTTTCAATTTCCCATGGCCCCAGTCACTCCTGGACTATAAGTTCTCAAATAGATTCTGATCTACATTGATAGGGGGAATTTCTTCCCAGGAAGTTTCTTATAGAATAAATTACAGGTTTGGTTATTTTTTTTTCCTGTCCCCCATTAGAGGAGAATAATGATGAGAAGAAATTAGTGAATTAAAGTCTGCTTGAGAGCTTGAGATCTCAATAAACAGGCACAGATTCATGGAATCTGACATTACTCACCATTACTCTTTTAATGTCATAGCAGTCTTCCAATCTATAGGTCTCTTTAGAAATATGTTAGGGCTGAAAAGAAGTTGAAAATAGTATATCTCTACATTAAAGTGTAAGACAAAATATAGTTGAGACTACTTAGTAATATTAAGTTAGTGAAAGTATAGAAGTTTCTCAAAGACTTAAATTTTCACTTCAAACTGTACTATGTCTTTCAAAAACACATATAAATTCAACCTTTGAACATTGTGCTTTACCTCTCCAATGTTACAATAGTCACTTTCTAAAACGATATCTATTCTTTCACATCATCAAGAATGGACTTCTCTATGCATTTGAATTCTGGATGCTGCTAGAGAGGAGGAAGAAAGCACAAAATCCATCATTGTGCTTATCCTGAGACTGCCAAATAGATAGACTTGAAATGTCTAAGTTTTTCATCCCTCTTGGAAATGGTTTTCAGCCTAAAGGCATTTGACCTGAAGTGAGGTTATATTTCAGTCAACCTATTGAATGGTATCTAGAGAGTCCAGTCAGCAGAAGTTAAACAGCAAACTCTGAGTGAAGGATCTAGTGCAGGGGAACTAAGAAACCTGAAGAAAGGCAAAACTACTTTAACACCAAGGGAAAAGTCTTTCAAGATGGCAGAAGTAATTTCCAAAGCAAGGCTCCAAGTCAAGACATTAATTGCAGATGCTTATTTAGATTGGGAAGGGACAGCTAGAGGAAGGTGAGTCTTTGGATTTTATTCCACGTATTGGAGTTATTACATTTAAAGTCAAGAATAAATTAAGAACTGACAGTAAAGTTGGTTAGCCTGACCTCAGGATGACAAGAGCTATACTTTTAAAAATGTGCAGAAGAGGTTAGTCAAAAAATCAAACAAGGCACTTTACATTTTTAAGAATTGGCCCAAGGCTTAGCAAGATTTTGGATGGTGCATGAGCCATGATACCACTGTGTAGTTAAACATGTTTCTGCAGAGATAGTGACTGTTCAATGCTACATGATTTTGTCTTCATATTGAGTTATCCAATATCTGATTGTCTGCTGTGCTGCTTAACAATTTTCAGCATATTTCTAAAAACTGAGTTTCTAAGTGTCCTTTTAGTGTTTCCTCTTCCCAAACGACATGCAGTTCACATAGAATGCTTTGTCTGAATGATTGCAATAGCCTCCCAGTTGGTCTGCCACCAGTTTTTCCCACCTCCACTCCATCCTTTCCACAGCTACCAAATTGATATTCCTAATACACAGGTCTAACCATTTTAAAGTCCTTCACACTCTGCTCAATCTACCTATAGACTACTTGTGCGATATTTTATTTTGACTATGCTATGTTCCCATCAAGTTGGCTTACATTCCTTTACAAGACATTCCCATGTCATAGTCTTTATGCAGTCTCTCATCCTTGGAATGTACTTCCTCCTCATCTCCACCTACCACAATCCCAAGCTGCCTTCAAATCTCAGCTGAGGTACCATCTCCTACAAGAAGTCTAGCCTGTCTCTCCAATTATTAGTGTCTGAAACCCAGAAATAACTGTGTACAAGTTGTATTTTTAATTTTCTTTTATTGTGAACTTAATAATCAGCACAGAAATTTCAACATAAAAGAACATGAAAGAAAATTGTGTAAGATATAGTGAGTTCTTGTTATATATAGTTTCTTTCTCGAGATATAAACAGCTATAATTTAACAAGGAGTTTAAGAGAGTTTAAATGCAACCTCAGACACTCAGCGACAGTGTGACCCTAAACAAATCAATTATCCTTTGTCTGCCTCAGTTTCCTTATCTGTAAAGTGTGAATAATAACAGTAGGTAACTGCCAGAATTGTTGTGAGGAGTAAATTGAGTAAAGTGCTTTCCAGATCCTAAAAAGCTATATAATTGCTAGCTATTATTGTTTTTTTCTGGAGATTTTAAAATATTTTATCGATGTTCTTTTCTGGATTTATTTACTTATTACTACCTACTAACTCCTCGTCCCCCACCTTGAAATACAAGCCCTTCTCTTGTAACAAATATGTAAAATCAGGAAAAACAAATCAACACATTGTCTATGTCTGAGGATGCGTGTTTCATTTTAAACCTCTATTTTATCATGCCTTTTCTAAAACATGGGAGGTAGGTCTTCTATAATCACTGTGTTCATGTTGTTGTTTTATTTTAGTCCAATAGAATGTAAGTTCCTTGAGGACAGGGACTGATTTATTTTTCTCTTTGTAACTCTTGTGTTTAGCACAATGTGTGAAACACAGCAGGATTTTAAATCCATATTGAAATGAACAAAGGAATAATAGAACAGGAGGGAAGGACCTTAACTGAGGACCAGAAAGTTGAACTGACTTGACCAAAGTCACATAAAAAATCAGTGACTGGGATGTGAATTCATACCTTCAGACTCCAAATCCAGTGCTCTTTCCTCCATTCACTATACAGCCTTTGTTAATTCTCTTAGAGTCTGTCTTCCTTACATACCTAGGCCTCTGTTAACTATTCAGCAATTGATAGCACTTCTGAAATGCCAAGAAAGCCAAGTGTAAGACCTTTCCCAAAACTAAAGTTGAGGTGGGAAAGGAGAAAACTTACATTTGAGGGGGAAATTGCTCAGATAACTACCATAGATTTGTTTATAGCCCCAAGTCTCTCTCTCTCTGTCTGTCTCTCTGTCTCTCTCTCTCTTTCTCTTTCTCTCTCTTTCTCTTATTGTACTGACAGAAGCATAACTCATATACTCCTTAAATTTATCTATTTATTCATTTATCATACAGGATGGTGGGATTTAGAGTTGGCAGAGACAGTAGAAACCATTTTCTCTAACCTACTCATTTTACTCGAAAAGAGTTGAGAAGTCCTTGATCAATTTGATAATTTTTTAGAGTGATGAGCTTATTTTCAGTAGAATTTTGATTCTATCTTTCTGTGGCAGATGGGAATGAGTCTCAGTGGCTATGAATGAGTTGTTTGATTCCAAACTGTTGTTAGAGGAGTAAGATATTATATAAATGGTTATAAAACCCAAGTTACCAAGAAGATATGACTAAAGTAGAATGTATTTGTGGGAAACAGAGCTTGAGCTACATATTTGATATCACTTAGAAGTTCAGGGTTAGAACTATGAATTTGGTTTACGTGTTCTGTCTCCCAATCCTGAACTTTGACAACTGAGTTGGGAGAGGGACTTTGGACAACAACATCTATGAAACTTTTCTCCGATCTTGGTAAGATGCCCTAAGGTTCCTTTTGGCATCTTCCTATATAAAAGTCTTCTTACTATTTTTTTTTAATCTCATGGGCTCTTCAAAAATCTAGGGAAGCCTATAGACCCTTTCACAGGAAAAAAAAAAGGTCTTAAATTGAATTTTAAATTGATCAAATACACAGTATTACAAAATAAGTCAATTACATTGAGTTACCCAAAGTTTAAAAAAAATGAACCCCATGTTAAAAACTTATTATGACCCCTCCCAGAAATCAATTAATATATGTGTGGGGTTTCACCAATAATTGGGGTTAAGTAGCCTTGTTTGATCAAGAAATGAGTGCAAATACATCTAGCCTCTAGCCACTATTTGTAGCTGACCCCAGAACATGCCATGCTTCACATCAAATCTAGCCATCTACCTTGGTTAAGTAACACCCCCTAATTATCACCACCCCCTGACTCTCCAGAGAAAAACTCCTCACTCAAGTCACTATTTACCTACATGTACTGTCTCTCCTTGTTATCATTAAATTCCCTTAAAGGCAAGAATTAAGTTTTATGTTTTCAAAACTCATTACTTGTTTATTTGATATTGTGGAAAGAGATCTGACTCTACTATTCTTCTCATTGTATTATCTTCCTAGGGTTCCTTTCATTTGCTTGTAACAGAAGTTTTTTTTTACTAGAAGTATTTTTATTATTCTTTTAATAGTGGCTTGTCTCATTATAAGAAAAAAAAATCATCTCTTTGCTTTTGTCTACAAAAAGTATTCTAACAAAAAACAGTTGACCTGAAACCCATAGATTGATGTTTGAAATTCAAATGACTATTAAAATAATCAACTTAGCTATAAGGATAGGTTTCTTTATCCTAATTTCTTATGATAAGAATTGAAATCTGTGATACCATTACCTTCAGTGCCTATATAAGTATATTTTTACGCATATGTGTGAGAACCTAGACATAATCTTTATTTAACCTATATGTTGAGATTTCAAAGAGGGAACTCTGGGTAGAGAGAGAGGCAATAGCAACCAAAGAGAGAGTGATATGAGGAAATGCCCCAAACATGGAATGTAGTTCATATAAGCCCAGAGTTTGGAATGCTAAACTTTGCATTATAAACCATTGAGAAAAACAAGACCCAGAGAAATTAAGCAATGTTCCTAATATCACACAGGTAGGCAATAGCAGAGACAGGATTCAAACGCAGGTCTTTTGATTCCAAATCCAGCATTCCCTCTACTCTGCTACATATAAACCAATTCCTAAATAATTATCTAATTATTAGCAGTAAGCTGTAATGCCACGCATGAGCAACTTTCCAGAAGAATGCTACTGTGAACAGTTTTTAAGATTCTGATTATACAGTATAGCGAACACTATGTTTATTTCATAACAAATCAAAGCAAAATATTCACAGTAAATCAAAGTACAGCATTCACAATGTTACAATTTATCACAGAAAATCAAAATATAACATTCACGATAACTGATCATAGAAAATGGCCACATAGTTTTCACCACAGTGGTCACAAAGTTTTCAACAAAGAACAATCATTTAGTAGCTCAGTCATTCAATCATCCTTAAGGAGGTTTGCCTCCTCGAGGAACACAAAGCACAATAGTCAAAGTTCTCCACTCATGGGGCACACTAAATTAACTCAATCAGTCACTTATTCAGTCGTCAATCACTAAATACAATCATTTAGTCAATCAATCATTCAATCAACTCAATCATTCAATCATCCTTCATCATTCACTATTCAATCATCAGAAAATACACAGATCCTCTACCCCTAGGTCACTAGTAAATTTAAAATTTATCAGTCAGTATACAGTATCCAAGTAAAGTCTTCTTTCAGCTTGACTCAGAGTGGTTTCTCAGATTCCCTGGATCCCCTTCCATGGGCCCAGATCCTACCTGGATTCACCAAACTGTCACCTGGGTTCAAAGGCAGACAGCTCCCAGTTCCCTGTCCAGCTCTCTCTGTAGTTCCTGCTCCACATTGAAGCCCACAGTGTCCAGTCCATCTCAAGTCTTTCACAGTCTCTATTCCTGGGAAGACAAGGCTTAACAAAGCCCCCAACAGGCTCATACAAAATACCAGCATCACAGTCATGCTTCCTCAGTCTTCAGCAGCTCTGACTGGCTCTCGGAAATCCTTAGAAGCTCTGGCTGGCCCTTGGACTCAGTAGAAGTTTTAGCTTGTTCCCAGAATCAAAATCACTCCATCCAGGTTTTCAAAATCAAAATCATTCTCTCCAGCCTGGGAGGGAGGGTGTGCAAGGAACGGGGGCTTTCCTCTTCAACCTCCTTGGCTCCTCTTCAGCCTCCCCAGTGGCAGCAGCTTCTGCCTCCACAGAGCTTGTTCCAAGAAGATCTGTCTCTCTTTCTCTGAGGCTTTTCCTTGTATACAGCATTGTCCCTCCCCATTCAGCCCCTTCCTGTTACATCAGCAACAGGAGACAGGAGTTCACACCTTCTGTTTCTTTAATAGAGGCTTGATTAATTACTAAGTGCTAAGTACCTGTTACCTCTGCCAATACAAAGGGATCTTCAAATTCAAATTACATTACCATTACACAAGCTGACACTAAATAATGGGCCAGAGAGTCAAGCATGTCTAATGCCTTTGATATACTGCAGAGCATCAAAATGTCCAAATGCCTAAGTCACAGTATCTTCTCTTGATTCAATCCTTCAATTTCAATTGTTGTTACCAGGATTTCACATAAACATGTAGAAATTTCTATATCCTTCCCTAGCACCAAAAATATTCATTTGTGTCTAGGGAGAAGAAGAGATTTTTCCTACTCATGTGGAAATACACAGAAAGGGTCATTCTGTTGAACTCCATTTTGTTTTTGTTTTTGTTTTTTTCTGTCTGCCCATAAAATATACTATCAGAATGAGTTAAAGGGAGGGAATTTTTAATATCATGCTTTTAAAAGTATATAACACAGGTGCCCCTGTACTGAGTAAACATGAAATACTATACAGTAGTAAAGATACCTGAATATAACCAAGTTTTGGTGAATTTCTCCAAGGAATAAAACATACTAATTAATCACTAGGGAGCATAGTCAGTTTATTCCTGCTAATTTTTACTATTGTGCTTGGCATTTAAAATCCTTTGCAATCAAGTCCCAACCTCTTTATCTAGACTGACCTCACATTTTTTCTGACTACATCCACTCTACATTGCAACTAAAATGCCCTACTTGATTGTAATGGTAATGGGAATTTGAAGATCTTTTTGCCCCTTAATAAGTCCAAGGGAATTTGAAGACCTTCCCTGCTTTGAAAATAAACACTGGCCCCTCATAGGCTGAATGTAATGGCATGGAGCCTCTGGTAGGAGGAGTTTGCTAAAGAGTGGAGCAGAGCCCACAGGAAGCTGTGAGTGAGAGTCAGATAGATGGTTGGGAGGAGAGCACATTTAGAGCAGGGAGACAACCAGACTTGCGAGAATAAAAGTTGATGTTTGCCAGCTAGGTTTGTATTGGTTTGAGGAGAGGCTAAAGGAAAGTATGGCTCTTTCCTACATTGTGGTGCATTAACTTCTATGTTGCTATGATGGATTCGGTTTCCTGGTGCTGGGATTTGGTTTCCTAGTCTGTTATATTTTGTGATAGAGTACCATGCAGAAATATTTATAGTGACTGTGGGCACTATGAATATTGCATTGGCACTGCACTGATGTTCCCTATATATGATATTTCATTTTTCTGCTTGTATTTCAGTCCTTCCCCCAGGTCTGGAATGTTCTTCCACTTCACTTTTGCCTGTTGGAAGCCCTAACTCCTTTCAAGGCCAAGGTTAAATGAAATCTCCTGTATGAGGTCTTTCTTGACCATCTCAGTCATAAAATCTCCCTCAAAAAAAAAAGTGTGTTTACTTTGTCTATATTATTAATGAATCTATGTATTGGTTGATTACTCCTGTTAAAATAGGGGTTCTTAACCTTTTGGGGAGACATGGATGCCTTTAGCAGTCTAGAGAAACATACAGAGCTCTTTTCAGAATAAGTTTTTAAAGTATTGAAGGAAATACAAAATTTTAGTTAGATGTCAGTGAAAATAAAGATGTATCTTTTTTCCTATCCAAGTTAATAGACCTCCACCACTGAAATCCATCTACAGATCCCTTGAAATTCTGAGTATCTCAGGTTAAAAATCACTGTATTAGAATGCAAGTTCCTTGATGGAAGAGACTATTATGACATTTGCTCTAGCACTAAGAATAAAACAAAATAAAAACTCATGGTGAAATCAACAGCAATACCAAAGAGTTTGCTCTAATGATCCACACTTTAATCATTCAGTGAAATCCATGATCTCATCTTCTCCCAATGACACAATTCATATCCTACTCCACCTCTTTTATTGTGTGGTTCTTCTTCACAGAGGAGCTATTTACTCAGAACAAATAGGTTTTCCTCTAGAGATTCATATTTTTTTTATTCTAACTTTAAAGAAAACAAAACCAAAAAATAGCATTTGCACATAAACTGTAGACTAGGAGAAGGTTGTGCATGAAACTATGAATCTCTATTATGCAGAGTTTGCTTTTCTTTTTAAGTATATTATAAATTCAGTATGTAACTTTCAAAGCTATCCTATTTGTCTGCAATGTCTTCTTGTCTTCCTTCTGTTCCTACATCATTTTGGTGTGGGGAAGAAAGAAATGACTTTATTCTTTTTTTCCCCTCTTACTTCCCCCCTAGACAGCTGAGAAAAGAAAAGAAAACTATTAGGTCTTTTAACATTCTGTGGCTACTAGCACTCGGCCTACTTTTTTTTCAATATCAAATCCTTGATACATGACTGATTTTCCTATTTTTCTGATCATCTGTCTTTTGAATGACAGCCCAAAAAATACTTCTTGTTCAGGAAGTCACCATTAAAAATATGTTATCACCATAGAAAAACCCTTTGGATCACCAACAATTTTGACTTTTAGGGTTTTGTGATGTTCTTTGATTTGCAATTAGAAAACATTATTGGAAGAGTGCTGATCTGTTTTTTATTATATGTATGCAAATATATATTTCAATGACCGTTTAAGATCACTGAAAGCACTAATTTCCCAGGTGACATTCATTCTACTCTCTTCCTCCTATTCAGTTTTGTCACCAGTTGATCAATCAATCAACATGTATTTATTGAGTACCTACTACATATCAAGTACTGTGCTGGATGCTGAGAATACAAGTAGAAAAAATGAAACAACTCCTATTCTCAATGAACTTACTATGCTCTAAGAGGGATACAAGTACATATAAAATATAAACAACAAAATTATATATATATATATATGTATGTATATATATATATACATCACATATATATATGATATTATATATATATACATATATATATGCATTTAACAATAATATTCTGAGAAGTGGTTCATCAGCTAAGTTACACACCTCTTTTTTAAACATTTCTATTAGGACATTTTCCGTAGCACTGAAAATAAAATAAAAACTTGCAGTGAAATCCACATATATAATATATTACATATACAATATATAACAACACATATAATTGTCATACATTTTACCATACCAATTATATTACCAAATCAGTAATGTATACATATACGTGTGTGTACATACACACATACACACACAATCAGGAAAGTGATAGTGATAGAAGGCAGTGTCTTAGCTATATATTAAAATAAGAGAGAACTCTATGAAGCAAAGGTAAAGATAAATTGGATTTCAGGCATGAAGAATGCATTGCACAGAGATAGAAGATTGAGTGTTGTGAGTAGTCTGGCTAGCTCACAGAGTAGAGGAGTAATGTCCAATGAGGTTTGAAAGATAGGTTAAAATGACTTTGAAAGTTAAACAAAAGAGTTGAGAATGGCAACAGGAAACTACTAGAGTTGTCTGAATAGGGGAGTCACATAGTCAGACCTGTGATTAAGGAAAATTGCTTTGACACAGTATATAGTACAGACTAGAGTGAAGAAAGACTTGAGGCAGGGTGGTCAATTAGGAAAGAGGCCATTACAGTTATTTAGGTGAGAAGTGATGAGGGCCTGAACTAATGTATTAGTTTTCTAAGGTGGTAGTGAGTAAAGAGAAGAGGTCAGACGTGAGAGATGCTGTGAAGGTGGAAACTATAAGATTTTGCAATTGATTGGATGTGTAGGTTGAGGGAGAATGAGGAGTCTATGAAAATGCAAGCCTGAGAAACTAGTAGTATCTAGTACCTTCAAAAGAAACAGGAAAGTTTGGAATAGCAGGTTGTTTAGGGAGAAAGATGGTCAGTTCAGTTTTAGACATGTTGTATTTAAGATATCTCAAGAATATCTATCCATTTTGAAATTTCAAATAGTCAATAGGTGATGTATAACTAAGACTTGGGGAGGAGAATAGGTTATAATACACATACATACATATACACATACACACATGCTCTAATGATCAGGGAATTTGAAGATCTTCCCTGGCCCAAATGGGTCTCACTTGGAGCCCAACAAGAGAAGCTTGCTTAGGAAAGGCTTGTTGTTCAGGAAGGCACGCCTTTTGTTACTTTGTAATTAAGCAGTGGGTCATAAAGGTTGTGATGTCTTCTGACCCTAGAGAAGGCTATATACCCTGATGGGAAATTTTGCTTTAGGGCTCACTCATGGGAAGGGTTGTATGATTTGGCCAGATGAGACTCTGGACAGCCGTTGAGCCCCCTGGCTTTGAAAACCCAGATGTTGGTGCTTCTCCCCCTGGTAACTAACACTGTATGTACATAATGGTCAGACAGCTAGAAGCCCTCTGTTGGTCTGTTGAATTGTATTATTTTCTCTCTCTGTATTTTTTGTCTGCTTGTAATTTCTGTTTGTATTTTCTGAAGTTCAGGGTGCTGACTTTTTCCCCTGAACTAAGTGAATGATATCTATGTTTGATTAAATTAAGTTTGTAAACCCCTTTTGAGTTGCTTTTCTTTAGACAAGCAGATCAAAAAACCCGTACGAGCAGTCATGCTGGGTATGCTAGGGTACTTGCTGCGACACATGCATATACATACATATATATATACATATATGTATGTGTGTATATATATATGTGTATGTATGTATATACATATATGTATGCGTGTATATATATGTGTATGTATATATATATATATATGTATGAATGTATATTTGGTAGTGATCTGCATAGAGATTATAGTTAAACTCTTAAGAGCAAATGAGATGACCAAAAAAGGGGTACATAGAAAGGAAAAGAGAGCAGAGAAATTACATTGTAAAATAAAAATCATAAAAGAAATTGAAAGCCTATGTCTGTATAGTGCTAGCACTGAGATCATGAGAAACTTTTACTGGTCTTCCAAGGTACAGGGCAGGAAAGCAGAAGCACAGAAAAATAACTTCAGTATACACACAGACACACAGACACACACACACACACACACACACACACGCATATGGTGTGAATTATGGTCAAACACTACAAACAGTAATTCCATTTGAAAACCCAGATATAGTTGAAATCTACTAGTGACATGAGCATACTTAGGTCATTCAACATAAAATATGGGATCTTCTGGGTGTCTTCACCTAACAAGCTCAAAAAACTGACATCTACCTATGTAAACATATCAATTCAAAGCCATTCTATGATTTCAACAATACCCTAATGACATTATTGTTCAAAAATAAATAAATAGAAACTCACTGGCTTGATGACAAGTGTGATACTTATATAATAAACTTATTAAGCATTTGTAATAATTAGCACTTTATGTGCTGGAGGTACAAAAATGAAAATATCATCATGGTACCCAAAAAAGATTAGGAATCAGAGTGCTAGACTTGAGTCTTCACTTTGCTGCAATGTGGATAAACAGGACATCAAGGTCATCTACCACACTTACGGTAAATTCTTCAAACTGAAAAGGGAGTGTTGGTGCCCGATTTTCTATTTGCAGATGATTGTGAACTCAGTGCAGCCTCTGAAGCTGAGATGCGACAAAGTATAGATCAATTCTCTGCTGCTTACTTATGCTAATTTTGGCCTAACAATTAACATCAAGAAAACACATGTGCTCCACCACCCACCACTACATCATCCATATGTGGAACCAATGATTACAGCAACTGAAATTTTGAATGCTGTGGATAAGTTTACTTACCATGGCAATGTACTTTCCAGGGACATACACATTGATAATGAGGTTGACTCATGCATTGTCAGAGCTAGCTCAGTTTTTGAGAGTCTCCAAGGGAAAGTATGGGAAAGAAGAGATATTAGACTGACTACCAAACTGAAGGTCTATAGGGCTACTGTGCTGACCTCATTGTTGTATGCCTGTGAAACCTGAACAGTACATCAGCACCATGACAGGAAACTGAATTGCTTCCATTTGATGGTGATGTTATTCCCATCTTAAAGAGATGGCAATTAAACATAGAAATGAAGTGACTAGCCCAAGGTCGCAAAGTTAGTAATTAGAGCCCAGATCATTTAGCAGTAGTCCAGTATACTTATGCTCTTTTCACTACTCCAAAATCACCTATCTGTTCTTCTCCCTCTCCCCAGCCCTACCACACACACACACACACACACACACACAAAAGTAAAGGTCATTTCAGAACAAAGGGCTGTATTGTCAAGGCACTAAAAGTCAGAGTCTCTGACTTGTATATCCCAGCTAACTATATGCTAATGGTATTGATTTAGTATAAACTAAATAAATCCTTGTTGAATTGACTTTCAGTACTTAAATAGGTGTAATTCTCAAATGATTTACATTTTACACCTACATAATGGCAATTTCCTTCAAAATGTTCTACATACACAGCACTTAAACATTTGATTAGGTTTTCAGCTGTTTATTTTCAGTAAAATTTCTTGAATAGTTACATCTCCAAATCAGTTTAGTATATAATGCCTAGCTTTTCTGGTTCTACTGAGAGGGAAAAAAGAGAAAGGATGAAGAATAAAAGGTCAAGAGAGAAATAGTGAAATTAGAAAAGCATAAAAATTTTGGAAGTGCATCCCTGATAACGAGAGGGAACTTGGTGAGGTAGATATTGTGTTGGTCTTAAAGTCAAGATTTGTGATCAAATCCTGGCTCTGACACTTACATTATGATTGTGGACAAATTACTTGACATCTCTGTATCTCTGACAATATCATCGAACAGTTGTGATCTATAATGGTGGAGGGAACTGCCACACCAGGAGCTCCATTCAGTGATGAAATCATAATTCCTTCATGATATATGTGTGTGTGTCTGAGTATGTACATGTTCATGTATATTTGTTTGTGTGTGTGTGTGTGTGTGTACTTGATTGTGAATTTTTAGGACAATAATTCAGTAAATACCCCTAATTAGTTGAGCAATAGGATTAATATTTAATATACCTTGATATTTCTAATAGAAGACACTCTCTGCTTTAGGTAAGAGAATCATATTAAAATAATTTCTTTATACTATTCTCAGTGCCATGCAGAGAAACATTCATAAGATTAAATATTTATTTTTTCTAAACCAGTCTTTCAAAAATAACATTTTGATTATATACCCAGTTTGCAGTACATGGAAAGTTTCTGAGTTCAACCATCCAAAAAATTATGTGAGGAATAAAAATAAGTATCTTTAGTTTAGAAGCTTCCATTGAGTTGTTTAGGCTACAGCTTGCCTGGTTCCAAATATCCGCTGTATACCAAACATAACCATATCACATATTTTGTCTCATATGACATATGAAGTGAAAGCTTTCATCTCAGTTTACTGTCTGCAGCAATTTTTCAACCTTTTAGGGATTTTCATGAAGAATGAAAGTATAAACTTTCTCAAGCACTGACTGAGTATAATGACAAACTCATAGCATTCTAATGGACACAAGGAATTCGCAAAGCTCAGCCTGCTCTGGGTTTTCCCATCTTCACTGTAGGTAACATTTTTGTCATGCCAATTCAGTTACCTCAGAGTTAATGCAGCGTTCTAAAAATCCCCAAATACATGCCTGATTTTTTTCTGTTGATGGATGCTAAGCAAAAACCAGTGGATAAGTAATTAACAAGAATATTGGCAATTCACAGATGAATTAATACTCCTAGGATATCACTGAGTATGCTGAAAGAGAACATTATTAAATTAGGCTTAGATGGGTGAGCAGGTTATTCCCAGAGTCATTTAGTCATGGTGGGTTAAAAGAGCTATATTCTTATTCTTCTATTAAATAAAGTTATGAATGATTTGAGTCACCTGAGATGGCCGAATTTCATCATGGGTCAAGATTAATACAGTAAAGAGAACACTTTAAAAAAATAAATCTCTTAAACATGCTGCCTATGGATAAATTATAAAGATTAGGAGTTTCTCTAGGTTGAGATGAGGTCCATATTGCTTTCCAGAAAGCAAGAATTCAAGATCAGAAGACAATAAGGTGTGACAATTTCCCTGGTTCAGTAATCTGTTTCTAAGTATTGCCCAAAACCTGAAATTTAACGAAGAGGTATATGCCCTAAAATATTTCACTAGGGTCATAAGTACGTGCCAATCACCCTATAAATTCACTAACTGCTTTGTATTCATTGCCCAGAAACCTAGGTATAAAATTAAGTTCTTGTGAACCTCTCCTAAGACCTTGAGGCAGGTCTGAGACTACCATTTTAAACAAGTACTTCAAACATTTCATTTATTAATGTAAAACCCATTTTAAACCTAGAGTTTAGAATTTTCAACAGGGATTGTATTTTAACAAAACAAACTGTAAAGTACATGTCAGACACAGAAAACAAGGATCATCAGTTCACCCCACCCCAATTTCCAGAGAGCTATTGAATTCTTGCCTAACACCAAGAATGACTAGGGAAATATTCTCTCAGCCATAGTCTGGGGCAATGGGATGTTAAGTTTCATGCCAATTCAAGCACACATTTGGCACACCCAAGTTATTTTCAGACAGCTAGATAAATGAATATATGTCAAAATTCAAAACTACCAGAAATAGTCACATTAACAAATGTAAATATATACCAATGAGATTATCTTTTTCTGTCCAGCAGATATATTAGTTAAATGTAGCTCAGCTGTCATTTATCAACAAATCAATGAAGAGGGGGATAGACAATGGATCTTCTCCAATTTAAGAAAAAAAGTTCAGGATTAGGCCAAGTGTGGTACCATAACACCTAGACTTAGATTATTTACTCCTTACCAGATCTCTTTATATATTCAAACTCAGCTTAGGGAGACCCAGTACTGATTTGTCTCTGTTGTAAAATTGCCCAACACCACCTCCTGTCTCTGTTGCTTTTAAACTGCACTTTCTAATTAATCTGTTCTGGGTTACTCTCTTCATCACCTAGGGAACCATGGATAACCATGTTTTAACGATGGTTTAACCAAGGGTTAAAACAAGGCAAGAGACATTTGTATCTGAGGATTCAAGTAAAGTATTGGGAGTTTTTTTTAAAAAACAAAAAAGAACAAAGAAAACTTATGAAATGATAATAAGCTATATCTCTATCTATCTGTCTACCTATCAATCAATAGATCTATCTAAGCCTATATATACATATGCATGCATACAACATACTCACAAGCTATATTCTGTGCCCTTTATAAGAAGATATTTGAGAGTTCTTCATTACTTTAGGAATGTTAATATTATTAACAATTAATCTTTGAAGTTTACAAAGCAGTTAACATTTCTTGCTTCCTTTGATTCTCACAATTACCCTGGAAAATAAGTATTATGGATATTATAATTAACTATTTTACAAATGAAGAAACTGAGACTCAGAGAGGTTAAGTTCCTATAACCTATCATATAGCTAGTAAGTCTCAGACAGGATTTGAACCCATGTTTCTCCTGATTCAAAGTCCAAATGCACCACAATGATATCCAAATCATTTTATAAGTTTCCAAATAATATATAAGAAAAGGAAAAATCCAGGTTCTTTATTACCTAATATTCTTCTAAATATCAAAAGCATTTTCATTAATCATTTCACTAACCTGACTTTTACCTAGTTCATAACTTTAGGAAAAACAATATCCTTTTCACTCTTATAAAACATTTTTATCATGTCACTGCCTTTTCAACAATGTCTTTTGGAATTCTTTTACCTTTGGCATGAACTCCATAGAAAATTGTTGCCCCTCTCGTCATCTCTCTCCTCTCAATCTTCTCAGTAGCCTCTTTGCTTCAGTCAGACATTTTTCTTCTTTTGCCTAGAAATAGATTGTTCATTTCTTTTCCCATACATTTAATGAGGAATCCAAGGACTCCATTCCAATCCTAAATGCCCTCTAATCTCTAGAGTTCTCATCTCTAATCTACCACTTCTTCTAAGACACTTTCCAAGATTCATTTCGAACCTTCGTCAACTACTCCTACTCTACTCCAAAAGTTCCTATATTTGACTTCCTCTCTGAATTTATGGATAGAACCCATGCTTGGTTGTTAGGCACATGTTTATGTAGCACTTTAAATTTTTTTGGGGGTGGTGGTGCTTCATGTATGCACATTTTGCCATCTTAAGCAGACCATTATTCTGCACAGGGCAATGACTCACAGCAGGCACTCTGGAAATATTTCTTGAATGTTGAAGAAAGAGAATTAATCAAAATAGAAAAATAAATGAGCTAGTTATTCTTGTGCTCTAAACAACAGATTTTGTAGATGGAGTTTTTTAGTAATCTTTGCAAAGAACACATGTGGGCAAAACCACAGGGATATTCTACCAATCTCACTTTCCAAACCTGAATGGGATGAACAAGGAGGGCAGCTATGCTACTCACATTTACAATGCCAAATTCGCATTGTGAGAAGGAGCCATATTTCAAAATGTTCATGTTCCACATTTTCAAAGGTCAACAACATTTTGCTTTGGCAGAAAGAGTTCTTGGATTCCTCAAATCATTCTGCTTAGGAAGTTATTTGCATTTGTAAGGAAATTTCAGTGTATCCTGGAAATGTTGGCCAACGAACAAAAACTAGGGCATGAGAATTGTTCTTGAAAACAGGAATAAGTGTACCTATTTGCCATCACATAGCTACCATCCTTGAAATCCAGGGACTTAACATCCAATAACTACAATAATTTTTTTTTATTTGTTTTGGGAAATGATTGGATAATTCAAATTTGATTTTAAAGTTAAATTTCAGGATAAGCTAAAACAGAGAAAGAAAATTACAGACCAATTTCCCTAATGAATATTGATGCAAAAATTTTAAATAAAATATTAGCAAAGAGATTACAGCAATTTATTTCCAGGATAATATACTATGACCAGGTGGAATTTACACCAATAATGAAAGTCTGGTGGAATATTACAAAAACTATCAGCATAATCGGCCATATCAATACCAAAACTAACAAATCAAATGATTATCTCAATAGATGCAGAAAAAGCTTTTGACAAAATGCACTCATTCTTAACAAAAACACTAGAGAGTGTGGTAATGAATGGAGTTTTCCTTAAAATGATAAGTAGCATCAATCTAAAACCATTGGCAAGCATTATATGTAATTGAGATAAGATAAAAGCATTCCCAATAAGATCACATACGAAACAAGGATGCTCATTATCACTATTTTTCAATATTGTACTAGAAATGTTAGCTTTAGCAATAAGAGAAGAAAAAGAAATTGAAGGAATTAGAACAGGCAGTAAGGAAGCAAAAGTATTACTCTTTGCAGGTGATATGATGGTATACTTAGAGAATTAACTAAAAACTACTTGAAACAATTAACATCTTAAGCAAAGCTGAAGAATAGAAAACAAACCCACATAAACATCAGCATTTCTATTTATTACCAACAAAGCCCCTGTGCAAGAAATAGAAAGAGAAATTCCATTTAAAATAACTGTAGACAATATAAGATATTTGGGAGTCTACCTGCCAAGAGAAACCCAGAAATGTAAAGTCAGATCTAAACAACTGGAAAACTATCAATTGCTCATGGGCAGTCTGAGATAATAAAATAAAAATGACAATTTTACCTAAATTAGTTCACTTATTCAGTGTCCTATCAATAAAACACCAAAAGTTATTTTATAGAGCTATAAAAATATAATAAAATTCATCTGGCAGATTAAAAAGTCAAGGATATAAAGGGAATTAATGAAAAGAAATGCAATGGAAGGTGGCCTAGCTGTACCAGGTTTAAAACTATATTATAAAGTGGCAATCACCAAAACTATTTAGTACTGGCTAGGAAATAGAGTGGTGGGTCAGCAGAATAGGTTAGGCCCACAAGACACAGTAGTAAATAACTGTAGTAATCTACTGTTTGATAAACCCAAAGGTTCCAGTTTATGGGATCAGAGCTCACTATTTGACAAAAACTTCTGGGGAAACTGGAAAATAGTATCACAGACAAGATCTCACACCATACCAAGATAAGGTCAAAATAGGTACAGTATTTAAATGTAAAGGGTGATACCGTAAGCAAATTAGTAGCACAAGTTACAGTTTACCTGTCACATCGATGGAGAAAGGAAACATTTATCACTAAATAAGAGACAGAGAGAAGTACAAAATGCAAAACGGATATTTTGTTTATATTAAATTAAAAAGGTTTTGCACAAATAAAACCAGTGAAAGAAAGAAGGAAAGCAGAAAGTTGGGAAACAATTTTTTACAGCTAGTGTTTCTGATAAATTTATAAAAACACAAGTTATTACCCAATTGATACATTTTTAAAGGATATGAACAGGCAGTTTTCAGATGAAAAAATTAATGCTATCAATAGTCACATGAAAAAGTACCCTAAAACACTATTGTTTAGAGAAATGCAAATTAAAACAATTCTGAGGTACCACATCACACCTATCAGATGGGTTAATATGACAGAAAAGGAAAATGATAAGTGCTGGAGAAGATATGGGAAAATTGGAACACTAGTGCGTTGTTGGTGGAGATGTGAACTGATCCAACCATTCTGGAGAGCAATTTGGAATTCTGCGCAAAGGCATATTCTTTGACCCAACAATATCAAAGGTCTGTGTCCCAAATAGATCATAAAAAAGAGGAAAGGACCCACAGTTACAAAAATATTTATAGCAGCTCTTTCGTGGTGCCCAAGAACTAGAAATTGAGGGCATGCCTGTCAACTGGGGGATGACTGAACAAGTTGTGATACATGAACATAATGAAATACTATTGTGTTATAAGAAACAATGAGCAGGCAGATTTCAGAAAACATGAAAAGACTTACATAAACTTGTGCTGAATGAAGTGAGCAGAATCAGGAGAACATTCTACACAGTAACATTGTATGATGATCAATTATGAGAGACTTAGCTCTTCTCAGCAACAGAACAATCCAAGACACTTCCAAAAGACTTGTGATGGAAAATGCTATTCAGAGAAACAGCAATTCAGAGAAATACTCCAGAGAAAGAAATATGGAGTATGAATGCAGATTGAAGCCCACTATTTTCACTTTTTCTGTTGTTTTTTGTTTTTTCTTTCTCATGGTTTTTCATTTTTGTTTCTGATTCTACTTTCACAACATGATTGATGAGGAAATATATTTAACACGATTTTACATACATAACCTATAACAAATTGCTTGCTGCTTGGGGAGGAGAAGGAAAGGAGGGAGGGAAAATAATTAGAACTCAGAATCTTACAAAGATGAATATTGAAACATATCTTTCATTTAGTTGGTGGGGAAATAATATTAAGGGCAAAAAAGTTTAAAAATAAAAAATTAAAAAAATTTTGACTCTTCTTTTTTAAGTGTTGAAGTCACTTACCCCTTCCCATAGACTTGATTCAGAATACCAAACACAAAATAAATGTACTTTTTTCAAAAAATCATCTTACTATTATCAGACCCTTGGAGTTAATTCAAGCATCATTTAAATCATGGGCAAGAAATATGGATCATTAATATACCACAGATGTTTCCAGGTTATGGAAGAGAGAATCGCCATCAATCAGAAGCAAATATACTTACAGGTTCTGACTGTGACATATCACTACATAGCACAATCAGATATGCAAGGGTGATGATTCTAATACCTCTATCTCACCCTACATCTTGCAAATGCCTTTCTCTCACTTCTCATCCTATCAGTTTGTGTTATTTTCATCGTATTATCAGAAATCTTCTCCTTAGGTTCTTCTATTCCTTGCCCTTTTCTCTCTTTTATCAGCCCTTTACATTCTTTTTTCTGCCTTTCTTCTGTCTCTCACTCAGATTCTTCAGTTTGAGTCTGGTTATCCTCTTCAAATCCTTCACCTTTAGATGTAACACCTTTTAGATGCAGAGTCAAGATAGCAGAATAAAAGAAGTAACTTGCTTAAGAGCTCCCCCAAACCTCTTCAAATACCTGTAAAAATAATTCAACAAATTATAAAGCAGCAGAACCTACAAAATGCTGGTGATTCAAATTTTCTGCACAAGACAACCTGGAAGGAAAAGGAAAGGTCCATTGAAGTGACTGGGAGAGGAGCTTGGTTTAGCGTGGGTTGCCCTAGCACAGACCAGGCCCCTGGCAAACCTGGAAGGGGGTCAGGGCACTGGCAACTGTGGTGATTTCCAGACTTCTCAACTCACAAATGCCAAAGGAAACTTATAATGTTAGTAGAAAAGGTCTATTCAACCTCGGTAAGAAAAGAGCGTGGTCTGGCTCTAGACTTGGGGCAGTGAAGATGGTTGCAGCAGTAACTGTTTCCAGAGCACTTGGCCCACCAATTTTTGTAATGGTAACAGGAGTTTCAGTGGCTTATTAGAGGGGGATTTCAAGGATCTTTTTGCTGGTTCTGAGACAGTATCCTCTTTCTTGGCCTATGCTTGAATCTGAGTCACAGTCTTGGGCAAGGAGGAGCGCTGGAGTGGTGGAGTTTGTGGCAGCAGTGGAAAGGGAATCCTTCTCAGAGTTCCAAGGCAGAAAGGAGTGCTTGTGGTCACTCAGAAACCAGAGCACGGGCCAGGAAAGACATAAATACCTCTTATCAGATCATACCACCTTGAAAGAACTGAAAATCTACAGGTGCCTAGAAATATCTCTGAAAATGGCTACATAAAACCCCTGAAGCTTAATACAGTACACCCTTAATAGTGATGGCAGAGTCCTACCTTAACAAAGAGCTCAAATGTCAAGTAATTGGGAGGAAAAAGGAGCAAGCAATCAGACTATAGAATCTTACTTTGGTGACAAGGAAGATCAAAACATACAACCAGGAGAGGACAACAAAGTGAAAACTCCTAAATCCAAAGCCTCCAAGAAAAAAATGGATTGATCACAGGCCATGACAAAGCTCAAAAAGGATTTTGAAAATCAAGTAAGAGAAGTAGAGGAAAAATTAGGAAGAGAAATGAAAGCAATGCAAGAAAATCATGAAAAATGAATGTACAACTTGATAAAAGAAAACCCCAAAATACTGAAGAAAACAATACCTTAAAAATAGACTAATCCAAATGGCAAAAGAGATCCCAAAAGTCAATGAGGAGAAAAATGTCTTAAAAAGCAGACTTGGTCAAGTGGCAAAAGGATGTCCACAAGTTCACTGAAGAAAATAACTCCTTAAAAATTAGAAGGCAGCAAATGGAAGTTAATGCCTTTATAAGAAATCAAGAAATTATAAAACAGATGCAAAAGGATGATAAAACAGAAGACAAAGAGAACTATCTCATTGAAAAAACAACTGACCTGTTGTAGCACTAATGTGATACTCACAGTGCCTGGGGCAACTATGAATATGCTGATGTAATTCTGAATAGCAAGACATAACAGACTCTCCACATGGAAGAAAAAACCAAAACACTTATGCAAATACCAGAAAGCTGAATTCCAACACCAGAAAGCCAAATCCATCATGGCAACAAAGAAATCTATACACAATAATCATGCAGGGGGCACAGCCATCCCCAAGTCTTCCCCCTGCTAGGCCCCTCCCACAAACAAATACCCTCTCACTCACAGCACATTGCCTGATCCTACTCTCTCTCTCAGCTCTAACTGCTCTCACCAACTTCCTCTGAGATGTGCTCCACCCTTCCTGCTTCATCCCTTCCTTCTATACTCCTTTCTGCTCATTTCCCACCACAGACTTCATGTGACTCAAGTTTCCATGTGACTCAAGCAGGTCACATGGGCTTACCAATGAATGGGAAAGATCTTCCAATTAAGCAAAAATACCTTAACAATACACCTGAAAAGTAGATCCAGGAGAGATAATTTAAAAATTATTGGAGTGGGACAGGTAGTTGGTGCAGTGAATACAGCACTGACCTTGGAGACGGGAAGACCAGAGTTCAAATCCAACCTCAGACACTTAACACACTAGCTGTGTGACCTTGTGCAAGTCACTTAACCCCAATTGCCCTGCCTTTCCCCCTCCAAAAAAAAATGTACTGGACTACCTGAAAGCCAAGATCAAGAAAACAGTCTAGACATCATCATCTTTCAAGAAATTATGAAGGAAAAATGACCTGATATTCTAGAACAAGAGGACAAATTAGAAACTGAAAGAATCTACCCATCAACTCCTGAAAGAGATCCCAAAAGGAAAATTCCTAGGAATATTATAGCCAAATTCCAGAATTCCCAGGTGAAGGAGAAAATACTCCAAGCAGTCAGGAAGAAGAAATTCAAGTAATGTAGAAACACAATCAGGATTACTCAATATTCAGCAGCTTTTATATTAAGGGATTGAAGGGTTTGGAATATAATATTCCAGAGGTCAAAAGAGCCAGGATTAAAACCAAGAATTGCCTACCCTGCAAAATTGAGTATAATTCTTTGGGAAAAAAATGGATATTCAATGAAATAGAGGACTTTAAGCATTCTTGACGAAAAGACCACAGAAAATTTGACTTTCAAGTACAAGAATCAAGAGAAGCATGAAAAGGTAAACAGGAAAGAGAAATCATAAGGGCCTTATTAAAGTTAAATTGTTTATATTCCTACCTGTAAAGATGGCATTTGTAACTCATGTGACCTTTCTCAGTATTAGGGTAGTTGTATGGAATATCTATATCTATCTGTCTAATCTCTCTATCTATAGACAGAGGGCATAGGGCAGTGGTTCTCAGCTGTGGGTTATGTTCAATTTGTAACAATGAAAATACATCTTGCATATCAGATATTTACATTACAATTCATAACAGTAGCAAAATTACAATTATGAAGTAGCAATGAAAATAATTTTATGGTTGGGGGTCACCACAATATGAGCAACTGTATTGAAGGGTCACAGCATTAGGAAGGTTGAGAACCACTGGCATAGGGTGAGTTGAACATGAATAGATGATATCTAAGAAATAAAATTAAGGGTTAAAGAGGAATCTACTGGAAGAATGAGAAAGGGAGGGGTAGAATAGGATAAATTATTTCACATAAAAGAGACAAGAAAAGGCTTTTATGAAGGAGGGGAAGATTATGAAGGTAACAGGGAATAAATGAATTTACTTTCATTGAATTTGACTTAAGGAAGGAATAACATACACACTCAATTGGGTATGGAAATCTGTCTTACTCTACAGGAAAGTAGGGAGAAAGGGAATAAGAGAAGGGTATGACAGAAGGGAGGGTAGATTGGGGAAGGGGGTAATCTGAAACAAACACTTTTGAGGAGGGGCAGGTTAAAGGAGAGGACAGATTAATGGAGAACAGGACAGGATGGAAGGAAATATATTTAGTCTTTCATAACATGACAGTTATGAAAGTGTTTTGCATGACTACACATGTATAACCTATATCAAAATGCTTGCCTTCTCAATGAGGATGGGTAGGAAGAGAATGTGGAACTCAAAGTTTTAAAAACTAATGTTAAAAATTGTTTTCACATGCAACTGGGAAATAAGATATATAGGCAATGAGATACAGAAATCTATCTTGCCCTACAGGAAATAGAAGGGAAGAGAATAAGAGAAGGGGGTAGAAACAATAGAAGGGAATGCAGATTAGGGGAAGGGGTAATCAGAATGCATGCTGTCTTTGGGTGGGGGGAGATGAGAGATGGGGAGAAAATGTTTAGAAGTAAATGGAGAAAACTAAAAATAAATAAATTAATTAATAATAACAATAATAATAAAAGAAGTAATGCCATTTAGAGTAAAAGTAACTGGATTTGGAGATAGAAGACCTGAGATCAAACCTCAGCTCTTCTACCTGTGTAACTGGGCAAATTAAAACTTTTCTGGTTAACAGTTTTCTCTTATGTGAAATTAGGAGGTTCCCTAAATAGGGGTCCTTATGATTCCTTTTTTTTTCAGCTTGAGCTCTCCTTCTCCTTCACAATTCTAACCCTTCTCCATTCAATATCTAATTACAGCCTCCTAGATTTTCCCTCATCAATTCAATCTGGACTTACAGTCCAAAGCCCTCTAAATCACATTCACAATTCCTTCTCCCTCCACCTCCCCCAACCTTTCGCAAAGGAAAGCAGAAGTTTTCTTGAAGTACTCTTATGCTGTTCCACATAAATACTCTAAATCACTACCTCAAATTGACCTGAGAAGAAATCATAGTGAATCTGTGACCTCAGATCTCAGAAAATAAGTCTTTTGAGTAAATTTGTTCTCTTAGGAGATGACTTCTTTCATTTTTCCAGGTTTCATTTATGCCATATAGCAGCATAACTTGTGAAAACTCAGAATTTTAGCTTAATTTTTAAGTATATATATTTAGAAGGCTTTGGAAATTTTTAAAACTGTCTCTGGAAATATCTAGATTCAAGGGCCTGGCACATAATGAGCATTTAAATGTTTTTCAAATAATGAGAGTGTATTCAAATTTCATATCACATTACTAGAACCATAACTCAATATTCTAGTGCCCAAAGCAAGCATCACAAAACAGACTCAGGCTCCTTTGACACACAACACGAAAAGTGTTTTTAAAGCAACTTTTCTACTGGGAGGGGGAGACTTTGAGGAGAGACTTTGGATCTTGAAACACAAAGTCACTTAGGGAAAGGTTGAGACCCTGGAATATTTCAGGAGGAGGCTGTTGTAGGGTTAGAGATTAGCTTCTGGAAACTAATCATTATCTAATTAGCTACCAATTTAATAATAAACAACTAAGTATTTTTATTAATTAAATTTAGATGTTTCTACCTGCTGAAGAAGTAAAGTGTTCTCTTGTATGCTTTAAATTTCAGCACCCTGGACAAAATTTCTCTACTCTTATTATGGCCCTGCCAGTCAGTCAGTAAGCATTTGTTAAGTCTTTGCTATGTGCCAGGCACTATTCTAAGCACTAGTAATACAAAAACTATTAGAAAAACAACCTTTGCTCTCTAGGAGCCTACCTTCTAATGAAGGAAGACAGTTCAAAAATAAAAGGGTTGGAGTGGGGGAGGGGGGACTGGAAAGTAGGCTGACCCAGGCCCTCTGCTTAACTGGAATAAATGGAGATTATGAGCTGAGACATCCAATTAAAGGAGAGGCTAGCAAGTGCAGATCTAAGGTGTGAATTCTAGGGCTGGAATGAAGGTTCAGGATAAAGAGCTGAGGCATGGTGGAAGAACTCGGGAGTGTAGTCTAAAGAGGAATGTGAATTCCTTAGGCTCTATATATTAAAAAACAATATTTTGCATAGGCTCTTAAAGGTATTCAGTTTTGTAAGTTCTTTACTTATGTTATAAGTTGTTTATCCAAAGTCTTTACTAATAATTTCTTGGTTATCCAAGATGCAAGTTTCCATTTCATCATGATATACTATAAAAGTTGTTATGACAAATAATGTCACTTTATTCATCATAGCAACTCAATGTAATCATATGAAGAATAATACTATGATAATGGGTATCTATTACGTACTACCTTGAGGGTAAAAAACCTATAAATGGCAATTTTGTTATAAAGACATTCATTAAATCAATCTTTATTCAAAAAAGACATTTTACCACAATTCTAAAATGACAGTAAGTAAATGACAGAGTTACTAGAATATAAAGATTCATATTATAGTCTTTTATTTTTAGGAGTTATTGGTCTAAATATTCCATAAACAAAATACACAAAAACTATAGATTGAAAAAATAAAAATCACATATTATACATTTTAATTAAAGTCTATTGTTTTATACTTGGCAAATTAAATGCTGAAAATTTCTTTAGAGATGTTAATAAAAAATTAATTAAGCATATCCTCTGTTAGATCTCTAACTCCTAGCTTTTAATGATGACAGGAAACAGTTTGACCTACCAGAAATTACAATAATTTTATTAAAAAACTTTCTTACTGGTCTGTATTTAATATTTATACATATTGAATAGGAAACATCCCCTTCCACACTCCAAAGAATAGAACTCTGGACTTTGACAAATACCAGGTCTAAGTCATTGTAGCTTTTGTGGGAACAGATGCTTTTAAGATGAAAAATACTGAAATAGAATCATGCAAAATAGAATAATGCCACTTAAGTATTCTCTTTTCCTGGGTTTAAATTCTCAAATCAAATAGAAAGAATGCTGCACTAAAGATTATGTGAGCAGTGTTTAACAATGTTGTTTTATATGCAATGGTGATGCATAACAGGAGAAACCAGAATGAGTCAGATGAGAGTATATCAAGACCATTTTCCACATTTTGACTCACAGGTTTTTTGCTAAAAATCACAAGCCAGTCTTAGTGGCAAGCTTCAGAAAACTTGCACAGCTCTGATAAGAAAGGACATCTCTCATAAATATTCATTAAAATTACCTTTTCTGGATCATGGATTTTTCAAGCAGACACTGATTTGACCTCTAAAAGGAACAAAACCCAGCCTATACCGGAGTGTCTCAGCTTTCTGACAAAAAAAGTGAAAAATTGGTTTTCCTGGCTAAGCAGCTACTTTGTACACGATGTGAGGTCTGGGGTCAGTTACCTCTCTGCTCCACATACTTGTGCATTAATATTCATTCAAATTACAATCTTGAAATTCTAAACTACTACTCATACTTCTTTGAAAAATTGATTGTAAGGCAGGCAAGGTTTTGCATTTTAACTAATTTTGGGAAATAGCTTGGTCCAACTTCTCAATTGCTGGAAAATATATGAATTCAGTAAATTTCTTTCAAAATCACATTCTATCCATTTTGAATTTATAGGTATTATACTATTAATGTGAATAAAAGGCATGTTTTCATTTGTAATTATACGAACAGCATGTGAATAGATGGAAAACATTTTTTTACTCTCATCATCTTCATTTCTGATATTTTGTTTATTAAAAGATGTTCTTTGGTACTTTGTGGACATATTTTTTTTCCCTAATACCGTAATCACTATGTGGAGTGGACACATGGTTTTATGTATCACAATAAGATAATTGATGATGATACCATGAACTACGATGACTAGCAGGAAAACAGCATAAGAGTCAGTATTTCTTCAAATTTTCTGCTTTTTTTCCAAATCACTGATCTGCTTTGGTTTAGGTAAAGAATCTGGAACCATCACTGATAAATTATTCAGAGTTCCTTGATTTAGGTTTCCCCAAAAAGAAACAAAAGTAATCCCAGGGACCCAAATAACCATTTCAACTCTGTAGCTTAAGGTATAGCAGAATTGTCTCAGCATTCTCATTTTTACTTTCTTTTTCAAATTGAGGCTGACAGCATTTGTAAGGTCATCTTCTCTCCAATGCTTATGTCATATCTTCTTAAGTTCCCCCAAATTCTTACATTCTTTAGGGCTAGGACTATGATAGTTTGAGACTGCTTATGACAGAGCTTTGAAAGATGACAAACTGGAACATGAGCATAATGGAGTGAGTGTAAGCTCTCTTTTTGACTAGTTTCCCTTAAGATTTGAAGTCTTCCTGAATTATCATGCAGGAAAGGTGGGTACCAGAGGAAGGCAGGGCACCTGACTTCTTTGTCTGTTTTTTTAAAAATTTATTTATTTTAAATTTATTTGTAGTTTTCAACTCTTCTCTACCCCCCATCCCAAGATGGCAAGCATACTGAATACCCCTTCCCCCAATCTGACCTCTCTTAAATCTCCCCCAATCTTCCCCCCCCCCACACACTTTCTCATAGGCCAAGACGGAGTTCCATGGCAGCTGACTTCTATGAAAGCAAATGACTGCTGACTGGAGGAATCGGATTCTTAAATTCTCCATGCAAGAGAGGCAATTTGTCATAATGGCAAACTATAGCAAGTTTCAGGGATTAGACTTCTTGATTCACTGGTATGTGGACTGAATCTCTGCCTCTGGCAATTTGGAGCAATATACAGAAAGGCTGAGGTTCAGACTTGGAGCAGAAATGCAAATTGCCCAACGGTATTATGAAGAACATTATTGACAAAGTGATTTCCATAGGGTCAGCTATCATGGAACACAGAAGAGGAATGACCTAAATTCAAGAAGCAGAATGTTTCTTCATGACTTTGTTTATATCTTTCATATCTTTGTTTAAACTCAGATACATTCAGGGTTGGAAATCATAATACACAAAAATTCTTCTTTCTTTAATCCCTTCCAATGATGAGATGAAGTCAGAAGGCATTGTAGGAAGCAGGTGGCAGATAAACATGGGCTTGATTTATGCTTTTTCCATGGTTTTCTTATGTAAAATAAGATGAGTAACCACATAATACTACTTGTTTGAGTTTTATAAATGTGGTAAGTCAAGACTGAATGAGGAAATTTCTTAACAAGGGGTATAAGTTGAGTCACAGATTTTTTTTCTATAATTTTCCAGTAATTCAGAGTAATATTGCATTTTATCCCTTAGTATAAATTTTGAAGTTAGGCAAAAGGAGCTTTTCTAAACCTGCCTATTCCCTTACCACTTCTATGGTAGTGAGGACACCTCTACACATATATCAGAGAGATTTGATGGGACACTGAGCTGGTGGCTTGAGTGGCCAACTATAAAATATGCTCCTTGGCTCATTCATTGTGCAATGGGGAACTGGCAAATGTGGAATCAGTTATGGGATCATGTGTATTTAGTGAGCTTCCTTCTGGGAGTGGCTGATGATGTGAAATGGAAGAATCTGGAGCCTAAGTTGAAAGCATACCCAATTGCTGTATTACTGCTTTGGTCCATTAACCACAAGGTGATAAAACAACCCTTTGAGTGGCTTCTGAGCATTCCTTTAAATTTAAGAAACAGAGCACATGAGTTGAGATGCACTGCTGTTTCTACAGTACTAGAAATGTTACATGAGATATACAACAAGAGTACAGGCAGCTAGATTAAAAAGTCGAATTTGCCAGATGGAAAAAGAATCTCAAAAGCTTTCTGAAGAGAATAATTCATTTAAAATTAGAGTGGAGCAAATGGAAGCAAATGACTTTATGAGAAATCAAGATACTATTAAACAGATCCAAACAAATGAAAAAATAGAAGGTAATGTGAAATATCTCCTTGAAAAAACTCACTGACCTGGAAAACAGATCCAGGAGAGACAATTTAAAAATTATTGGACTACCTGAAAGCCATGATCAAAAAAAAAAAAAGAACTTAGAAAGCATCCTTCAAGAAATTCTCAAAGAAAATTGCCCTGATATTTTAGAACCAGAGGGCAAAATAGAACTT
>CM053580.1:182207214-182229686 GCA_028627135.1 Pseudochirops cupreus | reverse complement strand
GGGGAGGACACAGGAGAAAGCAGATTGGGGGAGGGGGTATACAGTGGGATCACTGTTTTGGGGTGGTGGGTAGGGGAAAGATGGGGAGAAAATTTATAACTCAAAATCTCGTGGAAATGAATGATGTAAACAAGAAAAATAAATAAATCAATTTATAAAAAAAAAGAATACAGGCAGCTAGAACCAGAATCACAGCCTGAAAAGTAAAATAGTTTGAGATTTTTTTGAATTGCATACACTGGATGTAGTCAGGACACCTGAGTCCTCATTCTGGCTCCAACATTTAGCAGCCACATTGACCTCACATAGTTTTAACTTCCTTATCCATTAAATGGCAGCAATAATACTTCCAATATATTACAGGATCATAGATTTAGAGGAGGACAGGATCAGTGAATCTAAACTCAACATTTTACTGATGAGAAAACCGAGTCCCTCAACATTCTATCCACTACATTATGCTGCATTAGTAACTTTGAGGAGAGTGGATTCAGTTGAGTGATAAAGTCTAAGACTAGATTGTAGAGGATTTAGAAAAAGAATGGGAGCAGAAGAAGGAGAAGCACCAAAAGTAGACATCTTTTTTCAAAGAATTTAACTAAGAAAGATGATGGTAGTGATTGCAGCAGTGATGGTAGGCTCTAGAGAGGTGTTTTTTTTTAAGATAGAAATTTAAGCCTGTTTTCAATCATAAAAGAATTAGTAGTAAATAGGGAGATGAAAAATTATGAAAAAAAAATATAACGGGGCAATTTGCTGGAGGAAATGAGAGATGTTGGGAGCAGAAGTACATGTAGAGAGTTTGATCTTGGTGAGGAGAAAAGGGTCACTTCTTCATGAGAGAGTGGAGTAAAAGAAGAAATAGTGCAGAATGATTTGAAGGCACAGTTGGAAAAAAAAGGGATGGTTAGAAGAGTGAGAAGAAAGAGCAATTGGCAAACAGTCTCAGGTTTTTGGTGGAGTATAAAACAAGGACTTCAAATGAAGGAATGGAGGAGAGGGAGTGTGCAAAAATTGAGAAGAAAAGAGAAAGTTTGGAATTGCTATAGTGGGGAGTAGAATAAAGAAGCAATTTTTGGAAGCTGCCTTGCTGCAATGAGGGACAAGGTTTGATTATCATATTTCACTGCATAATCATTGCTACTGCATCATCATCAAATTGTTTTTTTCAGTTCAAAAATTGGTTTATAATCTTTCATCAGGTAATTATAACATGATATAATTCTGCTAATCACACTGCTTAAATTTAAGGTAAACAGAGCAGCAGTGTATTCACCAATGGTATATGGATATGTATTTATCTCTTGTGCATCATGAGCCAGGAGTCTAGAATTCTCAGCCTACAGGCATTGTCAGTATATTTCCAAAAGCCAACTTGGGTGGTTTCTTTAGAGCACTGCAGTCCTAAAGGTACTGTCACTTAACTCAATGAAGAGCCATACGCCCAAGGGGAGTGAGAAGGCAGGCAAAGCTGCCATGAGCAAGTCATGTGATATGGTAAGAGTTCCATCTTCCCAATTTTAATATATATTCACGACTATCTCATGCATCCTAATCTTACACCAAAGACAGTTTAGTAATAAATTATTTTTAAATAATACTCGCAAAGGTTTTTAAAAGCTTTCCATAATGGCTGCATTCCACCTTTTGGGAAAAAAATTTGGTGTAAAATTTGTGATGATTATGCAGTAATGAACGATGGAAGATTGTGATCAAATAAAGGGATTTCAGAGATCTTCAGCATGGAAACAGAATACTTGTGATTGATCTGAAAATTTTTGATATGCAAATAAGGTAGAATAAATAGATCATAGGAAGTAAATAAGTTAAGGAACTGAAAAGTAAGGTATTTGAAGGAACATCATGTATGTTTAGTCTCCCAATATGAGTGTAGGAGTTAAGAAAGAGAGGTATACTCTGAGGTAATGAATTCATTGAGAAAAGGAGAATGTCCTAGTGATCAATAGATAATTGACTCTAGTATGTATACTGTGTGACACATTTGGATAGAGCAACCCTCAAAAGAGGAGTTGTTGCTTAGCAATGATGATAGAAAAAGAATCTAGTAGTGACAAAAGCAAGGAACAGACTCCTCTTACAGAACAGTGAGTCTCAGAGTATGAGAGAAGGCACAACCAAAACTGGAAAAGAGTGCCACAGATGCAGTATCACCTGGGGGAGCCAGGTCTCAGTAAGAGTCAGAAGAAGGAAGAAGTATTAGTGGGAGAGATCTGAAATAAGGGAAAACTTATTAATTGTAATGTAAATTCCAAAGGGTATGGCAGAAAGAAGGAATATATGGAACAGACTCTAACTGATTTCCATAAAAAATGAGAATTATAGTAGCAGTACTTATATTAATAGAAGTTTTGGTAGTAGTAGTAGTAGTAGTAGTAGTAGTAGTTGTAATAGTAATAGCAGTAGTTCTAGTAGTAGTTATAGTAATATCCACTTGTAATGGCAATGGGAATTTGAAGATCTTCCCTGCTCCTTAATAAACCAAATGTAATCACACAGAGCCTATGGTGGGAGGAGTTTGCTGAATGGTAGGAGCAGAGCCCAGAGCAAATTGGGAGTCAGAGCAGCAGAGGGAGGAGAAAGGACAAAGACAAGGAGTCAGCTAGGATTGTGAGTGTTTGTGAGAAGATGTTGGGGTGGTGCTGCTTGCTGCTGTGTTACAATGTATTAACTTCTTTGTTGCTATAATGGATTCAGTTTTCTGCTGTTGGGATTTGGCTTTCTGGTGTCTAAATAAATGTTTTGCTTCTGTCTTCTATATGGAGAGTTGGTTATATTTTGTGATTCAGAACTATGCCAGTATATTAATTGTTGCCATCAGTGCTGTGAATATTGTGTTGGCCCTATACCTCTATATGTATATATATATACAGATAGATAGATAGATAGATAGATAGATAGATAGAGATAGAGATATATAGATAGATGTAAGTAAACTTTGCAAAATGCTTTATCATTTCTTTCAATACTCTTATCTCAGCTGTACAAATAAAGCATCACAAAGTGCTAGAACTGGAAGGGACCATAAACATCATCTACAAGGTGCCCCCAAAGTCTTAGTTCATTTCACTGTGCTAAGTACAGGGTACCCTTTAGTGCATCTTCCTCATTTTCTACATGAAGAAACAGATGCCCTGGGAGATTAAAAGGATTGTCCAAGCTCATAGTTTGTAATAGTCAGAGATAAAATTTGAAACTAGGGCTTCTGGGTCAGTGTTTTTGTTTTTGTTTTTCATGATATCGAGCTGAGTAAAGATAGAATTTTATGCTATTGGATGCAGTAAAGCTAAGCAGTAGAAATTTTCTAAGAATTATTATTCATATAGATTTCCATAATTGAATGTGTCCTCTACAGTAACCGACCAGAGATCACTATTTTTTTTTCCCCTTCCCTGGTACCTGACACAGTGGGGAGAAAAAAGTTGGGCAGAAATAACATAGTATTGATAGTGTCAGATATCCTATTACTTTTATTTTAACATCTAGAAAATATTTGAAAATATATTAAGATACAGTTTTATGTATTTTCTCACAAAATTACATAAAATTGTTATCAAATATAAAAACAATAACAATCCGCATTTTCCCCCAAGAACATCACATCAAGATTGGTGTCTTTGATGCAGTTTTTAAAACTGAGAAGATTGTGTCTAACAGACAAAATATACCAGAGAATTGGGTTTCTGTATGTATAAAATTCACCCTACAACATTTCCCCAGCCGGATTATTCATTTAACTAAAAATAACTGAATAATTCTTCAAGCTGGACATAATTTTTTTCTCCTTTCCTAATGGGGAAAGATAATAAATTGGTAGACTTGAAAAGTATATCCCAAAACTTTCAATTCAAAAAAGATTATGCTAAAAAACAATTGCCCATGCTCTGAAATGCCCTTTTCAGTGTAGCAGCAGATGTGTTTGACTGCACCAGCAGAGCTGCATTCCATCACATGCTAAAAACCAGTTTTCAGTATTAAAAGCAATCTTTAACAACGTTAGTGTTCTATTCATTTTTGTTTTTACATGACATTTGAAATTAGTTTCTGACAAACAAGATTCCATCTACAGAAAAGCTGACTGGATGAGACCAATTTGATTGGTTTCAAGGTGGAGGGGGAGTCTGAAAATGACTTTTATTATGTTTCATAGTTGGTTGTTTATTCCTTACAGTACAACTAAAGTAGAGTTCCATGGAGCTGGTTGCTAGTGATTGGAAACCTGACAAGTGGTGCATCCCCTTCACAAACTAAAGACTATTCCCACATTCAAAACAGCTTACAAGCTTTTCTTCAGGAACAACAGAACTGCTATTTGCCCATTTCAAACAGAGCCTAAATGAACCAATACAGCACAAACCAGCAGAAGCAAAGAACACTTAATATTCCAACCCAGTTTACCAAAGGGGAGTGAGGTGGGGGTAGGAGGGAAAAGGAATTGAAGTGACAGAGCAGTGTTCTGTAGAGCAACATGATTTGTCTGCTTTAAATGGAGAATAATGGTTTTAAGTTTAGAGCAGAACTAAAGGGCTCAATTACTATTCATGAATTCTAAAACGTTCTATTGCGGAAACTCCTTTAGCATGAAATGTTCATCAGCATCAATGCAGGAAGCCATACCAAATAAATACTACACCGCCTCCCTTATAAAGGACTTCCACAATTAAAGTCATTTAAACAATTCCTGCACTTTATCAAGATCCACCTCAATCAATAAAATTAAACATATTAAAGCAATAACATCTGGTAACTAGAGGAAGGATTCAGGAATTCACAAAGAAAACAAAATATAATAGTATACTAATAGTATAGTATGGTATAATCTAGTATAGTAATAATATATAGTATATTAAATATAATAGTATGTTATTAATATAGTGGTATATTAAAATATAACTGTATATTATATTATAATTATACATTGAGCCTCACAACAAGCCTATGAGAGCTTAAAACAAGTTTGTCTTCATTTTCTAAAAGAGAGAAGAGAAAAAGAATTGGCCATCTATAGGCCAGTGATATAATAAAACCTCAAAAGTATCATATTAAAAAGATAATTTGTGTGTATCTAGAAAAACAAACTGTGATTTCAGAGATCCAGTATGACTTTATCAAGAAAGGTCATGTTAGGCTAAATATATATATATACACACATATATATATATGTGTGTGTGTGTGTGTGTATGTATGTATGTATGTATATATCCATATATACATATATATACATTTTTAATAAGTTTACTAAACTGTTAGGATTAGGCCTGGAGTCAGAAAGACCTGAGTTCAAACATGATAGCAGACACTTACTTAGTAGCTGTCACCCTGGACAAGTCCATTAACCTCGGTTTGCTTCAATTTTTTCATTAGTAAAATGAGGCTAATAAGTACCTGCCTTCCAGAGTCATGAAAATAAAAGGTGACACCACTTGTAAAGTACATGGCACAGGGACCAAGAGAGAGAAAGTGCTGTATAAATGCTAGCTATTATTCTCATTATTTTAGCTAAGCATTTGTTGAAATGTCTCATATTGTTTCAGTGGAAAAACACAACTTAGATTAAAATACACAAGCATGGATTTAGAAGTAATTGACTGGCTGGACCCTGTGAATGGTCAGTGAGGCTTCATGTCAGCTTGACATTGGCTCTCCAGTAGGGTGCAGCAGTTCCTGACTCTTTGGTGTTAAACACTTTTACAATTGGCTTAGCTAAAAGCATAGAAAGCAAGTCACTAAGTTTTCAGATGACTAAAAGCTAATACAATGGATGAGAGAGTCAGGATCCAAAATGACCTTGGCAAGCTATAGAAAGTCTTAGACTTGGGTTCAAGAAGTCGACCTGACAAGTACAAGATGGAGGAGGCATGGTTAGGTAGCAGGAAGACAGGAAAAGTTAGTGATGGGACCTGATGGGGGAATGGAACTCAGGCTCAGGGTAAGTTGGCAGCACAGTGCAGCAACTAACAATTCCAGTGTGATCTTGGACTACATTAAAGGAAGCATAAGAATATTAATAAAAGAAGATTTTTCTAGGAATAAAAGATGAACATCTATCTGTTTCTGACTAGGTCAGAACACATATGAAATTTTGAATTGGGTTTTGGGCATCAGAATTTGGGAAACACACTAACAGGCTGTAGGACAAACAGGGTTTGGAGTCCATGCCATTTAAAGAATGGATGAAGAAACTGGGCATGTTTAGTTTCATGAAAAAAAGAGAAAAAACTCAGTGGAGTATGAATATGCCCTCCTGTATTGCAAAGGCTGGGTTTTTTTTTTCATTTTAACTTAATTTATTTTTTGTATTAGATAAAGTGCCACAAGATTGGTGGAGCCTAGACTATGAGACCACAGTGTCCTGCCTCCCCTGCCTTTTCGTTCCTTCTCGTTTCAGTGCTCCTTTAGCTTCTTCAACGTCTGTGCCTCCTGGAAAACTTAATACAAAGGTTTAATACAAACCCTTCTTGGGTTTCCTGAGACAAGAGTCTTCACAACATCATCGACTCCGGCAGTTCCTGGGACATTCTGATAATGTTTCAGCAGCATGGAGGAAGGTTGGTCATCCATGTGGCTGGACTGGGTCGCTAAAGCTGGTTACCTGTCTGCATAGACTCGGGCTGTCTGAAGGAGGAGGCTTCACAGGGCGCAGTCCCCTGCTGCTCTCGCGGTCTGTCCGCGGGTTAGGGCCGGGTCCTGAGCCTGGCCCCCCAGGAGCGCCCTCCACGCAGCCCTCAGCATCTTAGCTCCCGGCCTCAGGGTTGCCCCCTTGCAGCAGCCAAGCTCCAGTGAGCGGACCACTCACATGGGCGCAGCCAGCTTAAGGCTTGTTTTTTGTTGTTGTTTGTTTTAAAGAGGGATTAGACTGGTTGTTTTGCGTCCCAAGGAGAGAACCAGGAACTATGGGTAGAAGGTGAAAAAAAGGCAAATTTAGGCTTGAGGTAAGGAAAATTTTACTGAGAATTACAGCTGTCCAGTAATGCAATGGTCATTAGGGTTGTTTCCACCTATAAAATTCTATGATTCTATGAAGTATTATTATGGCCATTGTGCAGCTGAAGAAACTGAGGCACAAAATGGTTAAGCAGTTTACTCAAGATCATGCAACTATACATATCTTCTGACTCCAAGTCCAGAGGCACTGGAATTCAGTATTTTGTGATTCCTTCTACTTCTAAAGATAATAGTAAAAAGAATACATTCTCTCTCCCTCATATACAAAATTATCAATAGCTTGCATTTATAGATCACTTTTATATTTAAAAAAATATAATATATTTATAATATTATATTTATAATATTAATAATAATCTCATAATAACTGAGTTATGCAGTATGAGATAATTACTCCCATTTTACAAATATGGAAATTTAGACTAAAAACAGATAAGTGGTTTGCTTAAGAGCACAGACTTGTCAGTGACACAGCTGGAATTTAAAACCAGATCTTTTCATTCCAAATTACATTCTCGGATGGCACCCTTAAGCCAGAAATAGGGCTTTTTTGCTCTTAATAAATGAACTGAAGTTATTTGGAGGAAGTGTCCACAGATAGTAGGAAATAGTATAAATACTCCCCTTCAAAACCAAGAGAGACTTTGTACTGATAAGACAGCAATGTGGAATTGTCAGATACACATCCCTTAAACCAGGCTCTTAATCCAAAGACTCTTTCACTAACTGTGTCAGTACCAAGGTTTGAATCACTTCTGCTCAATTTTTTTTAACTCAAAAAGTACATTTTTATTTATGTCCTTTGTCAGCAACATAGCATAGTGGATATAGAGCTACTTGAAGCTACTTGAAACATAATAGTTATATGACTCTGGACAAATCATTTATTTCAGTGCTGTATGCAAATCTTTGAGACTACAAATTGCAGAGAAGGTGCTAACCATCATTGGCAGAATCCCTGAATGGAGTTTCACTAAATTCCTAGGTCTAATCTCCTACTCTATCCCTTTGTCTTTATATTAATTTCTTCATGGGGTTGGGGGATCCCCACTGCTTCCATGCCTGATTGAAACCTTCCTTTGACAAAAATGATTAAGCAAAAACCATCGAACGCGTTGACCACATCTGACAGTGTATATACCTTTCTGTTCTAGTAGCCTCTTACCTATCATGAAGAAGATATGATTCGTAATTTGTGCACTGGGACCTTTACTGTTTTTTTCAGATACTCATAGAGACTGGTAATTCTACATATTTCATTCCATATAGTTCATATAAACAATCCCATTTTCTCTAAATTCCTCATATCTGTGCTTTCTTATTAAGCAGTAATATTTTGTTATATTCATGTACCATAGGTTTTTTTCTTCCATTCCCCCTAATAATGGATTCTGAGTTTATCCCCAGGTTTTCTTGGAGAGTGTTCCTATAAATGTTTTGGTACATATTAGAGCTTTCTTGTCCTTGACTAGCTTGACACCCCAATAATATACCTTAATAACACTTTAATAATAGGATAATTTAGTGGAAAAGCACAGTTTAATCACTTTCCTAGATAATTTCAAAGTGATACTTGAAATAGTTCAGTCAAATCACAAATCTCCAACTGAATTAGTACGCCAATATTATCAGAGCTACTTGAGTGCAGATTGTTCCCATCTTTTGTCATATTTGCCAATACTTCTGGTTTGAGGCGGTTTTTTTTTATTTGCAATTCTCTTACTATTGTTGAGTTAGAACGTATTTTAGTTGGTCATTTATATTTTGAAAGTCCTCTTTAAAAAAAAATTCGTATTATTTGACCACTTTCATTGGAAAAGTAACTGGCCTAGAAAACAGATCCAGGAGAGATCATTTTAAAAATTGTTGTACTACCTGACTTCTATGATCAAAAAAGGAGCCTAGACATCATCCTTCAAGACATTATCAAGAAAAACTTCCCTGATATTCCAGAACAAAAGGGCAAAATAGAAATTGAAAGAATCCACCAATCATCTGAAAGAAATCACCAAATAAAAACTGCCAAGGATATTATAGCCAAATTCCAGAGTTTCCAGGTCAAGGAGAAAATATTGCAAGCAGCCAGAAAGAAACAATTCAAGTATCATGGAACTACAGTTAGGATAACACAAGATTCAGCAGCTTCTACAATAAAGGATCAGAGTACTTGGAATATGGTATTCCAGAAGGCAAAGGAGGTAGGATTACAACCAAGACTCACCCACACAACAAAACTAGTATAATCCTACAGGGAAAAAATGGATATTCGATGAAATAGAGGACCTTCAAGCACTCTCAATGAAAAGATCATAACTGAATAGAAAATCTGACTTTTGAATACAAGACTCTAGAGAAGCATAAAAAGGCAAACAGGAAAGGGAAAACATAAGGGACTTAATAAGGTAAACTGTTTACATTCCTGCATGGGAAGATGAAAATTATAATTCATAACACCTTTCTCATTATTAGGGTAGGTAGGAGTATATACATATATACATACATACATACACACACATGTATACAGACATATAGATTCATATGTATATATGTGTGTGAGTGTTTGTATGTATGTGTGTGTAGATAGATAGATAGACAGACAGACAGATAGATAGACAGAGGTCAGAGGTGTGAGTTGAATATGAAGGGATGATGTCAAAAAATATACTATTAAGAGATAAGAGGAATGTACTGGAGAAAGAGAATGGGAGAGGTATAATGGAATAAATTGTCTCACATAAAAGAGGCAAGAAAAAGCTTTTACAGTGTATGGGAAGATGGAAAAGGTGAGGGGAAGTAAATGAATCCTACTCTCGTCAGAATTGACTCAAAGAGGGAATAACATACACACTCAATTGGGTATAGAAATCTCTCTCACCCTACAGGAAAGTAAGAGAGGAAGGGGATAGGAGAAGGGAGGGGTGTGATAAAAGGAAGGGCAGATTGGGGAAGGGTATAGTCAGAAGTGAAACACTTTTGAGAAGGGACAGGGTGAAAATAGAAAGAGAATAGAATAAATGCATGGGATAAGATGGAGGGAAATATAGTTGTCAATAGTAATGGTGAAAAAAATTTTGAAACAAGTTTCCCTGATAAAGACCTCATTTCTCAAACATATAGAGAACTGAGTCAACTTTATAGAACATTTCCCAACTAATAAATTATGAAAAGATATGCTCAGTTTTCAGATGAAGCAATCAAACCTTTCTATAGCCATATGAAAAAAAACTCTCACTATTGATTGGAGAAATGCAAATTAAAACAGTTATGAGTTACTATTTCACACCTATTAGATTGGCTAATAGGACAAAAAAGGCAAATGAAAAATGTTGGAGGGGACTTGGGGAAAATGAGACTTTAATGCACTTTTGGTGGAGTTGTGAACTGATTCAACTCTTCAGTAGAACTATTGTGGAGCTATACTCAAAGTGCTATAAAACCATGCATACCTTTTGACCTAGCTATGCAACTGCTAGGTTTGTACCCCAAGAGATAACAAAACAAAAAGGAAAAAGATATATACATATAAAAATATTTATAGCAGCTATTTTCTGGGGGTACAGAATCAGAAACTGAGGGGATGCCCATCAGTTGAGGAATGGCAGAACAAGTTGTAGAATGTGATTATGATGAAGTACTATTATGCTGTAAGAAATGATGAGCAGGATGCGCTCTGAAAAACCTCAAAAGACTTCCATGGGCTGATGCAAAGTGAAATGCAGTGTGTACAAAGTAACAGAAATATTGTCACTCACAGCTGTGAATGACTTATTTATTCTCAGAAATACAACAATCAAAAGAAAACTCTGAAGGAATTATGATTCATAATGCTATCTATCCCCAGAGAAAGAACTGATAATGTCTGAATGCAGATTAAAGTATACTTTTTTTTACTTTATTTCTCTTAAGGTTTTTAAAATATATTTTTATTTCACAATATGACCATTATGGATATGTTTTCCATGATGGCATATGTATTACCTATAATGAACTTCTTACTTTCTAAAAGAGGGGCTGAAGAAGGAGGAAGGGATAGAATTTGGAACTCAAAGTTTTAAAAATGAGTGTTAGAAATTGTTTTTATGTGCAATTGGGGTAAAATAAAAATAAAACACTAAAAACGCTCATTATTGAGATTTGTGTGCAGTTCTCTTTTGGGGCACAATTCCTCCTTGGTTTTAGTACCATGAGCTTATTTCAGGAAAGGAATTTGGCATAGTATCTCTTTTGCCACAATTTTTTAAGGATGATTTTTGTATCCTGGATATTAATTGCCTTTAAAATATTTTTTAAGATTAATTTGTGTTCAAGGGCTAGGTGGTACAGTGAGTGGCTCACCAGTACTGGAGTCAGGAGGACCTGAGTTCAAATCTGACTTCCAACACTTAACACTTACTAGCTGTGTGACCTTAGGCAAGTCACTTAACTCCAATTGCCCTGCCCCCCCTTCCAAAAAGCAAAAAAAAAAAAAATTTAATTTGTGAAAGCAAATTTTGACCCAGGAGCTACCCTCCCTAAGTTTTGCATTTCATTTATGATTTGTTTAATTTATTTGTTCTGTGATTGGTTATTTCTCCTCCCATTGGCTTAAATATTTCATATATTTCAAATAATACACAATTTTCTTTGCATTCTCAATATGATTGACATATGTATAGATATACAATAGTTTTTGAAATCCTTTCTTTTTCCTATTAGGGCAGTGCAAATCATCTTATCCATTCTTTTGTCTTGGTAATTTGATTTTCTTCTTTCTTTTGCTTGGTTAGTTTAGCTAATTGACTTGATTAGTAGGCCTAAAGTATCAACTCCTTTATAAATTCTATGGTATTTTTACTTTCAAATTTATTTATTTCATACCTAATTCTTAAACTAACTTCTTTTGTACTTGAAGTAGTTAATGCTGATTTGTTTATGAGTTATTTAGTTGCATGCTTAGATAATTATTCATCACTTTTGTGTTTTGTTGACATAAATTTTCAATGTTTTTCCCCCCTCTAAAGATGGTTTTCTTAGAATTATTTATTTATTTAGAATTTCTGAGTTTCAGTATGCCTTCTCCTTGGAATTGTTACACATAACAAAAGATTTAATCTTCCTCAATAATGAGATTTCTCAATAATGAGTTCACTTGGGGAGGAAGACAAAGGAGTCCAAAAGCAGTGGAGGTGGTGGGAAATTTGGTCAGACCTGCTATTTTACTCTCTGTAGCAGTTCTTCCAAAAATTCCTTTCTCTTTTAGAGAATCCCACAACAACCTCTTATCCCCCCTCATTCATATGAGGACCCTATCCTCATACTTCTGTTGTGTGTATTTTCTTTCTTTCTTTTTTAGACTTAAACATAAGATTTCAAATATAGAACAAGAAAAGAAAGATACCATAAACTTAAATATTGAAACTTAAATACATAGTAAGAAAAGAAAAAAAAATGTCATGTGCATAGCAGAACATAGGAGAAGATTCAAAATATATAGCAATAAATTTTCATTTCAAGAAAGCCTATGTGATAAATACTACATGTTGAGCTGAGAGCTGTCCATCTTTTCTTTGCTTCCTTTTTCAATTTTTTTTCCTTCTCTGCTGCACACTTTTTTATTTGTTCTTTTTCCCCTTCTTCCTCCTCGCTAAAGAAGGCTACAGTTAAGTTCAAATACACACACACATACACACACACACGCACACACGCATGCATATATACACAAATGTACATATATAAACATATACTTTCCCTTGTTGTACTGAGAATTCAGCAAGTGAGACCATTAATCTTTTTAAGTGGAGTTTAATAAGCCAGCTACTGCAAGGGGTGAGCACCACCCAAATCAAGCAGCCCAAAGGAGTGGGCACTCAGGGCTTTTATAAACAAAAGTCCCAACATAACTGTTACCAGGAGGAAACCACAACTTAGTTTCTACACAAGCAGGGAAAATACAGAAGCCAAAAGGTAGCAATCAGTTCATTGCCTAACAACCTGTTGCCCAGCCATCAGTTTGTTGCCCAACTGGAAAGTTCCCAAGTCTATTCTGAGAGCTAACCAAAAAAGGGGGGACTATGGGTTGCAGGTGGTAGTTTTGGGCAGGTTTACTTGGCAGGTTTGTTGCTTAGGCAGGCTTTGTTGGGTTTTGGGCAAGTCTCCTAGGCAGGTCTCCTATGATGAGGAGAGATGGGGGATGTTCACAAAATGGGGGTTACAACACCTAATAAATTCTACACCTACCTGATCTTTGTTTTTGTTTCTATGTTTCTCATTTCCTATCCCTCCTGACTCCTCTAGTTTACTTCTACTCATTACCTTGCTCTCCTATTACTTGACTTATCCCCACTCCAAAGATCCCTTCCCTATCTTCCCATTCCCATAAATCTAAACCCCTTTCTATATCCCCCTTTAACCTATTCTCCATCCTCATACTTCACCCAAAAGACAGGGGTGGTGACTTTTTCTGAGATTTCTCTTGTCTATTCTGCTCTTCATCTCTTATCAATTAAATATCTTCCCTTAATCTCTATTCCTTCACTTTGCTTTTAATGAGGATAGGACCATTTTCCCTGTCAGGACAACTTCTTGATCCAGCCCCTTCCTGTTTTCTCCAGCTTATAACCTCTCCTAATCATCTCTACCCTCTTTCTTATCTTCAGTTTTTCCTCATCCACTGACCTTTTCCTCCTGCCTGTGAACATGTATATGTATTTTCCATCCTAAAAACCCCTCACTTGATACTCATGTTTCCAGTAGTTTTCTTTCTGATATCCCTTCTCCCCTTCTTGACTCAGTTTCTTGAGAAAACCAATTATACCAGGTGCCTCAACTTCCTCTATTCTCAGTATTTTCTCAAACTTCTTCAGTTAGGCTTCCAACATCACCAATTAACTCCCCAAAATTAACAGTGATCCTATCATTAGCAATGCTAATGACTTTTTCTCAATTCTTATCCTTATTGATGTCTCTACAGCATTTGATATTATTGATCACCTTTTCCTGAATACTTTTTCTATTCTGTATTTTCAAGACACTATTCTCTTCTCTTTATCCTCTTATCTGTTTGTGCAGTCTTTCTCAGTTATCTGACTTTTCCTCATTTCCAAATCCACTAACCTTGGTTGCCACTCAGGGCTTTGTTCTGAATTCTTTTCTCTCTTCCCTCTAATACTGGCTCAGTTGGCTATTTTATCAGCTTCCATGGGTTCAGTTATCTCTATACAGATTACTTCTACATTTATCTATCTCTCCTCTCTCTTGAGCAATAATCATGTACCTCAAACTTCCTCTTGGACATCTTAAAATAGATGTCCATAAGTATATTAAACATGATCTCTTACAAACCAGAACTTACTTTCTACCCTCTTCTGTGAATTTTCCTATAACTGTCAACTGTAACAATCTGTCTTACGCAGACTTGAAACCTAAGTATTTTTCCCCACTTTTTACTCTCATTGACCTCATATATTCAGCCCATTTAAAAATTTAATTACATTTACCTTTAGAATATTTCTAATATATGTCCATTTCTCTCTGGTGTTGGAGCTCTATTACAAAGTCTTGTCATTGGTCTTTTGCCCTTTCCTCATCCTGATCCATCTTCTACTCAGTTGCCAAAGTAATTTCCCTAAAGCATAGGTTTGATCGTGTCACCCCTCCTCTACTCAGTAAAGACCAGTGGTTTCCAATGACCCCTAGAAACAAGTAAAAAAAAAAAAGTCTTCTATTTAGTATTTTAAAAACCCTTTAAAATGTGGGCCCTTCCTTCCTTTCCGGCTTTCTTATTCTTGATTCCTCTCTATACCTTTTACTATCCAACTTACATTGGCCTCCTTGCTTTTACTCAAACACAACACATTATCAACCAGCTCTATGACTTTCCGTTGGTTTTCTCTCATGCTTACAATGTCTCCTTGGACTTTTTTGTTTCTCTGATTTCTTTCAAGATTCAGTCACATCCTTACCTTCTTTACTTCCTTCTGATTTCCCCCAGCTTCTAGTACCTTCTTCTCTGAGATTACCTTTCATCTACTTCATACGTATCTTGTGTATACCCAGGTATTGCCATGTTATGCACCACGTTAGAATGCTGATTCCTTGAGGAGAATTTCTTTTGCTTTTTTTTTTTGATATCCCCGGTTCTTAGCACTGTGCCTGACATCTTAAAAAGTGCTTAATGAATAGCTGTTAATCAACTGAATGATTGTTTTGCAAAGTACTTGTTCATTAAGTAGCTATTTTGCTTGTTCACTTTTTCTCTTCAGTTTTTATTGCTGTTTGTCACTTATGGCTGATAGTTATATGGTGTTTGTGCTATAAATGTGCTTCTTACTCACAACTCTTTTTCTTTTTAAGGTACTGTGTCACTGCACCCCTCCCCCAGTGCTTGCTGGCCATTCTCTGTTTCCATAGATCACCATGGTTGAATGAGGACCACGCCTCACAAGAGGTGAGTGTGAATAATTGGGAGACTCAGAAAGGCCACTGCAGTTACGAACTTTCACCATTTTGATTTTTCTGACATTTGTCTTCTTCTATAAGACTGCATTTCTTTTTATTTATATATTTTTATTTTTCAAAATTCATTTCCACAAGATTTTGAGTTACAAATTTTCTCCCCAACTTTCCCCTACCCCCACCCCAAAATAGCAACCCTACTGAATACCCCTTCTCCCAATCTGCTCTCTCTTATATCTTCCCCTATCCTCCCTCTGACTTTCTAGTAGGACAAGATGGATTTCTATACCTCAGCGCCTGTTATAAGTTACCTTATTTCCAAGTTGCATATAAAAAAAAATTTCACATTTGTTTTTTAAAACTTTGATTTCCAGATTCTTTCCCTTCTTCCCTCCTCACCCACTCCCACTGGGAAGATGAGCAATTCAATATAGGTTGTACATGTGTAGTTACACAAAATGTTTCCATAGTAGTTATATTGTGAAAGACTAACTATATTTCCCTCCATCCAATCCCAATTCCACTTATTCTGTTTTCTACTTTGACCCTGTCCCTTTTCAAAAGTGTGTGTTTCTAACTATCCTCTCCCCAATCTGCCCTCCCTTCTATCATACCCCCCTTTATCTTCATCCCCCATATTTTCCTGTAGGGTAAGATACCCAATTGAGTGTGTATGTTATTCCCTCCTTAAGCCAAATTTAATGAGAGTAAGGTTGACCCATTCCTTTTTACCTTCTTGCTTTTCCCCTCCATTGTAACAATTTTCCCTTGGCTCTTTTCTATGAAGTAATTTACCCTATTCTCTCTCTCCCTTTCTCCTTCTCTCATTATATTCCTCTCTCACCTCTCAATTTTATTTTTTAGAGATTATCCCTTCCTATTTAACTGATCCTGTGCCTTTAGTCTATGTATACTTGTATACACATATGCACACTCTCACATATGTATTTATATACACACACACCCTCCTATACATACATATATATGTATGCATATATATTCCATTCAACTATTCTCATTCTGAGAAAAGCCTCACAAGTTACAATTATCATTTTTCCATGTAAGAATGAAGGTAAATATTTCTACTTTAATAAGTTCCTCATGACTTCTTTTTTCAGTTTACTTTCTCATGCTTCTCTTGCTTCTTGCATTGGAAAATCAGATTTTCTGTTCAGCTCTGGTTTTTTCATCAAGAATACTTGAAAGTCCTCTATTTCATTGAATGACCATATTTTCCCCTGAAGCATTATACTCAGTTTTGCTGGGTAGGTGATTCTTGGTTTTAAGCCTAGCTCCTTTGACCTTTGGAATATCATATTCTAAGCCCTTAGATCAGTGGTTCTCACTCTGTTGGTCATGACCCCTTTGGGGGTCGAACAACCCTTCTATGGGGCTTACAGGGGTCACCTAAGACCATGAGAAAACACAAATTTCCAATGGTCTTAGGAATTGAGACATTGCTCCTCTATCCATCTCCAGGCAGGTCCGGCCATATGCAGATACACCCACATAGGAGTATTAAAGGGTTGCAGCAGTAGGAAGGTTGAGATCCACTGACTTAGATCCCTTAATATAGAAGCTGCTAGATCTTGTGTTATCCTGATTGTGTTTCCACAATACTCAAATTGTTTCTTCCTGACAGTTTGTAATATTTTCTCCTTGACCTGGAACCTCTGGAATTTGGCTATGATATTCCTAGGAGTTTTCTTTTTGGGATCTTTTTCAAGAGGTGCATGGTGAATTCTTTCAATTTCTATTTTTCCCTCTGGTTCTAGAATATCAGTGCAATTTTCCTTGAGAATTTATTGAAGGATGATTTCTAGACTTTTTTTGATCATGGTTTTCAGGTAGTTCAATAATTTCAAAATTATCTCCCCTGGATCTGTTTTCCAGATCAGTGGTTTTTCCAATGAGATATTTCACATTGCCTTCCTTTTTTTCATTTGTTTGGATCTGTGTTGTAGTATCTTGATTTCTCATAAAGTCATTAGCTTCCATTTGCTCCAATCTAATTTTGAAGGAATTATTATCTTCAGTGAGTTTTTGAAATTCCTTTTCCATATGGGCAATTCAACTTTTTAAGGCATTCTTCTCCTCATTGGCTTTTTGGGCCTCTTTTGCCATTTGATTTAATCTATTTTTAAGGTATTATTTCCTTCAGTATTTTGGGGGGTATCCTTTAGCAGTCTGTTGACTTGCTTTTCATGATTTTCTTGTATCATTCTCATTTCTCGTCCCAATTTTTCCTACACTTCTCTTACTTGATTTTCAAAATCCTTCTTGAGCTCCTCCATGGCCTATAACCAATTCATATTTTCTTGGAAGCTTTTGATGAGGGAATTTTGACTTTGTTGACTTCTTCTGGTTCCATGTTTTGTTCCTTTTTGTCCCCCCAAAAAAGGATTCTATGATCTATTTGTGCTTCTGCTGCTTGTTCATCTTGCCAGGCAATTACTTGACTTTTGAGCTCTTTGCCACAGTACAACTGTGGAGAGAACAGAGAGAGCTTTGTCCTAAATTGCTTGGGTTTTCACAAATTTTGTCAGAGGTCTAAGGAGAATATCCTCTCTACAGCCACCATAAGCTCTGGCACACTGGTATTTCTTACCCCAGGACCACCACCTAAGACCATAGTCCAGATCCATGCAGTTCAAAGCAAGAGTGATTTCCCTCTGAATGCTTGCTTGGCCCTGCTATGATCTGCAGGCCAGGAGCTCTGGAGGCAGCCATGCTGCAGCAGCTGCAGCTGCCACGCCTCTGCCACCTCTCACCTTGGGGGCAGGGACCAAACCATGCTCCTCTGTCACCCAGTTCCAACAGAGTTCCCCAATGACCTTTTACTTTCTCTTTGGTGTTTATTGGTTGAGAAGTCTGGAAACCGTGACAGCTGCTGGTGATTCACTCTTCTGAAGTCTTCTCCTGTGGGTCTGAGCCACTGGTCGAGGCCACCCCAAGTCTGGGCCTACATGGCTCATGCAGGACTTCATGTGGCTCCCAATGTGGTGTGATAGACCCTTCCTGTCAGCCTTCAGTGCCGCCTTCAGCAGAAGATTTGTTTCTCTCTGTCACTTTGTGGGTTCTGTAGCTCTTGTTTAGAGTCATATTTTATAGGTATTGGAGGTGATTGGTGCAGGAGCTCACACAATTTCCTGCTTCTACTCCTCTATCTTGCCTCTGTCCCAAGACTGTATTTCTTTATAACTAGGTTGAGCTTGAGAGGGTTGGTCAATAATGGTTTGGGTAAGGGCCCCCAGGACATTGCTGTGATTTCCAGAAGTTTTTAAATTTGAGTCATTTTTTTTTTTACCTCTCATTCCTTCACTCTGTAGGGTGCGTGCTTCCTCCAGTGCTACATTAAATAATTGTAAACAGAATTGCATTTCTCTTCTTCCTTTTTCTCAGTCTTGTCTTTTGAACTCTATTTTCTCCTTCACAGGATCTTCTTCAATTTCAGAGCTTGTCTTATTCAGGTACTCCAACCCACCATGCAAGTAAGGCTTCCACGGAGACACTAAAAAGATATTAAATCCAAAGTCTGACCCTAACATTGCAGCAGTAATGAGAATACTGAGACTTCCTGGCCAACAGAGACATAGGAACTAGGTGGGAAGGCTGGGCTGGAAGTGTCAGACTTATGAGTTGACCTTGACTTATTTGTGAGTATTGAATTCTTTCAATTACTTTTTTTGTGTCATTGTTAAGCTTTTTGCTTTGGAGACTCATTTATTAGATTATTTGATGTGGTAGATGGATAGCTGCCTCTACATTACTTCTAACTCTGATCTTCCCAGGATACCTAATTTACTTATAAAGGAAGTTATTCATTAGTAAGAGTTTATTTCACTATACAAACTAACTACTGCCTCACTTTGCTTTTGTCTTCAAAATTTCGTACAAAAATGGTTGGCCTAAAATTTAAAGACTGATAATTGGATTCCAATGACTAATAAAATAATTAATTTAACTAGCAGGCTAGGATTCTCCATATATATACACATATACTCCATCACTCTAATTTCTTATGATGATAATTGAAATCTGCGACACCATTATTGACTTAATGTAAAAATGAACCCTGTATGTACTCTAAGGCTTAGGAAACATCTGTCTCTGCATTGTCAGTAGCACCAATGTGTCCTTCATTTTTATAGGGCATGATATTCATGATACTTGAATTTAATCTTGCATATTAAAAGAGCTAAATCTTCAAAGTGAGCAAAAAACTTTTCAATATTTTTTCATTTGATAGAAGAACGAGGAAAGTCCTGAAGGCAGTTGCTAAAGCCTTAGCTAACCAGCTCCTTCTGTTTGCATATTCAATCCCTCTATGTAACATATGCATAATTTTATCATCATTGTGTGCCATCTGGAGTATGTTTATTGAACTGCAGTTTCAAAATGACTGCTAAGAGATAATTTAGTTGCATGCATTTAAAACTAAAATGAGTCTACTGGAGCTGAATAGAGTTATTTAAAAACAGAACTAAAGCTAAAAGATGAAAGAACATCCAGTCAACTCAAGTAAACTAAGTAAAAAGAATTAAAACTTTCTGATTTTATATTTCAAAATTTTTCAACATCAACAGCAATGGGTATTGAAAGGAAAGCTGGGGTGAAAGAAAAGTGCACTTGACTCTTCTGGATATACTTGTAAATAAGTCTCCTTGCTAGTCAACTCAACTCCTTTCATTTAGCACAGAAGAGGTACTGGCTAAATATTCACTTAAGAAAATCAGCAAAGACATACAAATTACTAGTTTACATTGTATGCATAATAACACTTGGAATTATAAAACACTAGCAGTAGACACCCAGCTTTAAGCTCTACAGTAAGTGAATTTTGCTGCCCCAGACCCAAGAACGCCATGTCAGAAGACCCAAAAAGTTTCTAGGCTAGCACTATTTTCATTTGTAAGTTTCCACAGTGTGATATTAAGCCAGACTTTCCTTGAAGTACTTTTGGAGAACCAGTTCTTCCAGAATTGTAATAATTCCTATTAGGAGAAGCTAGGTGATGCAGTAGATAGAATGTTTGACTTGGAATCAGAAAGACCTGAACTCAAGTCCAGCATCAGACAATAACTAGGTGTGTGACCCTGGACAAGTCACTTAACTTCTGTTTGCCTTAGTTTCTTCACCTGTAAAGTGGGAATAATAATGGAACCTACCTCTCAGAGTTGTGATGATCAACTGAGATATTTGTAAAATACCTTGCCAACTTCAAAGTTCTATGTAAATTCTAGGTACTGTAATATATATTTATTATTATTATTATCCCAATTTTTTCCACCAAAAAAAAAATTGCACTGGACTTGGAATCAAAAAGATTCAAAAGACTTCACTCCAATTTGGTAACTGCTATGATGAGCAAATCATATCACCCCTCTGGGTCTCATTTTTCTCATATGGAAAAAAAGAAATTGAACTAAATCATCTCAAGTCATTTATAGTTCTGTTATCTAAGAATGACTAGCTCCTTCTGATGTGTGGTATGCATTTTATGCAAAGCATGTATATGCTATTCTCTTCAGTAAGAAATTCTACATAAAATGGAAATGCTAAACAGTTATTTTCAAAGCATTCTATTTAAAGCCATTCGCTTAAATGAGAGAGAACTTGGTTCCAGATTACATTCATCCATGTTTGTTGTCTCAGCTATGTTCTAAGTTTTCCCCTACAACTCATAATTTTAGTTTCTTCTTCAGCAACAATTCTGCCTTGATTGCTTCCCACATGAGTCCCATTCAAGTGATGGTGATATTGATGTTGTTTTTTTCCTCCAGCCCTCTTACTTCCATTCTCTGGACCGATACCTATGCTTTATTTCCAAGCTGTCTGAAGACATAAGAGTATTTTGAACTCTTAAGGAAAAATAAAAGCTACAACTTATGTGCAAATCATTGAACATACCTAGAGTCCTGACAATTTAGTGTCTATTCAGCACTAGTTGCCAGAAATCCTATGGCTCATTTTTATTATATATGAGATCAGAGAGGTTGCAGCATTTAATTTATTGCTGTCCCATTCCAGAACATGACATTCTAATTCAGTCAGTGGGGACTAACCATAATCTCAGAATCACATTAGATTCCTCCCTAGTATGACAATTGATTATATCTTTTAACCTTTCTCACATCTGTGTTACCATCTGGAGTGTTTAGCACTTACTTTTTTTTTTTTACAAAAAGAATGAGATGCTGGTTTGCACACCCAATTTTAGAATTAATCCTGAAATTTTGAACCTTGAAATTTTTAATCTTTCCAACATAAAAGGCAGATTTAATTATGGGATTCCTTTTGCTATTCAAAGAAAGATGTCCTCATACAAAAGTTTTACTGCTGCCATTAAATTACTAATGGCATGGATTTCCTCTTATGAAGTTTTATAAATAGATACCAAAACATATCTTTGTTAACAAAGAGATACATAATTCATCCTTAGTGACTTGGAAAATTTGACACATCTCAAGATAAAAATTCATGCAAAAGTCTTTTATTAAATTGGATTTGCCTTTGCAGCTGTGTTTGCTCTCTAATGTCCTCTGCTTTGGGGATAAAAAGTTTTATAATATATGCAATTTTGTTCTTTGTTATTTAATATATGCAAGGGAAATTAGTGATACATAGAATATTTTTTAAAAATTCAAAATATCAATGTGGAGCTACATTACTGTAGGTTGAACCCCCTCCATATCTTCATAGATGGTTTTATGCCTTATAAAGTTAAAAGCAAAAACCAGCACCAACTCTTCTTCCCCCTCCCTCATCCCACTCCTGATGGCCAACCTTCTGGTGCTGAACCTCTCTAAACTTGACCTTACAGATGAAATGTCTATAGCAAGGCTAATATGTAACGTCTCAATTCTCAGTTTACTAAACCTGTAACCCTTCTAGGTCATAGGGGTTATCTCTGAGCTAAGATAAAATATTAGTGGACTTTAGTGGAGATGTGTATAGATTCTTTTAAAGCCCTTACTGTTTTTGGTAAAAAACAAAAAAACAAATATGGTAACTCTAGTAAGGATAAAGAATAGGAAGGTAACATGGTAGAATCTCAGAAGATTGGGATTCAAGTC
>CM053580.1:182158432-182199299 GCA_028627135.1 Pseudochirops cupreus | reverse complement strand
CTTACTTCCGGCTGACTGGATAGCAAAGACTCCAGAACCAAAAGCCCAAGACTGCAATCTGGATCCAGGCCGCTCAGCGTGAGGCACTGGCCTCAGAACAATCGCTTAGTCCCCCTGCTATCTACAGGCCACGGGCGGGAAGCTGCAACACAGAGGCGGGTGCAAAACCTCTGCCTTTCACTTTTCCGCTCTGGAGGCCTTTCAGCCAGACTGCTCCCCTCCCAAATTCGCAAGTCCCACTGAGCTGTTCACAGCTGCTCCTAATCCACTCACCAGAGAGGCTCCTCTGCTCCTCTTGTCCAGCCGCCCCCAGGGCACAGCCGCGGCTTCAGACCAGGCTGGTTTCGGTTCACAGTGCTGATATGGTTCCTCGTAGCCAAGCTGACTTTAGTGGGAAGTATCTTTGTGTGCGTTTTGGAGTTCTAGGATTGGTTTAGAGTCCTATTTTATGGATATTTTGGGGTGGCTATGTGAGAGCTGCAATGTGTTGCTGCTGCTATGCCGCCATCTTGGCTCCACCCCTTAGGGTGCATTCTTGATGTGGATGATATGGATGATGATCCAGCACAGGATACTGAGATAAAGTGATTGGCCAGATAGGATAACCAAAAGAAGGCATGGGAATGCAAAACCAGAGGAAAGAGAGTATCTAGAGGGAGAGAGTAACCAGCAGGAGATAGTGGTTAATGGTGTCATATACAGCAGAGAAAGGTCAAGAAGCCCAAGAATTGGGGAAAAAAAAAAGACCATTAGAATTGGCAAAAGTTCCCTATTAAACAAGAACTGCTGAGAGTGAAAGAAAAACTTCCCCTATTCCCCCCCCCATACACCCATGCATACATACAACTTTTTTTCTCTTATACATAGATCACAGATCACATTAAGTAAAACAGATTGAACAGACTAGGGTTTGTTTGTTTTTTTTCTTTTTACAAAGTTTTTAAAAGCTTAGAAACTGAAGTAAATATTTAGGAAAACACTGAAGCTGCCAGAGATATGGCTGCCTTTCATACATTCTATCAGGCTTGATAAAAGCAGGGAGTGAAAGTAACTACATGAGTCTTAAAGACATTCAGATCTCCCTTTACTAGAGTGAAATGGAAGTAAAGAGGGTATTGCTGTCTCTTCTGGTTTGTGCTTAATCATCTTTGTAGATGTCAGTTAGGCTCTGCTCAGATCATCTCCATAGGCCCCCTGCTCAAAACTCATAATCCTTTCACTGATAGATCTTCTCAGCAGTTTCTCCCCATGGCTATCATCTGATATCTTTTTCCTTATTTGTCCCAAAGTCTGTCCAACCAGAAGGTCAGGATCACAGTGGCCACAGAATTGGAAGAAACAAAAGCACCACTCTGCCCACCAGGTCAGGTACCTGAGTCCCTCAAGGGCACCAAGTCAGTAGACTTTCGAGTAGTCCCCAAAGCAGAATTACATTGATTACTTCCCTGCAAACACTCTACTGTAGCCAAAAAAAAAATTATATTTGTTGTTCTCAGTATAGGACATTAGATTCTCATAAAGTGTATCTCTAATTTTTTTTTCCTGTACATAATTTTTTCTTTTATTTAAATGATTTTTTTCCTTTTTTTTTTTTTAACTTTTTAGTCATTTATTTATTTTTTTCCCTTTATTAGAGGGGGAAGATGTAATGGTAATGGAATTTAAAGATCCCCCTGTATTGGCTTGGTTTTGGGGTTGAGTGTTTAAGCCCAGGGTTTGTGAAACCCACTTGTGGGATGGACTTGTTGACATGAAGAGAGAGGGCTGAACTGGGAGGATCTGGTACCATGGATTTAGAGAGAAGCCCAAGCACAGAAAAGCCTGAGTAGAGGGAAGGCCCAAGGAGAGGAGGCCAGAAGAATTTGGGGGGAGCAGTATCATGGAGGCAGAGAGACAGAGAGAGAGAGACAGAGAGAGAGAGAGAGAGAGAGAGAAAGAAAGAGGAGAATTTCTGGGGGCCAGAGTTGCTGAGAGAGAGACTGATGAGGGCCAGTTGAAGCTGCCCAGGACTTTTGAGAACTGCCACCAGGAGCTGCCAAAGAACTGAGGAGGCATGGCTATGATGCCAATATTTTGTCTGTCTGTTTTGATGTTGTTTTGCCAGATTCATCTGCTGGTGAAGGACAGTGCTGCTGTTGCAGAGGTTCTGGAACCTTGCTGTTGGTTCAGATACTCTGAAGGAGGATTTTCTTGTTGTTTGTTTACAGAAATCCTGAAAGAGGGTCTTGCTGATGTTTTCAGGGATTCTGGGACTACTCTGTAGGCAGAGAGTGAATTAATGAGGACACTGGCAATGTATATTGTGGCTTTATTAAGCTTTGTCTCCCCAGAAACAGAGATTGCTGAGAACTTGCCTAGTGTCAAGATGAAGAAAGGACCTCTTGTTGGGTACCCAACGCTGTGATGATATCTTAACCTTGTTGTAGCTTAAGGGTAGATGGCCTTTTGTGCTTTCCTGCCCCTTTTGAGAAAGTGCTTGACATTAATGGATGGTATTATAATTCTGTTGTGATGCAGGGTTGGGAAACATTTGATAATGTAATGCCAAGCAAAGACAACTTCAAAGGTTTGGAATACCAGCATAGTAACTCTATTTTATTTAGTGACAAATTAAGGTAAAAAAAAAACATTCACAGAACAGAGAAAACAAAATTACAATGTAACTCATTCTTTTAAGTTCTCAATTCAATCCAAGTACTACTCCACCTGTGGACAGTACATTCATTTAGTCAGTCAAAGTCTCTCTTCTCTAATGGAGATTAGTTTATAATTACAAAGTACATTCAAATATTTGGTCAGTCACAGAGAACAAAAGAAAGTCAAATGTTTCCCACCCCTGAATCACAACCGAATTTCAATATCATCCATTAATGCCAAGTACTTTCTCAAAAGGGGCGGGAGAGCACAAAAAGCCATCCACCCTTAAGCTACAACAAGGGTTAAGACATCATCACAACATTGAATACCCAAGGAGAGGTCCTTCCTTCATCTTGACACTAGACAAGTTCTCAGCAATCTCTGTTCCTGGGGAGACAAAGCTTAATAAAGTCACAATATATATTGCCAGTGTCCTCCCTAATTCACTCTCTGCCTGCAGAGCAGTCCCAGAACCCCTGAAAACATCAGCAAGACCCTCTTTCAGGATTTCTGTAAACAAACAACAAGAAAATCCTCCTTCAGGGTATCTGAACCAACAGCAAGATTCCAGGACCTCTGCAACAGCAGCACTGTCCTTCACCAGCAGATGAATCTGGCAAAACAACATCAAAACAGACAGACAAAATACCGGCATCATAGCCATGCCTCCTCAGTTCTTTGGCAGCTCCTGGTGGCAGTTCTCAGAAGTCCTGGGCAGCTCCAACTGGCCCTCATCAGTCTCTCTCTCAGCAACTCTGGCCCCCAGAAACTCTCCTCTTTCTCTCTCTCTCTCTCTGCCTCCATGACACTGCTCCCCCAAATTTCTTCTGGCTTCTTCTGCTTGGGCCTTCCCTCTGCTCAGGCTTTTCTGTGCTTGGGCTTCTCTCTAAATCCATTGCAACAGCTCCTCCCAGTTCAGCCCTCTCTCTAAATGTCAACAAGTCCATCCCACAAGTGGGATTGACAAGCCATGGGCTTCAACATTCAATCTAAAAACCAAGCCAATACAGGGGGATCTTTAAATTCCATTGCCATTACAGATGGCAAGACAGTTGGAGTTAAGTGACTTGCCCAAGGTCACAAGACTAGTAAGTGTTAAATTTGAACTTAGGTCCTCCTGAGTCCAGGGACAGTGCTCTATTTACTACACCACCTAGCCACCCCCAGAATTAAAAAAAAAAAATTAGTTCCTATTTTTTAAGTTGAACTAAATAACTTCTAAGGTTCTTTCAGATCAAGACCTGTAAACAATTAGTGACAAGACTTTTTGGCAAAAGGCTAAGTAGCTATTTTGAAATATACTTCAGAAGAATAAAAAACAGTTTTATGTTGGAACTAATTAACATGACATTAAAAAATATAAATGTGCGGTCTTGGAATTACAAAATTAAATCACTAAAAACCATCTTAAATGAACAATTTTAGACTTGATTTCATTGCAACATAATTGTTATAATCTTAGGGCAGAAATTAACTTTCTTTTCCACATAGTCTAAGTAATATAATTTCACCTTGATTAACGGAAACATGAACAGAGATCATGGTTTCAGCAATATAATCTAATTGACATTTTGTTCGATTCCATCTCTATAATCCTCCATTGATAATGGGATCTTAAAAACTCTCTACCCTTAGTGATCATTTAATTTAAAATATCTCTAGTAATCATACAATTCAAAATAAATTAAGCATTGGATCTTCTACTTTTCTATATGTATTTCTCATTGATGTAGCTAAAAACTCATTATCAGACTATGGTTTAATTTAGGTACAGAAAGGACATTTTTTTTGGTTTTCATTTTGGAGAGTAGAGGGTGAAATGAGCACATGAAATAAGCAGAAGAAAGGCAAGCACTATCTCAAAGAAAATGTCAATTCCAAAAGCATAAGAAAAAACAGGAATAATAATAGTTTTTTTAAAGGTTTATTTTTGTAATTTTTTTATGGGAACTTATCTTCCTTTCTTTCTTCCTTCTTTCCTTCCTTCTTTCCTCCCTTCCTTTCTTTATTTCTTTCATAGACTTACAGAGAACCCAGTGAAGGACTTCTGAATGCAGATTTGGACCTTGAATATAAATTATACTCTAAAAGAATTCCTGGGGCATTGAGAGGTAGAGCAACTTGCCTAGGGTCATGCAGACGGTATATGTCAGAGGTAAGATTGCATATGGGTCTTTCCAACTTTGAAGCCAGTTCTCTATCTGGGATGTGAACTTTCATATTCATCATTTATTTTTCCTTCAAGTTTTCCTAAAATAGGAATAATTATTTGGAGAATATGTCTATAGAAGGCCTGTATGTATGGAGATTTTTATTGCATTTTTGAGGATGCGAATTAAATTATTCACAAAACAGTTTGATTTGTCAAATGCTCTAAATCATATGCATTTTGAATATGTGTACAAAAGAAGCAGAAATTCATCCTACTACTCAGAAATAATAGCTTAGTAAAGACCCTGAATTTTAACCTAACTTTAAAAATACAATTTCCCAAAAATTAAACTAAAATGTTATTGAAATTAATCTGAAATATCAATTCATTGGGGGGAAGGACGAAGTACAATTTTTTAAAAATACCTAAAAGCAAACAAATCTTACACCTTTAATTTTCTTGCACATGTTCTGAAAAAGTAATGAACAAGGTGTCAATAATCATGTGACCTTAGACAAGTTGTTTCATTTCTCTGAGGCTGAGTGTCATCTTGTAATGCCATATAGGAGCAGCTTTCCAGAAGAATGCTACTGTGAATAGCTTTTAAGGTTCTGATTACACAGTATAGTTAACACTCCATTTATTCCATAACAAATAAAGCAAAACATTCACAGAAAATCAAGGTATAACATTTACAATATTACAGCTTATCACAGAAAATCCCAATATATCATTCACAACAGCTTATCATTAAAATGGCCACATAGTTTCCACCATAGTGGCCACAAGGTTTTGAACAAAGTACAATCATCTAGTTCAATCATCCATAAGGAGGTTTGCCTCCTTACTCAGTCATTCAGTCATCTCAAAGTGCAATAGTCAAAGTCTTCCACTCATAGGGCACACTAAGTTAATACAATCAGCCACTTATTCAGCAATCACTTACTAAGTATCATTAATAACTAAGTACAACCATTAGAAAATACACAGACCCTTAACCCCTAGGTCAGTAGTAAACTACAGTTTCATCACTACTCAGTACCCATGGAGAGGTCTTTTCATCTTGACTTGAGGCAAGCAACTCATACCTGAATCAACCAAATAGTCACCTGTATTCAAAGGCAGACAGCCGTAGTTCCTTGTCCAGCTCTCTGTGTAAGTCCTGCTCCACACTGAAATTCACAGTTTGAGTCCATCTCAAATCCTTCACAGTTTCTGTTCCCAGGAATTCAAGGCTCAACCAAGCCACAAACTGAGAAAGTCTCTGCATCCCAGTCATGCTTCCTCAGTCCTTGAGCAGTTTGGCTGGCCCTCAGACCCAGAAGAAGTCTCAGCTGGCTCTCAGAATCAAAGTCACTCCACCCAGGTTTTCAAAATCAAAATTGTTCTCTCTGGCCTGGGGGAAAGGGAGGGGAGGGGAGGCAGCTTTCCTTTTCAGCCTCCTTGGCTCCTCTTCAGCCTCGCAGGTGGCAGCAGCTTCTGCCTCCATGGAGTTCGCTTCAAGAAGATCCATCTCAGTTACCAATTCTCATTTTTCTTCTCAATTCTCAGTCCAGCAGCAGCAGCCCAGACTCCACATGCTGCTTAGAGAAATTCTCTCTTTCTCCAATGGCAGCAGCTGCTGCCTTCAGATCCTTGTCCCAAGAAATTCTGACTGTGCCTCTCTGGGACTTTTCTTATATACACACAGCATTAGCTTCCTGTTTCAGCCAACCCCTTCCTGTTATGTCAGCAACAGAAGATAGGTGTTCATACCTTCTCTTTCCCCAACAGAGGCTTGATCAGTTACTAAGTGCTAAGTATGCACTACCTTTGCCAACAAAGGGATCTTCAAATTCAAATTAATTACCATTACACATCTGTAAACAATGGACATAATAATGTCTTTCTCACAAGGTTGTTTTGAGACTCAAATGAAATAATATGAGAAAGTTCTTGAGAATGAAAGTTCAGAGACTTGGGTTTTAGGCCCAGTTCTCCCTCTCAATCACCATTGGACTTTGAACAACAATAATAATAACTCTTGTTTCAATAATTTAAGGTTTACAAAGCACTTTCCTTGGATAAAGATGGAGACTGTTGAATTAACCAATTAAACCACTCCTCACCCCCACTTAGGGTAATGGACAAGATATGCCCAGATACCCTTGAAAAAAGTATTTTTCTTTCACCTCTGTTGAAAAGAAGTGTAAATCAGATACTTGAGCAAGGCCTAAACACCTCTGCTGAATCAGTGAATGATAGACTTCAGACCAAGTTTGAAGAGTCCTTAATCTATTTAGAAGTCAAATCAAGTCATTAAGCAATGATAAATCTCTTTATGCTAAACCTGGGAATACAAATAGAAAGAAAGACAGACTCTGCCTTTAAGGATCTTATAATAATGAAGAAAGACAAACAAGTGAAAGGGAGCTGAAAAAGAGGAGGGAAGGAGGTGATAAAAGATACCTTGCACAACAGATAGTCTAATAGAATCTGTATCCTGGTTGGCATGGGCCTCCTCCTTAAACTGAAGGTCCTAGGATGAAGCAGTCAGTCAGAAAAGGTTCCAGGGAGAGAGAGTACTTCCAATGTGAGAAGTAGTCCAGGGGTGGAATGAGCTTCAAGAGTGGAAAGCTTTGTTTCTATGGCACAGTACAGAAAGTCCTATGGCGATAGATCATTAATGCTGCCTAGAAAGGAGTGAAGACAGTCTTTGAAAGTCATCAGATTAACTATATTTACAATGAACAGAAAATATATCCAGGTTGTTTGAGGAGAGGTGGTTTTACTCTTTGAGAATATTTTGTATTTTGAAATAGGAAACCAATTTAGAATTCAATTATTCAAATGCCTGGCAGTGTAGAAGTCTTCCAGCCAAGCACCTGAGAAGAAATTACCTAGAGATGGTAGTGCAAGGGGATGGAGAAGACACATGAGTTAAGATTATTCCTTTTCCCCACATTTCCTGGAGGAGGACCTCATATACTTTGGATGTCAGGAGATTTTCCAAATTCTCAGACACCATATTTCTAGAAACTTCCTTAGAACATGGAACAATTGACATAATGTTTCAATTTGGAGCCAAGGACCAACTTAACACACAGAGAAAAAGGCAGCTTCAAGACTCTAAAAGGAACACTGAAGAAAAGCTATACCATACCAAAGGGGAGCTTCATAAGTACCACATAAAGTGGAGAAAAGGACTTTCAAGAATCACATGTTGAGTCCCTTTGTCCCATATGCTTCCTAAACACTTTCTTCTTGATTGTACTGGTTAGAAAGTATGTCACATACTTTCTGAAGATGTTTTGTACCAGCTGTTCCTACCATAATATCTTAGTAAATATCCAGTATTAAAAAATAATCAAGCTCAGCTGACTAATTGACATCAAGCGATATCCATGGGGAAAAACACACCAGGAAAGGGTAGTTAGCTTATAGCTACAGAATTATAAAATGCGCTTGTAGCCTAATTAACCCTTAGGATTCTGAGGGGAGATGTAGCAAGTGCCCTGTAGGTCCTCAGTCTTCCAGTGACAGTGGATAAGGAGAGCTCTAGAATATGTTCTACACTCAGGTATATGAAGAACCGTGAAGGAGAAACATAATAATTACTTTGGAATACGTTTTGAGACCAAGTAGTGCTGGTTCCCCTTCATAGTTTATGAATTTCGTAGATATATAGATAGCCAGACAGCTAGTAGTGCTGGTTCCCCTTCATAGTTTATGAACTTCATAGATAGATATATAGATAGCCAGACAGCTAGATAGATTCTTAGGAGGTAAGTACATTGTAAACCCTGAAGTCCAAATGTGTGAGATGCTATTATTGTCTAAAGTTCCATGGTGACTCAATGGTTGAACTGGTGCTAGACCCCTATAGAAAGCAATCTTCTGACTCGTAGTCCCAAGCACTTTCTCATATTACTTCTCTCAATCCTCAAAACAACTTAGCAAGAAGAAGAATGTTATCTAAATTGTTTACAGATGACATTCTGAGGCTCAGAGAGGTTAATGACTTGTCAAAGGTTACATGGCTACTCATTTGTCTGGTACTGGAAAAAGAATAGAAAAAACAGATCAATGAAAGAGGATGGAAAAGTCAGAAAGAGGATCCAATACATATCAAAGATTAGTGTCTGATTACACCCATGTTTAAAAAAGAGAATTGTTCTTCAACAAAAACCTCTGGGAAACTAATTTGCTTGGCAAAAAGTGGGTTCAGAACCATACTCCAAACCATAAATAAAAATCAATTCTAATTGGATCTGTGATTAAATTTTTTTTATGAAACAAATTGGAAACAAAATAAATGAATGTATTTTCAACTGTGAAAGAGAGAGAGATTTTATCAATCAAACATGCAGAAACTTGATCCCTGGTTTGTTTTCACAAACCTAAAACAATTTTGGAAAACAAAAAGCAGCATATATCTACTTCTAAAAAAAGAAAGAAAGGAACCCATTGGGGAAAAAAAATTTTTCATAAATATGTCAGACAAAGTTCTGTGATCTAAAGTCAATAAAGAATTGATAAGTAAATGATTTATAAGACTGTGCAATGGAGCCATTGTTAAAGGGCATGAAGAGATTATTTTTGAAGTAGGAAACCCAACCTCACACACACAAAAATATGTTCAAATCAGAGAAACATAAATCAAGACAACCTTTCGATGTCATCTTATACTCACTCAAAGGGCTAAAAGGGTGAAAATATTATAAAATTCAGTGTTTCCAGTGTGTCAGGAAAATTGATTTTCTTCCATATTATTGGTGGAACTTCAGACTGATCCAAATATTTTGGAAAGCAATGGCAATGTATGAGTCAGAAAACTGATTATAACTTTCCACTCAGAAATTTCATTGCTAAAATTTTATACCCTCCAAATTACATCAAGACCTAGCCATACAAATCACTACTCTGTTTGCAAAAGTTTTAAAAAAAGGAATAACTCACATGTCCAACAAATAGAGACTGACTGGATAAATTGTAGTATCTTTGCCAAGACCATTCCACAAACAGTACTAAAATGATAAAAGACATAATGTCAGGTGAGCCCATTATGTCAGAAGGTGTCCAATATGCTACTTGGCAAGAGCAAAGGACAACCTACAAGTAGCTCCAGTACTAATGAAGTGACCAGGTAAAAGCCAAAAAGAAGTTCAGTTGTGATGTGTCTGGTGACAAAAGCAAAGTACAACGTTGTAAAGATCAATGTTGCATAGGAACCTGGAAGGTAAAATCTATGAACCAAGGAAAACTGGATGTGATCAAACAGGAGATGGAAAGATTAAACATTGACATCTTAGATGTTAGTGGACTGAAATGATTGGGAATGGTTGAATTTAATTCAGGTTGTCATGGGGGCAGGAATCATTAAGAAAAAATGGAGTAGACTTCATAGTCAATAAAACAATGAGAAAAGCAGTACTGGGATATAGGCTCAAAAACTACTGAATAATATCTGTTCAAATCCAAGGCAAACCATTAAGTATCACAGTAATATAAGTCTATGCTCCAACCACTGATGCTGAAGAGGTCAAAGTTTATCAAGTTTATGAAGACTTACAATATCTTCTAGAAATAACACACACAAATGTGTTACACTCATCATAGGGGACTGAAATGCTAAAATAGGAAATCAAAAGATAATTGGAATAATAGGCAAGTCTGGTCTTGGAGTATAAAGTGAAATGGGATAGAGACTAACAGAGTTTTGTCAAAATAACTCCCTGGTCATAGCAAATATTTTTTTTTCAATAATCCAAAAGGTGATTCTGTACATGGATATCACCAGACAGTCAATATCAAAATCAGACTGATTATATACTTTGCAGCCAAAGATGGAAAAACTCTTATCAGTCAGTTAAAATGAGACCTGGAAGTTACTGTGATTCAGATCATGAGCTTCTTATTGCAAAATTCAAACTTAAATTGAAGAACGTTAGGAAAACCATCAGACAATAATTGTATGACCTAAATAATATCCCTTGTGAATATGAGGTGGAAATGATGAACAGATATAACAAATTGGATCTGGCAAATAGAATACCTGAAGAACTATGGACAGAAGTTTGCAATATTGTACAAGAAGCAGCAACAAAACACATTCCAAAGGAAAAAAAAAGAGCAAGAAAGCAAGATGATTGTCTGTAAAGGTTTTACAAATAACTAAGGAAAGAAGGAAAGGGAAAGGAGAAAAGAAAAGACAAACTTAACTGCATACAGAGTTCCAGAGAATAACAAGGAAAGATTGTCATGAGCCACTTGGGTACCAGCCCCAAGTGTGAGCAGAGACATGAGAGAATTAACCAGGTGGGTAGTTCATAGGAAAAAACTCCATTTAATGATGATTTGAACAAGATTTGTAAAGATCCAAAAGACAAAGATTCAAGCACTCTCAACAGTAAGCTCAATCCTTCACATCCTGGGACATTGTCATAGTGTCATCATTACAATAGTCTATCACATCCTGGAAGCAGCCCAGATAAAACCAGGCTCTTTAATTGTAGGCACCAAAAAGTCTTGGGAAAGCCAACAAGTCTTTTGGAAAGTCAGTTACCTTTTTAAAATGCAGAACAAAAAAGATGCAAAGAGAGCAGGTTTCAAAGCCCCAGGCCAAAACCATAGTCTCCAAGACATCCATAAGAACTGACCCCCCAAAATCAAATACCCTGGCTTTCTACAAAAGATAAAAAAAGGTTTTCTTAAATAAACAATGTAAAGAAATTAAAGAAAACAATAGAATGGAAAGACTAGAGAATTCTTCAAGAAAATTGGAGAAAATGAGAACCTTTCATGAAAAAAAGACAAAAATGGTAGATACTTAACAGAAGCAAAAGAGATTAAGAAGAGGAATCAAGAATACACAAAAGAACTATAGAAGAAAGGTCTTAGCATCACACCATCATGGTGTGGTTACTGATCCAGAAACTGACATCCCAGAGAATAAAGTTAAGTGGGTCTTAGGAAGTGCTGCTAACAATAAGGTTAGTGGAAGTGGCAGAATTCTAGCTGACCTATTTAAAATTCTAAAAAATATTACTATTAAAATGCCACACCTGATATGCCAGAAAATTTGGCAAACTCACTGGATTTGAACAGATCAATTTACATCCCAATCCTAAAGAAGGGCAATGCCAAGAAATATTCAAAATACTAAACAATTGTGCTCACTTCACACACCAGCAAGGTTATGCTTACAATTCTGCAAGCTAGGCTTTAGCAATATGTGAACCAAGAATTACCAGAAGAGCAGATAGGTTTTCGAAAAGACAAAGATGCAAAGACCAAATTGCAAACATTCACTGGATTATGGAAGAAGCAAGAGAATTTCAGAAAAAACATCTACTTCTGCTTCATTGACTGCAGGAGTGGGGAACCCTTGGCCTCCAGGCCACATATGACCTCCTAGGCCTTTAAGTGTGGTCTTTTGACTGAGTTCAAATTTTACAGAACAAATTCTTTTATTAAGGGGATTGTTCTATGAAGTTTGGATTCAGTCAAAGACCCAACTTGAGGACCTAGAGGGACACACGAAGCCTCGAGGCTGCAGGCTCCCTATTCCTAGTACATTAAAGCTTCTGATTGTGTGGATCGCAACAAAATGTGGCAATGCCTCAAAGAGATGGGAGTACCAGATCATTCAGCTTGTCACCTGAGGAACCTGTATATGGGCAAAGGAGCAACAGTTAAAACTGAACATGATACAAGTGATTGGCTTAAGATCAGAAAAGAAGTGACAAGGCTATATATTATCACCTTATTGAACATGTATGCAGAGTACATCAGGAGACATGACTGGCTAAACAATCAAAAGCCTGAATTAAGATTGCCAGGAGAACTATCAATGATCTCAGATACACAGACAATACTACTCTGATGGCAAAATGCAAAAAGGAATTAAGAAGCCTTTTGATGAGGGTGAAAAGGGGGAGTGTAAAAGCTGTTTTGAAGCCTAACATCAAAAAAACTAAGATCTTAGCAACTGGTCCCATCAATTCCTGGCAAATAATAGACAGAGAAGAAATGGAAGCAGTGTCGAATTTTATATTCTTGAACTCAAAGATAACTGCATATAGCATCAGCATCCATAAAATGAAAAAATGCTTGCTCCTCAGAAGGAAATCTATGGCAAATCTGGACAGCATACTAAAAAGCAGAGACATCACCTTGCAGGAATGGTAGTGAGGGTTGGATTATAAGGAAATGACACTTTCAAATTGTGGTGCTGGAGAAAACTTTAAAGAGCCCATTGGACAGCAAGAAGATAAAGAAGAAAGCAAGAAGATGCTTACAGAAATTAATTTAAACTATGAATTAGAAGGTCAAATACTAAAATTTAAACTTAAATACTTTGGCCACATAATGAGAATATGAGACTCATCAGAAAAGATCCTGATGTTGGGAAAGATTTAAGGCAAAAGGAGAAGTGGATGATAGAGGATGTGGTGGCTGGATACTATCATGAAAGCAATGAACATGAACTTGGACAGACTTTGAGAGATAATGCATGACTGAAGAGCCTGGTGTGCTATGGTCTGTGGGGTCACAAAGAGCTGGACATGACTGAACAACAACAAGTGGTCATGAATTTTGGGGTGCTGCAATATACAAAGAAAAAAAATGAATTTGAAGATTACCCAAAAGTCAGTGGAGTGTTGCACAGCAGGAGTGAGTAGGCTCCAATGTATTACAAACAAGAAATTATGCAAAAGAATAGAGTAAAGGATATCATCAAAGAAATGTATGATCAAAAAAAAAAACAAGTGGAAAGTGAACTTACTGCCAACATAGAATAACTGAGAGCCAATGGACTGCATGCTCTATCAGTATTCTCATGGTAGTAAACATTACAAGTAAGCCTAGATTCCTTAATAATGAGTCATGACAGAGTAATCTCATTTCCAGTCTCATCTCATAACACTACCCTCCAAATAATTGACAATCTAGTCAAACTGATACACTTTACAGCCTTGTCCACACACACATGCAAAACTTTCCAGCTTCTGTATCTCTACTTACTTTTTTCTTATGCCTGGAAAGATCTCGCTTGTTAAATTCTGTCTGATGCTTAAAGTTCACATTAGAACTCTTCTCCTCCAACAAGGCTTCTGTCTCCCCCAATCAATAATAACCATTCTCCCTCTGATCTCACATAGTACTTTTCCCCATTCATGTATACTTTGCTCCTTTCATATATTTGTCATGTATTATTACGTAATTATATAAGTATTTATTCACCTTACTAGACTATAAGGGCCATGGAACTGTGGTGTAGCTATTTTTAAAAATATTCCTCAGGAACAAACAATGAAAACTCATAGTAAGGACCTAGTAAATGTTAAATTGATATAAAATGAATTTACATAGATACTAGACTGATAAATTAGGGGATATGATATACCTTGATGTCAACTCTGCTACTATCTTGTAATCTTGAAAAACTAATTTTGCTTTTATAGGCTTCTGTTTCCTGAACTAGAAAATGGGAGGTGGAAAGAGATGATCTTGATGATTTTGGAAGACTAATAAAATATTCTTATGTACAGATTTAGTATGTATGATATTGAGAGAATTAATTATTAATAACCAATGATTTAGGGAAATGCAAAGTTACCCCCTTTTTCTAAAGTCTTCATTCCAAAAGATCAGTCCCTTGAAGGACATTACTGACAATGAGATTTCTTAACCTTGTTTGGACCTCACCCAGGTGGAGAAGCCATTGTACTTGATTCAGGTTTGGCTTGGGAATCGTTCAAGTTTGGGAGTAGTCTATGTATAAGGATAGTTTCTCTTTGACATGATGTCAATTTCAACCTCTCATTGTAATATTCATTCTCTCATTAATTGTTAACAAATCAGAGTTGATTGCCATCCTGAGGAATAAGCCTCTTCCAAAGGCATATAAACTATGATCCCACTGCCATGATGATTTTTGGCATTCAAGAGTATCACTGACCTTTTATTAAAAATGTTGGCATTATTAATAAAAGGACTAATTAACCAGAAATTACGTCACTTGAAACTTTTTGAATACCACAATATTAGGTTCATTCCAAGAACTAATTGACAGGAGATGCAGTGTATAAAGTGCTAGGCCTAGAGTCAGGAGAGTCATCTTCCTAAATTCAAATCTGGCAACAGACACTTACTAGCTTTGTGACACTAGGCAAGGCACTTAACCCTGTTTGTCTCTATTTCCTCATCAGCAAAATGATCTAGAGAAGGAAATGATAAACCATTCCTGTATCATTACCTAGGAAACTCTAAATGGGGCCAGAAAGAGTCAGACACCACCAAAAAAAAAAGACTGAACAGCAATAGCAATACAGCACTTTCCAAATATTCTCTCATGGAGGCATCTAGATGGCTTAGCGAATAGAGTGCTGGTCCTGGAGACGAAAAGACCTGAGTTCAAATCCAGCCTCAGGCATTTAGTATCTGCGTAACCCTGGGCAAGTTATTTAACCTCGGTTTACCTTAGTCCCCTGAAGAAGGAGTGACAAACCACTTCAGAATCTTTGCCAAGAAAACCCCATGGACAGTACTGGTGTGATATAGTCCATAAGGTCATGAAGAGTTTTGCATGACTGGACACCATTGCCAGTTTGCATGGATAAGACAAAATCTCAAGTTTTCATTTTAATTTCCTTCATGATAGTGATTTGTAGCAAGTTTTCATAATTACATTTATGGGCTGTAAATCTCTTGGAACACTCTTTGTTGAAATTTTTTTATTGCATATCTATTAATTATTTATTGCTTAATTCAATGTAAGGATCATAGTGAATAGATGCAGACCTGAGTTCAAAACCTGCCATGCACATTTACCATGCATATGACCACGGTCAGATCACTTAACTTCTCTCAGTCCTAGTTCTCTCATCTCTAAAATGGGTATAAAAATGGTACTTACCTCATAGTTGTGACAATCAAATGAGATAATATATGCAAAGTGCTTTGCAAATCTTAGACGTTTTGTTAATATTAGCTATTATAAAGTATTAAAAGTGATATTTGTTATATATATATATTCCCGTGCAGTTTTTCCATCTCTATTTACTATGCTGTGTATCAGCAAGCACGCTAGCATACCCAGGGTGGCTGCTAGCACAGGTTCTTAGATCTGCTTTTCTAAAGGAAAGCAACTCAAAATGGGTTAACAATCTTACTTTAATCAATCAAACAAATATCATTTACCTAGTGCAGGGGAAAAAGTCAGCATCCTGAACTTCAGAGAGTACAAACGGAATATAAAACACATGTTACAAGCAGATAGACAAACAGGTCAGCAGATGGGCTTCCAATCGTCTGATCATTACATCCATACCTATTCAGTTACCAGAGAGGGAAGCACCAACATCTGGGTTTTCAAAGCCGGGCAGCTCAACAGCTTCCCAGAGTCTCGTCTGGCCAAATTGCACAACTTTTCTCAAAATGAGCCCCAAAGCAAAACCTCACATCAGGGAGTATATATAGCCTTCTTCTGGCTCAGAGAATGTCACAGCCCTCTTGACCCACTGCCCAATCACAAAGTAAGAAGGCGCGGGCAGTGCTGAAGAACAAGCCTCCCGCCACAGGCTCCATGTGACCACATTCAGCTATTAGAGGACAGAGAATACTTTCAAATCAGGGAAGGTTCTCAGAGCCACTTAAGCAAAGGGCCTAGGGGCAGGGAAGATATTCAGATTCCCATAACATGCTATCACACTTGTCAAAAGTATATGTTAAACTTGAAAAAAGAGCTTTCAGGTCCTCTTACTAACTTTTATACTTAAGACATGGAAGTGTTATGTAAGCTCCCTGAAACAATTAAGTTTCCAGGATAGTTTCACTACCTTTCAAGGGGAAAACTAGTCTATTTAATGTAGAAAGGAACTTATTATGTGGTTACTCCTACCACAGTAGGATAATGTATAAATTTTTTTAAAACCAGTGGACACTCAGAAAGAAAGGAAGAACTAAAATGCAAAAAAAAAAAGAAATGAAAAATTAGAACAAAATCAAAAGGCAAATTAGAACATCTTTAACAAAATATTGAACTTGAAGACAGAGTCATTGAGATAAAAACTATGAAGAAACAAAGATCAAGAATATAATATTTGGGGACCCATACAGAGAATTCCCCACAAGTATAGATAAAACATGACAAATGATAAATCAAGAGAATTGGTAAAGGCTGTTAGAGAAGAACTACAAAATTAATTCATCAATAATTTTCCACCAACATGGTGTTGGTTTTAAAGAAATGATCTCTTAAAAAATCACCAGAAGGCAGTTTACATACCAAAGAACATTAACTCAAATAGTGTAGGACTATTCATTGATGATAAGAATTCAGTAAGAGCCTGAAAAATGGTAAATCAAGAAATAAAGGAAAATGTCTTTCACTTGCAATTCCGGGGTAGCATATCATACAAATCCAGGCATTTTATGTTTTTTAAAATAACCTTCAATAGATCACAGACTTTCAATCATTTCTTCATAGAAAGCAAGAAATGAACAAAACCTTTGAAATGTAAACTCAGAAAAAAAAAGACATTTAATAAAGTTAAACAAATACACACAATTAGGCAATGACTCCATATTTACATACTACAAGAAGGCAATATCTTTTAGGAGTCCCATCTTGTCTGAATATCATTAGAGGAACAAACAAAAAGAGCTATTGGCTAATCTCATAATGTCATAAATATAAAACTTAAGTTTTGTAAAGTAAGTAAACACAGGAAAATAAAATAGTTTTTTTGTTTTGTTTTGTTTTTTTCCTGTCAGTTAGTTAATAAATATTAAGTGCAGGGCAGCTAGGTGGTGCCATGAACAGAGAACTGGCCCTGGAGTCAGGAGGACCTGAGTTCAAATCCAGCCTCAGACACTTAACACTTATTAGCCACATGACCTTGGGCAAATTATTTAATCTCAATTGCCCTGCTTTCTGCCCTCCAAAAGAAAAAAAAACATAAATATTAAGTGCCTACTCTGTGCCAGGTACTACGTCAACTGCTGAGGAAATGAAAGTTAAAAAAAGTCTATTCTCAGGGAGCTCATAGTCAAGTAATAGAGTCAATATGCAAGCAAAAATGTATGAGCGAGGAATGTACGGGATAAACTTAGAGACAATTAACGGAAGGAAAACACCAGAATTAAGGATTGTAAAAGACTTCCTATAGAAGGTGGGATTTAGACAGGACATGAAGGAAGCCAGGGAACCCAGGAGAAGAAAAGGAAGAAGGTGTCTTTTCATATCTCTTCTTTGAGGTCAAACTTAGACAATCCGATTTTGCACCGTTGTATTTTGAATTTTTTTGTTATTGTAGTTCTTTCCATTTAGATTATTATCTACAGTATCTTCCTGATTCTGCTTACTTCATTTTGCATCATTCACATATATCTTTCCATGGTACTGGGAGATTATGTTGCCCAGTCAGTGTGTATCAGAAGTCTTGAAGTCTTCCTGACTGAGCTCATCCAAGCTCCATGGTTAGTTCAGAGGAAAAAGTCATGTAGGAAGGATATCATTACTTTCTTTAAGTACTTGAAGTTTTGTTGTGTGAATCAGGATTTATGTCTATTTTGTTTGATCAAAGAATCAGAAATAGAAACCATTAAAATACAAAATGAGACAAATTTTGACTCAATGTAAAAAAAAAATTCCTAGTGAAAGGAGGATGAGTTACTTCAGGTGCCAGTGACTTCTCGATCATTTTACATCTTTAAGGAGAGACTAGATTATAACTTGTAGAGATGCTATTTGCGAGGACTAGTGCTGGAATATAAACCAGAATGTCTGATGATGCTATATTAAACATTTATCAAGTACTTACATATATACTAGGTACTGTGCTAAACACTAAGCACACAAATACAAGCAAGCAAGATAATACCTTCCCTCAAGGAATTAAACATTCTAGCTGGGAGTTGGGAGTGGGTGAATACAAAACATACAGGAGACATAAAAATCGGGTGGGGGCGCAGACAGTAGTATAGTTTGGGAATGTTCAGGAAGAGATATGGAGTCATGACTTTTAGCAAGATATAATGAAAGTTTACCCACCAGAGCCCAAAGAGTCAGGTACAGTATCTGGGTGGTTCTGGTGGAAAGGGGTGGAAGAGGATGGACAGATTAGAGAAAGCATGGTCTGGAAATATCAAGAATTTATGATTGGGATTGCCATGCGTCATTGGCAGGGGCCAAAAGCAAGCCATGGCATCTGAGCTACTTCCAAGGTGGCACAGAAGACATAGAATAAATAATCTGAATATGGATTAGTGTTTATTATTCTGATATTTCTGGAGGGGCCATAGACAGAATAGTCAGGCCTTGGCCTTTCTTCTCATGCTGAACCTATACCTAATATCATAGGGTCAAATAGGATTTAATTCAGGAAAGGACCTTAGAGATCATCTAGCCTAAACTGCCAACTTTATGGATGAAGAAACTGGAGCCTAGAAAAGTTAGGTGACTTAGGTCACACAGCTACTAAATGAAAATTAGAATAAGGATTTGACCTTAGATTTTCTAGTTTTAAATCCACTGTTCTTTCTATGCTCATTCTTAGACATTTTTGCATTTCCTTTATTGCTTTACTGAGTTGCCAATCAGCCAAGAGTCTAAGGTAATGACATGACAGCCAGCTAAAAATTGCCTTTGACTAGTCTGATTTCTATTAATAGTTCAGTCTGCTGGTGAAATTGGCAGAAAGGAGACAAATTATTAGTGTCTTCACCTTATATTTTATAAGTCCCATAACTATTTCTGGGTTCTTATGAATTTAAAATTCCTGTGGCTTGTCCTGGCTGCTGGTTTCCAGTGAGATTACATGTCCACAGAAATACATATGTAACCATAGGTTTCTATGACTCTTATCACACTTACGATTCTAATTCAGGGTCCTTGATGGCTTAGGTAAAATAAATAATAATGGAGTTGGTAATACTTTATTTTTATCATGATGCCTAAAGAGGATGGCAGGCAGTCTGGTGTGGTATGCAGAGAAATGATCTTGGAGTAAGAAAGGCTTGCATTCAGCCACTGCCTCAGAGACATCCCTGTGAATTTGAGCATTTACTTATGCTCTCATTGACGCCAGGCATTCTCTGGGGCTAGAAGGGACTGATGAAGTCACAAGTACAGTTAAAACAAAGATTTAAGAGATCAAACAACCTCTGTCTGTCACAGTTGCAATAAAAATGGATAATGTGGCAGTCCTTTTATGCCAGGTTTTTATAGCACCTTTCTGATGTTTATCTTTATAATAAGAAAATTAGATTTTTCTGAAGCTTCTTAATGCACGTAAAATCTATGAGATAAACAAAGTGAGGTCATGTGAAAAGAAATGTGTCAGAAATAGGAAGAATGTAGAAAAACAACCCCTACCATTCATTTGTATACCAGATAAACAAATCTGATAACCAATGCCGAGCCCAAGAGAAAGGAAAGCCTAGGGGAAAGGTAAAAAAATATTTATGTTGCATGCAAAATTTAGATAATCTTAATAAAATCTATGAAGTAACCTTCTAAAATGCCCTAGGGATACATGATTATCAGTTCTGTTCATCCAGCCCTTTCTTTTCCCTCATGCATTCATCAACAGAAGTAAATGAAGGATTTGGTCCCAGTATATTAATAATTTCTTTCTTTAATTAATATTTGCTATTTTAGAAAGTGAGAGATCGATATCTAGTGAAAGATCCATACACAAATAGCTACCAACATAGGCTGAACCTCTACTCTTGTTAATGTAATATGTATGTCCCATATCACATGACCCTGTCATTTTTTTAATACTTTGAACTTAAAAATCAATTGACCTTGGCAATCTAAGCAAGAGACTTTTCCTCCATTTCCTCTATTACACTCTCTTCTTATCTTCCCCTTCCTGGTAGCATTATATAGGCTGCTTCTAATAACAGTCTTTGCTGGTAGGGCAGCTCACTTTATCCTACCACAAAACTGTGGCCCTGTCACTTAAGGAAGGGACTCCCACTGAACTCATTGTACACCAATATCAGTGGGGTAGCTATTACCTGCTGGCCTATGCATCAGAAGAGCAAGGGAAAGAGGCAGGAGGCACAGTTTCATTACTGCCCACGGTGTACTTCCTAATAATATAAATAACTCTCTGGGGTTGTTTTATATTTAAAGGCAAGGTTGCCAGAGTATAATGAGTGAAGAACAGAGAGCCAGGATGACTGATTTTTAGGCTCCTGAAAGTCAGGAACCTAAAAGAGAAATAATGATGGATAAGATAGTGTGATGCCTTTTTTAAAGTTGCCATAACTCTTCTAAACCTTCCTTTAAAACCTGCCATAAGCTGACACTAAACATAATATTTAGAGGGGGAAAAAAAGAAATGAACTGATCTCATAAGTGTCTGATGGGTGGCAGTTCCAGTCACAGGCCTTTCAGTGACAATTTTATATCTCCTACCTTTTTCTTAGTGGGACAGTTGGTCTCAAAAATGCCAACAGCACATGGAAATTTCACTGTCTTTTTTGATGCTCTTAAAAATGCTAGGGATAGGATGGGCAGGAGTTGCGAAAAAAAATCAATAAATTCCACTCTCAAAACAGACTCTCTTGTTTTTATTTTGGATTTGTCTTTGATTGAGCTTTTTCTTTTAATTTGACAATTACTGGAATGACAAGTGAACTTTGAGCCATATGGCAAAAATATTCTATTATTTCTAATTCCCATTAAACTATTTTCTTGAACTTGAAAAAAATATTCAGCCACTTATTTCATCACTTACAAGGTTTTAACTCTAAATCATTAAATCAAGACATCAGGCAAAAAATAATTTTACTGCTGCCACATTTGATATTACCATTACTGAAAGAAATAACAGCATAGTAATTAGGCATTAAGGTAAGTGTGCTAGACCCAGAGTCAAGAGACTTGGCCTCTAATCCCTTATTAGCTATATGACCATAGATAATTTATTTCACCTCAGTTTCCTCATCCATAAAATGGAATAATGATAATCCTTGCACTACATGCCTCACAAAGGTGTTATGAGGAAAACACTTTATAAACCTTAAAGCAATATATAAATATGAATTTTTATAATTTTATTACAGGCAAACATACATCTCCGACACAACAATAGAGATATAATCAACTCAATTACTGAGACTTGGGTTATCTAATTTGTGTATTATCTTTTGGCTCTTCCAACTGCAGAGCCACTTGTCGCAGAAGCTGATGACTTATACAATATACAGAAAATATTTATTAATTTAAATAAAATCTTATGTGTTTTCCCTTTCTTTTACTAGAGATAGCTAGGCCACACAGTGGATAGAGTTCTAAGGTGGGTGGCATCTGTATTCAAATCCTATCTCAGAAATTTACTAACTGCATGATCCTTGGTAAGTCATTTCATCTCTGTCTTAGGCTCCTCAAACATAAAATGGGAATAACAGTATCACCTCTCTCCCAGGGCTATTGTGAGGATCAAATCAAATGATCTTTGTAAAACACTTAGCACAGTGTCTGGCAGGAAGTAGTCACTAAATAAATGTGGTTTTTTTTTCTTCCTTCTGTCCTTCTTTCATACTTCCCAATATACAAATGGTAACATTTCAAAAGCAAGCATAATTAACTTGCATACTCTAGTGAAGTTGTGGCCAAGAAACTATACTTCGATCCCTCCCCAAAAACTTCCAAAGAACATTTCTTCAAATCTGACTTTCTCACTAACTCTAAGAACAGGTAGCTTCACCTCTTTGGGTCTGAATGTCCTCATTTGCAAAATGTAAGTTGCCTTTAGCTCTCGTGATTTATAATCTGTTTGACAAATGAGTCTGAAACTTTCCATTAACAGTAGCAGATAAACAATGACTGCATCAAAGGGCTACTAGGGATAGAAGACTAATGTATTAAAAAACAAAAACTTATTTTTGAAGCAAAAGTTGCAAAGGTCTTTTGAATAGGAATCACTACTGTTTCTTTTCTTTTTTTTTTTTGCTTTTTTTTGGAGGCCAATTGGGGTTCAGTAACTTGCCCAAAGTCACACACATGGCTAGTAAGTGTGTCAAGTGTCTGAGGCTGGATTTGAACTCAGGTCCTCCTGACTCCAAGGCCAGTGCTCTGTTCACTGTGCCACCTAGCTGTCCAACTACCACTGTTTCTACCAGGAGTAATATTGAGTTATTTCCTTTTTTTTGGGGGGGGGGGAAGTAGGTAGCCTTAAAAGATGGAAAGCTAAAATTGACTTGGATTTGAAGTCAAAAGAGCTGGGTTCAAATTTTGAATGCGTCACTGACTTCAGCACGTCAACTTAACTTCCCTGGATCTCGGTTTCCTCATCTGTAGAATGAAGGGTTTAGATTCAGTGATCTTTAAGTTCCCTTCTAAATCTTGATCTATGAACCTGTAATCATATGATTTTGATTTGGAATCAGAGTCTGTTAGAATCTTGTGTGACCTTGTGTGACCTCAATTCTTTCATCAGTAAGATTAAGAGAAGTAACCATTAAGGTTCTTTCTAACTATAACATAAGCATGTCTAACATGTTTTAGTCATAATGTGAGTGTGAGACTCACCTAAGGAAAACCTTACTAGCTGTGTGACCTTAAGGAAGTCATTTAATCTTTCTCAGGTCAATTTCCTTAAATATGAAATTTGAATAATATTATCTGTAGACAATGGCTTAAAAAATTGTTTCAAGGCTTTACTGAGATAAAATTTACGAGATGTTTGGCAGACTTGAAAGCACTGTACAAATATTAGTTATTATTGCAACATAATGAGTTATACTGTATTCCCTATGTGAAAATTACTATACATTGTAGTTGGTGAATTTTATAGGGTGGGGAATTCTCCCTCATTGTTTTCCACTCAGAACTTTTCTTCCGTCTTTCCTTTAATTTAATCTTTCCCAAAGCAGCTCAGATCCCTTTTACCCATCAGAATAAGCGTCAGAAAACTTCTAATCCTATGCCAGAAGCATAGCTATTTAAAATGGAAAATGGACACTGTTTCCCTTGGCCTTTATGATACACTTTCCTGAGATCACTAAATAGAAAGAGAAAAACACCTATTTATTCCTAATATCCACATAAATTAATTATTTTTCTTTGGGGGAAGAATAATCCAAATATAGAAATAGGAACATCTTTTCAAATGTTAAAATATTTTCTGAATACCTTTGACTACTGACGTAAGATACTCCCCTTTTCCTGCTTCTGCACCTCTTTAATATCTGTGTTTTTGCTACTTACAATTTTTGCCATTTCCTCCTTAGATAGGAGATACAAAGGTCTAGATATTGCTTCATAAAACTTTCATCTCTGTGTTAGTTTTTGTTTCTCAAATCATTTACAGTTAACTGCCTAAAAGCTTTCATCAAAGGAAGTCTTTTTCACTGAACTGTTCCCAGGATTTAAAGGTGTTAATCCACTATTATTTTTACCATATTTATTCTGCTCACACTATTATAATGCAGAATGTTATTGCTTCTAGATTATACTAATATGGAAACCCTCCAAAGAATAATATTCACAAACTACGCCATTGTTCAATATGCTGCAACCCATGCATTTACTCATGGCAATAAATTCAATCATATTACTCCATTTATGGCAGATTTATACTCACTTGCTATCAGTCAGTGCATTGACTTTAAAATTTTGCTCAGAGTTTTTCATTACCTATGTGGAACTTCCCTTTCATACCTATCAGAATTGGTCTCCATTTATACGCACCCTCAGTCCTTACTTTCTAATAATAAATCTCATATTCATCAATCCCCTTGTCAGGCTTCTCATCCATGGGCAACAGAGCGTTCATCTGTTATGTCCCTGAGCTGTGGAATTCTCTGAGCTGAACACTCATCTCCAAATCCCCTGAGCTTTTTAAGTCCTTTTTTGAGTCTCACTTATTAAAATTTTGCTTTAATATTTGATCTGCTACTGACACATACTGAAGGCTTGACTCATATTTAAAAAGGTAGAATATTTTTATTTTCCATCCCATATATGAAAAGCACTAAAATTTCCTATGCACCTTTGTTGGTGTTACATATATGATTTCATCCTTCTTTCCTTTCTTCTTTTCATAACTGGAAAAACTTTGACTTGATCAGCTTTGGTCAGTAGCCTGGGTTTAAAGTTGGAAATTTAATATCCTATGGGATTAGAAATAGACTAACTACAGTATTATTAATTATTTTACATTTTCTTGGTGAAGAGGAAGAGATTAGTACAGATCCTTCAGGATACAATACAGAGCTCAGAGAGAAATGACTTATATGTTATGGCAGACCTTCACTGCCAACTCCATTTCTACATAGTAGCTTCCTATTTCTTCCCATCTTTTTCTGCTTTCACTGAATACATATTCTGACTTAACATAACTCTTTTGACAGAGGAATGGAGAAAAATATATGTTGAAGCCAGAATGGAGAGAACATTTTAAACCTAGAAAGTAATAATAAACTTTAAAACCAACCTAACAGGCATATACAATTTTATTTCAAAGTATTTCCCTCCTAAGCTTTAACAGTCATGGGAGTGTATGCATTCCTTAAGCCTTAGAAACTTGAATCCTATTTACTCTTTTTCTTTAGTGAAGCCAGGAAAACTTAGTTTCAAATTTGGCCTCTGACATACTGGCTGTATGACCCTAGGCAAGTCATAACCTCTCGACAGTCCAACTCTCTAGGCAACTCTCTGGCATTATAATTTCAAAATTGAAACTAATGTGCACTGATGGAGTGAGTTTCCTCATTTAGGAGGGCCTATACCTATGAAATCACAACAGAAGAACCCTAGGCAAACAAACAAACAAAATTAGAAGAGATTTTGCTTCCATTCATTTCCATAGGTAAAACCACAGCTATTGTTACCTATTCTCTTTTTAACAGCTATTGATCAACCTACTCTCTTTATTGATTACGTCTCAGAAAGGCATTATATTCCAACACAATTTGCATGTAAGAGTTCAATATCCCTTAACCCATTTCCTTGATTAGAAGACTCACATTGTTATGAGGAGATTCCATCTTAGAAAGTTAAAAGAGACAAATTGCAAGGAGAAGGCAAAAAGTGACTAGGCCATCTTTTATGTGTTTGTTAAGTTATACAGAGTCTGAAGTCCAAGGTTAGTATGATTATAATGACTTAAATAGTGTATATATTTGAAAATGTGAGAGAAGATATTGTTGGTTTTGATAGATTATTCTAGTATTCAAAATGTCAACTGCAAATTTCAGTGATTTTTAATGAAACATTTTGAAAATGATCAGGGTCTTTCAAAAGAAAGGTAAAGGTGTTTTTGCTTTTTTCTTCCTCCCCTCCCCCCCCCCCCATAGAATATCATTGAGGTAGAAGGCTTTATTGTACTTCACTCACTTGGCATTCTGAAATATTTGAAGTACTTCTGAAAAAAAATTCTATCTCAGCATAAGATTTTTTTTAAGTTTTTACCTTAAGATAGGAATGTTAATATGTAAAGTATGCATTATTAGCTAATTAGAAATACTCTGACTTTTGCATAAGGACTAAACACTGTTAGAGTATACATGAATGTCATTATGAAAACACACGAGATGAAGTGAACCAGAAAAAATAGGTTTCATTACCATTTCCAATGAAAGGTTAAAATTAATTGTTCTTGACTAGTGATTCTGAGAGGATCTAATATATTGGAAGTAAGAGAATTAATTCTGGGAAGTTCCAAGAGGAAAGCAAACACAAATGTGTATCAATCCACTTGTGCTAAGCTTCTATGAAATAATATCCTCAGGATGGAGCTATAAAAGAAATATCTTGTTTTGTTTTATTTTAAGGGAGGAAGACTCCTGAGGTTGATAAAATACCCTTGTATATGTAAGTGGGTTGCAAACTTTAGCCCTGGAAATCTGTCATTTTTCATTTAAGACTGCTCATAATAATGCATCTCCTGAATCCCAGGCCAGAAGTTATCATATCATATAATAATATACTGAGAACAAGAACTTACTTAAAAATAGAAAACATTATAGTATCAAGGAGATATTAAAAAAACAACTAAGTGTCAAATTCAGAACCAGTTCTTGAAAAATGCCAAATTTAGATTGGGTAAGATTAAAACATAATTTGTAAATGATTAACAAAATAATTTTAAAAAATAAAATACAACACAGATAATGTGAATTAGTGGGGGGCTGGGGGGTTCTAAGTCAATGTGTGACTTGGAGGGATTAATTTCTATTTGAGATTGACACCACTACTGAAAACTATAGAAGACACACTCACTATGCCAATCTGCCCCTGTCAGCCCTCTCAACTCCCATGCCTGTAATGCAAAGAAGTACTTAGCACCTTGTTTTAGCTATTTAATTGTTTAGCACCTTGTTTCAGTTCAAGTTTCTTTTAAGCTTTGCCCATGATTATATCAAGTATTTGTTAAGAAACAGAATTTGTGAACCCCAAAACTCATGAACCCCAGAACTTATGAACCCCTGTTGCTAATGCAAGAGGAAGGGGCAGAACAGGAAGGAGCTAATGATCAGATATAAGGAGAAGCCCAAGCTGGGAGAGAACAGAACTCAGAAGAGAGTGCTTGTGGTGGCAGAATTGAGAAGGGGAACTTTTTGGTGGCCAGGCACTCGTTTATCTCTTCTGTTTGTGTTGATTTTTGTTTATGATACTTTGTACAGAAGCCCTGGGATCTTACTGGAAGCCTTGAAAGAGGATTTGTTGATTTACAGAAGTCCTGGAGGAGGGATTCAGAGGTGCTAGGACTGTACTGATAATTTGTGTTGAGTTCTTAGACCTTGTATGTGGATCTGTGTTGATTTCACAGGCAGATAGTGAATTGATGATGGTACTGGCAATGTGCATGAATGTTATTGTGGTTCTTTTAAGATTTGTCTTCTCAGAAACAGAAACTATGAAGGACTTGAGGTGGACTGGACACCGTGAGCTTCAATATGGAATGAGAACTGGACAAGGAACTGCACAAGGAGCTGGATGAGGAGCTGAGAGCTACCTACCTTTGAATCCAGGTGACAGTTGGGTAGATTCAGGCAGGAGCTGGGACCATGGAAGAAGAACCATGGAATCTGAGAGCCAGCCTCAAGATGAGAGTCAAGATGAAACGACTTCTCCTTGGGTATTTAATGCTGACTGAGAAGATAATGATTTACTGTGACCTTGGGGTGGAGAACTTTGACCTTTGTACTTTGTGTCCTTTAAGGAGGCTTGCTACTTAAGGAAGATTGAGTTAAGGACTTAGTGAATGATATCCTTTGTTTAAAACTATGTGGCTGCTTTGGTGAAGACTACGTGACCACTTTAGTGATAACTTGTTATGTTATAACATTGTGAATAGTGTACTTTGGTTTCTGCAAATGTTTTGCTTTAATTTACTGCTAAATAAATAGAGAGTTCACTATACTATGTAATCAGAATCTTAAAGTTGTTCACAGTAGCAGTCCTCTGGAAAGCTGCTCATGCTTGGCTTTACAATGCCTTAGGTAATCACAGCAACCAGTTTTTTGTTTCTGATTGAGTGGCTATAACAGAACCTTTCTCAACCTATTAGATTTGGGGGAATTATTATGGTACTTATGAAAGTTCTTCCATAGATAATGGTGTCGCATGATGATTTAGTGCTCAGTGATGTCTCTTGTCCCTAGATTGGTGAGTCCTTTGGGGTCCTGAAACCAAAGTACCCACATGAAGGACAAGTTCTAAGTGTTGCACAGCTTCATCAAATCTTCAGGCTACATCTACAAAGATGGAAGAAAGATCACTGGTCTGACATAAGCCTGCAAATATGATTTAGGGAAAAATGGAAATATTAATAACTACACCATCCTGGAAGAATGAAGACCACTCACAAAATGTCCACACCATAACAATAATTATCATCATCTCCATTTTCATCTTCTTATTTCTGTTTTTTTTTTCTTAACTCAGGTGCTTCTTATTCCTATGCCTTCCTATATTAGCTCACACCAGCCTAGATGTCCAATTCTAGCATAAATGAATAGTGAAACTATGCCAAAAGCATTTACTCTTGGCAGCTGCTGGAAGACACTGTTTTGTGAAACCTGGAGGGCTGTGCCAGTTCAGACACAACGCTCACACATATTAATTGGCAGTTAAGTTGGAAGTAGAGACTCTTAAAATTCCCAGAGCAGCCACATATATAAAAGAATGGTACTCAAGGAAAATCTGTTTTTACATCTGAAAAGCATATGAGAAGCCAAGGTCAGACAATATAAATCAAGATCTTCATTACAGTTAGGACTATTTCATTATGTATAATATGGAAAAAAAAATTGGCAGGATTAAATAAACTACATAAAGATAATTAGACTAGACTGGGGAAAACCAATATACTATAGAATCAAAATTTGTTAGCCATTGCTATTAAAATCATGAGATGCTAATTGCAATCTAGGGAGTAGTTAAATTCTATTTAAAACATATCCTATCGCTTAAAACTCTTTCTCTCATATTCACATTTTAAAAGCTTTGTAACCATACCAGTATGGTTATTATTTAATTTTTATTAATTTAAGGTATTTAAAAGTATTAAATGTATTTAATAAGCCATTATTTAAACTATTAGTTTGACAAAGTTTAATGGTATATGATCCCTCAAAGTTTACTTAAAAGTCCATCTGAATATTGAATCACCAAGAAAATGTACCTCCATGCTATGGCACATTTGCTCATTATGAATGACATATCTTCTTTACTAAATATTTCAGTATTTAAAAAATAAATTAGAATTTTTTACCAAGATTATACATACGACATCAAGAAATTCCAGAAAACAGAAAGAGCATAGAAATCCAATGATGCTCCCATTTTGCAGCCATTTGAGAAATAACATCTATGCTCCTCAAGGGTTTTTCCCACTTGCTGTGGTTGTGAGACAGCCAGATGATTCAGCCTACTTAGATGTCATGTTACAGTTCTGCAGTGAATCTGCTACTGTATATTTAAAACAAGCTAAAGAGGTCTATTAGACATAAAGTATGTAACAGAATGAGAAAATAAAAATTGAAAATATCCAAGAGAATAAAAATATCTGAGAAACCATACCAAAATATAAGCACAATAAGAAATTAACAGAATGTGAATGTAATTTAAAGTACTAGACAATATTTACAGTACCAGAAGGACTAAAAATCATTGAAAAAGAAATCATGTAAGATATCCCAAGAGACAACTTCATGTAGATAAGTGTCAAATTCAAATAAGTTGAGCTACAATTAGCAGTGCTAAGAAAAATTACAAGGTCAAATAAAACCAGAATTTAAGGAAAGATTTAACAGGAGAATCAAGTGACAAAAGTTTTAAAAAAAAAGCATGAAATGATATAACAAAAAATATATAGAAACAACAATGGAAAATTAAGTGATAAATTCCATGAAAGTAATTAACCTGAAAAATCATTGTAACAAAATACAGAATTATATTCAGCAGAGAACATAAAAATAAATTTAAAAAATTGCTTGATTACCAAGTGACAGGCCTTTGGGATAGATCATGACACAATAATCTTGGGATGATTGACTTGCCAGAAAAATTAGAAACACAAAAGAATATCACAACTGTATTTCAGGAAAACCCCATGGCCTCAACCATCTAAAAAAAAATACCAGAATAACCAGCAAAATAAAAAAAGAAAGAATCCATAAGATCAACAGGGAAGAACTCAAAATTTAACATGTTTAAATATATCACAGTTCAACTGCAACAAATCCAAATGCCTTTTATCTATTCCTCATTCTCCTTAATCTCTCTGCAGCCTCTGACACTATTGATAACTTTCTCCTCCTTAATAGATTCTTCTCTATAACTTTTCTGGACAACGCTATCTCCTAAGGGCAGGTAGGTGATGTAGTGGATGGAAAGCCAGGCTTGGAGTCAGAAAGACTCATCTTCCTGAGTTCAAATATGTCCTCAAACACTCCCTAGCTGTACAGCCCTGCACAAGTCATTTAACCCTGTTTGCTTCAGTTTCCTCATCTGTAAAATGAGCTGAAGGAAATGAAAAACCACTCCAGTATCTTTACCATGAAAAGCCCAAATGACATCACAAAGAGTTGTACATAACTGAAGAACACTGAACAATGGCAGTGATCTTAAATGATCAAAAGAGAGGGAAGGCAAAGTCAATATGGTGTGGAAGAGGGAGGTAGAGGTTGGGTGAAATTATCTGCAGTCACTCAATAGATATTAATTAAGTTTCTGTTATGTGCCAAGCATTGTGCTAAGTTTTGGGAATATGGAAGAAAGATGCTTGCCTGGAGTTTATTGATTTTTTTGGTTAAAAAACAATCTTTGCCCTCATGGAGCTCAAATCTAGTAGGGGTTGACAACATGCAAATAACTATGTACAAACAAGCTATATACAGAATAAATTTTAAATAATCATCAGAGGGAATGCACCAGAATCAAAGGGGATCAGTAAAGGCTTCATGTAGAAGGTATGATTTTAGTTTGGACTTGAAAGAGTCTAGAGATGCCAGGAGGTAGAGACGAGAAGGAAGAGTATTCCAGGCACAGAGAATGAACAGTGAAAATTCCCAGAGTAAGGAAATGGAGTGCCTTGTTCAAAGAACAGCAAAGAGGTAATGTCGCTGGACCACAGAGTTGGTGTGCGAATGCAAAGTTCAATGAGACAAGAAAGGGATTGGGTGACAGTAATGAGGAAGAAAGTAATGAAAAGCTTAGAAGAAGTGAGGTGGCATAGCAGATCAAATACTGGGCCTAGAGTCAGGAAGATGTAAGTTCAAATCTGCCCTCAGGCATTCACTAGATGAGGGAGCAACCCTGGAAAAGTCCATTTAATTTATTTTTGCTTCTGTTTCCTCAACTGTAAAATGAGGATAATGATGGCACCTCCCTGCTAGGGCTGCTGTAGGGATAAAAAGAGATATGTTAAAAGCGCTTCGAACAGTGCCTGGAAAATAGTAGGCATTTAATAAGTGCTTGTTTCTTTTCTTTCTTGCAATGCTAATTAGAATATTCTATATTTGATCTTAGAGATTATAGGAAGCTGTTGGAATTTTTGGGGTAGGGGGATGATTTGGTTAGAGCTGCACTTTAGGAAGATCACTTCGACAACTGAATGAAGGATGGACTACAGTGGGAAAAACAACCAGAAGCCTATTACAAGAATCCAGCCATAAATTGAATAAGGCCTGTATGAGAGTGGTGGCATTATCAGAGATGAGAAGGGGACATATCCAAGAGACATTATTAAAGTAAAATCAATTGGTCATGGCAACAAATTAAATGAGGTGGGGCAGTGGAGTGGTGGGAAGGGGAAGACAGGAGAGGAAAAGTGGCAAAAGAGAGTAAAGAATCAAAGTTGATATCTAGGTTGCAAGCCTAGGTGACTGGGAGAATAGCGGTACCCTTAACAGTGTTAGGTAAATTAGAGAGAAGGGAGGGGTTGGGGTAAAAGCAATGAATTCACTTTGGATACACTGAATTTAAGGTATCCATGGGACATCCAGTTTGAGATACTAATAGGCAGGTGGCAATGTGAGACTGGATGTCAGCAAAGAGATAGGGGCTATATAAATATATTTTATAATCATCAGTATAGAGATGATAATTGAATCTATTATAATTGAATAGCCAATGAGATTACTAAATGAAACAGTACAGAGGGAGAAGATAAGAGGGCCCAAGACAGAACCCCAAGGGATACCTACAGTTTGAAGGCATGACCTTGCTGAAAAAGATAATAATTATAATAGCTGACATTTATATAGGGCTTACTATATGCCAGGTACTGTGCTAAGTACTTCATAATTATTATCTTATTTGATTCTCACAGCAGCTCTGGAAGGTAGGTATGATTAGTATACACATTTTACAGATGAGAAGACTTGGGACAAATAGAGATTAAGTGACTTGCCCTTGTTCATATAGCTTGCAAATGTCTGAGGCTGGATTTGAATTCAGGTCTTTCTAACTCCAGGTCTATCTACTACACCACTGAGCAGCCGCTAATCTATCAAAGGAGTCTGAGAAGGATCGGTCTGATAGGTAGAAGAAAGACTTAGAAAAAGCAGTGTTTCAAAATTCTAGGGAGAAGAGAGTATGAAGGGGAAGAGGGTGACCAACAATGACAAAGGTTATAAATATATCAAGAAAAACAAAACCTGAGATAGAGCCAAGATAGCAGAAAAAAGGCAGAGACTCTCCTGAGCTTCCTCAATTTCCCCTCCAAACAACTTTAAATAACACTTCAAAAAAAAAAATTCCCAAGCAGCAGGGTCCACAAAAGGACAGGATAAAACAATTTTCCAGAGAGAGAAAATTTAGAAGGTCATCATGAAAGATCTATCAAGCTGGGGTGAAAATGGAGCACAGGCTGGACCAGTACAGGGCACTCCACAGGAAGTTACAGCAGCCTTTGGGAGAGACTGAATCAGTCACTGGTTGTGACTGTTTCCAGAGTTCTCAACCCACAGATGGTAAAGGGGTAGGACAACTGGTCTGAAGAAGGTTACCAGGGTCCATTGACAGGCATGAGGTTCAGAATTCTGTTATATTACCCATACTCAGATGTGAGTCACAGACCCAGGACAAAGAAAAGTTCACCAAATCTTGCAGTTAAAGAGGAATAGGGACCCTGATCATAGAAAAAAAGTGTTTATAGCTATACCATTACTAGGATTGTACTCCAAAGAGATCAAAGAAACAAGAAAAGGACCTTTATGCACAAAAATATTTGTAGAATCTCTTTTCATAGTAGTAAAAAACTAGAAACTAAGGAGATGCCTGCCTATTAGAGAATGGCTAAACAAATTGTGGTATGTTTTCAATGGAAGATTATCATGCCATTAGAAATGACAAAATGAACTTTTCAGATGAAACTGGAAAGACCTCTGTGATCTGATTCAGAGCGAAGTGAGTAGAGCTAAAAGAACAACTTACACATTAGCAATATAGAGAAAAACAACTTTGAAAGGCTTTAGAACTATGATTAATGCAATGATAAATGATGAGTCCTGAAGACCAAAAATAGCTCATACTACCCACCTCCAGTCAATGAGACATACATATTTGGATATGGTCAATGTGGGAATTTGTTTTGCTACATTATGCATATTTATGGTGAGTTTCTTTCATTGTTCTATTGAGGGGGGCAGTGAGAAGGAGAGATAATAAACACTTCAAAAAATTTTAAAAAGAGAAAAAAGTGTTTATGATGACTCACAGACCAGAGCACTGAGAAAGTAGTAAACATACCTCTCCTTTGATTATAACACCATGAAAGAGCTAAAAGATTATAAACCCACAGAACTAGCTTTGAAAACAGCTACACAAAAATCCTGAAACTTGGGACAGTGTCTATTCCCCTCTAGGAGCAGAACTCTATTTTAATGTAAAGCTAAAAGTAAACCTTTCAAGGCTGGAAAAAAAAAAGAGGAAAAAAAAATATCCTGAACGTGGAAAGTTACTGTGGGGACAAGGAAGATCAAAATACAAGCTCAGAACACAACAAAGTCAAAATTGCTACATCCAAAGTTTAAAAGAAAAATGTAAATTTGGTATCAGACCCAAAAAGAACTTCTGGAAATGCTCAAAAAGGATTTAAAAGATCAAGTAAGAGAGGTAGAGGAGAAATTAGGAAAAGAAATAACAATGATGCAAGAAAATAGTCAAAAATGAGTCAATAGTTTGTTAAAGTTAGCACAAATAATATACTAATGAAAATAATGCCTAAGAAAACATAATAGTCACTTAACCCCAATTGCACTACCTTCCCCCCTCCAGAAAAAAAGAAGAAAAAGAAATATAATAGATCAAATGGTAAAAGAGGAACAGAAATTCAAAGAAAAGGAGAACTTCTTGAAAAAAGAATTGGCTTATAGAAAAAGATGTATAAAAATTTATTGAAGAAAAAAAAAGAACTTCTTAAAAAGTAAAATTGGTTAAAAAGGGGTGGCTAGGTGGCCCAATGAATAGAGCACCAGCCCTGGAGTCAGGAGGACCTGAGTTCAAATCTGACCTTAACATTTATTAGCCTTGTGACCTTGGGCAAGTCACTTAACCCCAATTGCCCTGCCTTCCTCCCTCCAAAAAGAAAAAAAAGAATTGGTTAAATAGAAAAGCAGATACAAAAGCTTGCTGAAGAAAATAACTCTTTAAAAATTACATTAAAAGAAGAATAAAAGAAAATGAAAAAAATGAAAAAACAGAAGAAAATGTGAAATGCCTCCTTGGAAAAAAAACAACTAACCTAGAAAATAAATCCAGGAGAGATAACTTAAGAAGTATTGAACTACCTGAAAGTCATGGCCAAAAAAAATGCCTAGACATCAACTTTCAAGAAATTGTCTAGGAACTGCTCTGATATTCTAGAACCAGATGATAAAATAGAATTTGAAAAAATCTACCTATCCCTTTCTGAAAGAGACCCCAAACTGAAACTCCCAGGAATATTACAGACAAATTCCACAGCTCCCAGGTCAAGGACAAAATATTGAAAGCAGACAGAAATAAACAATTCGAATAGTGTGGATCCACAGTCAGGATAACATAGAATTTAGCAGTTTCTACACTAAAGGGCTTGGAATATAATATTCCAGAGGGTAAAGGAGGTAGGATTACAACCAAGAATCATGTACCCAGAAAACCAGCATAATCCTTTGGGGGAGAAGTGGACATGCAGTGAAACAAAGGATTCTCAAGCATTCCTGATGAAAAAAGTCAAAACTGAACAGAAAATGTGACTGTCAAATATAAGACTTATGAGAAGTCTAAAAAGGTGAACAGGAAAGAGAAATCATAAAGAATTCAGTAAATTTAAACTGTTTACATTCCTACATGGGAAGATAATATTTGCAACTCCTAAGAACTTATTAGAGTAGCCAGAAAAAGTATACATAGAGAATATGAGTGTGAGTTAACATGAAAGGATGATCTAAAAAATAAAACTGAGACATGAGAAAGAGAAATGCACTGGGAGAAGAAGGAAGGGAGAACCAGAATGGGGTAAATTATCTCACATAAAAATGTGAGATCAATGAGATTTAATTAAGCATAGGAAAATACTAGGAGTTGATTTTTAAAACTGTCCTTGCTTGTGAAAAAAGTTTACTGATCATTAATTTGCCCATAGGATAAATAATAATAAGAGTTGCATTTACACAGCACTTTAAGATTTACAAAGTGCTTTGCATGTCTTATTTCATTTGATTCTCTCAACAACCCTATGGGTAAGGTGCTGTCATTATGTCCCTTTTTCAAACGAGATAACCAAGGCTGAGAGAGTGTCAGCCAGCTAAGTACCTGAGCAGATTTGGATGCAGGTATTATTGACTCCAAGCCAATGTTGCTCCAACTAGCTGCCCTTTATACCTAAAATTCTTATAAGTCACTAAAAAAAGCTAGTATTTCAAAACTTAGAGGTTTTCAGAGTTCCCTCTGTAATACCATCTAACAAACATCTCATCCCTCACAACAACTCTTTGAGGGAAGTCTTATTATGAACCTCATTTTGCAAATAAAAGCAAGTGAAGCTTACAAAGCTTAAGAAACTTACAAATAGGCACAAAACTATTAAATATAGCAGTGGGATTTGAATCCCAAACTCTCAACTTCAAATCAATCCATCACTTTTCCCTCTGTACCATGAAGCCTCGTGTATGTACATATGTACTGTATCTCATTGGTGAATAAGTGAATGTGTATGTAAGGGATTTTATATATACGTAGTGGTATACACTCCTATGGGCATGTACTGACACACATATCCTGGATATGTCTATTTGCCTTGTCTGTTTCTTAGGATTATCAGATAAAAATGTATTTAAAGTACTTTGTAATCTAATGTCCTAAATGTGAACTTTGGTGGTAGCTGTTGTACCTTTGCCTGGGTATGTGGATTTCATTAGTTTAGGTGTTGATTACCATCATGCTGTTAAATCTTCCCATGACTCATTCCACAGGTGACAAATTTGGGGTGGACTATAAATCATCTAGATTTTAGCCTGATGATAACCACCTGGAGAGGAAACAAAGGGATCCCCAGTAATTGAAGAAAACAGGACAGCTTCCATTTCAGTTGGAAAATATATTGTGTTTTTTAAGGGCTTAAAAAAAACCTTACGAATCATGTATGCTGTTTAAGTGATCATTGATGTGGCATACTGATTTCCCACAAAAGTGGTAGGCCCAGGGGGCTGCATGATAGCTACATGCTATAAAAGGTAGACAGAAAGAGGAATACAACACCATTTTAATTTGACCTTAATGGAGTTTGCAGTGATTTTCTTTCTACTTGGTCTAGTTGTTTTGAAACCTAATCAGTAACAGGAGGCTAAAATAGTCTCCTAATTGTTTTAACTTTTTAGAAAGCCCAAATCTAGAGCTTGAAAATTGAGGTTGTGCATTTAGAGTTCCTTCCCTTTCTTCCTACCGCCCAACTTTAGTTTGTGTTGTTAGTGAAGTGAAGCTAGAATGAATTATAAGTCATCTTATCAGGAATTATCCAAGGTAAATAAATAAATAAGTAAGCCAGTAATTAGGCAACCCATTGAATAGACTGCTGAACCAGAGCAAAGTGGAAAAGAAATTATTCAAGTCCTAAACCTTTCTACTTGCAAATTAACCAAAATCAATTGCATTTTAAGCTTTGTTCCACCTTGATTGATTTTAAAACAGAACACACTCCACAGTTCACATATATGCTGAGGAGTGAAAGACTTGGTGCTGGGCACTAAAAAACTTTGGCTCTCAGCAATGTTTTCCATAGACAACTTTCAGTTTTCTTCTATAGGTGTTATCTGAATCCTGATGTTGACCAAACATCATTGTACAAGTTGAACAGCCTGGTTTTTTAGGGAACATAAAAATATGTGTGTGTGTGTGTATGTATATATATATATATATATATATATATATATATATATATGTATATATATATACACACACATATATGTATGCATGTATACATATATTGTTTTATATATATATATATATATATGTATATATATTAGATTCTCTAACAGAATCCTCTTCACTTCTTATAGCAAGATGCAGTCAGTTTTCAAACCAATACCACTGACTATAATGTTGTCCAATATTAACTACAATATTGTTCAATATACATCCAAGAATGATGTGTTGAAAAAAGTGCTTGATACGGAATCAGACAATCTTTGATACATTATGGCTTTGTTTCTAGGGAGAAATCATGCAGTCTCTCTGAGCCTTGGTTTACTCATCTATAAAATGGAGAAAATAGTACATGAACTGCCAAGTTCACAGGGATTTTATAATGATCAAATGAGATCATAAATATAAAGTTCTTTGCAATGAGAAAAGGTTTTATAAATGCAAGTCATGAGCTCTTATTTATCCCTTGCTCTAATATATCTTTAATGGGATTTGTAGTATTTACCTAAAATCAGAAAAAAAAATTGTTAACCAGAAATGGCATCAGTCCCATATATAGGGCCTGAAAACAGATGTTAGTAGAGTGACTAATATGAAGAATAATAGAAGCTTCATGCTTAGCTACGAAAATGTTATAATCTTTAACATAGCTCTAGGTAGATAGCAAGCGTTTCACAGATACTTAATTGTTTGACTGAAATTGAGGAAATTTGTTGCTTCTTTTAAAAGGAATCAGAAGGCTTCATTGGGAAGGTTGACTTTGAGAAGCTGCAAACACATTCCTACCAACCTTGATCACAACATTGCTTTAATATGTAATATATTTTCTAATAGTCACTTTCAAATGCTAGAAAAAAAGTGTTCCTAAAACAAACAACGGCAACAAAAAACCTACTATCTTGATATTAATGTCTTATAATGGTGGTGGCAACATTTTTAATTGGTTCCCAAAATGTCTAAGTCATTGTTAGCATACATTTACTGTTTTAAAGAAGTAAAAAAATAAATGTTTGCATATGAATGAACTTGTGGACATCAACGGTGAAATTTGTTGTGATTTTGTTGTGAGACACAGGGGTCCAACTTTCTCGTTGCTGAAATACGAATCCTATTTTTTTTCAAAACGAGATTCACCCAATAACTTAGCCTCATGTTCCTGTTGTACCTTTCACAAAAGATCAATTGCTTTTGTCATCACAGTTTGAAAACCGTTACTCAAAACCTTTTTGCTATATATTTCAACATTTTGATAAAGACCTCCTCATTTCTGACCCTCTCATATTAAAAAAGAATATTTTCCCATATGAAGACAGAATAAATCAAACACATAAAAGAATGAAGTCACAAATTAAGCATAAACATTACATAATGTAAAATAACAGTGACTTGTACTTAATAAGCATCCAATATGTTGATTGAGTGAAGAAATGAAAATCAGGTTATCATAAATATGAAGGTTTTTCAGCATGCACTAGCCACTCAGTACATGGATTTTCTCTGATTTAAATGGAATAATCTGATGATGTACAAAACTCGGACTACCCAGCTCATTGATGTGCCACAGATCGGTTTTTTTCTATTATCTTCAAATCCTTGCCTCCAAACTTCCTCTAAGCGCAGATATACTCAAATTTGTTTCCTTTCCTTCACTCTTTTCTCACTGGGTTGGGATAAAGGACAATTCACACTAGGGAGGCAGAAGTTCTCAATGGTATGGTGAGTGAAAAATAGTAAAACAAAAACCTGTTTTATGACTGGGTTATCCCATTCACATCATACCACATTTATAGCTAAACAGTTTAACACAAGCTAAGAGATTCTCTGCAGTCTAGCTGGACTTAGGTACATTCTTTTTTCCATATTTCTGCCCATCTCCCTCCCTGCCTGTGACTTAATGTGGGACCTTTGACACCTGGGCTGAATTTAGGCCTGTTTTTGATGATCATCCTCTCAACTCCCTTTTTGTACACACATCCCTTCTCCTGATTCCATTATTGTTCCCTGTCCTATCACCCATTCCTGACTATTACAATATTCCTTATCCCTACAAGGCATTAGCTGATAATGGTTTCAAGTGGCTTTCCCTTTCTTTGACACATCAATATTACTATGGCTCTATGGTCTCATGAAGGTGGCTATTCCATCAGCTGATATGGCTCACAGCACATCGGTGCCTTCTAATCTTATTTGATTTTTGTTCATGTTCTCCCATGAAGTATGATATGCTAGTGACCTTTCTCAAGCTTTTTTGAAAAAATAATTTGTGGTCTATCCAATTTATCTCTCACCCTCAATGCATTAATGACTTTTTCTTTTCTGATCTTGCCTTTTCTTGATGATAGATCTTATACTATTTCTACATGAAGTATGTTGTTAAACATTTAACAAGCAGCTCTCCCAAATATAGTTTTTAAATGCATGTCTAGTATATTTTAAATTTAGTCTTCATTATTAACATTTTTTCTATCATTTTCTTAAGTCTAAACCATCAACAAAACAATAAATCAAGAAATGATTTGCATTATACACCATTCTCAAGGAGTAAATGCTTACACTGAAAATTTAACACTTGGCCTCCCCAAGCTGTTTGGAACTGGCTACAGAATAAACCTGCACAAGTCATAATTGAAAATATGTGTTCTAAAACATGCCCACCACATGTATGTTTGGGATATAGGGTGTGTTCAAGGAGGACTGGTAATCTCTACAAAGGTAAAGGAAATAGATTGTCCTATGACAATCACAGAGGGGTCTCTCCCTTAGTCATTGCTGGTAGGATTCTTGCCAGAGTCCTCCTTAATAGGCTGATCTTTCACCTGGAAGATGGTCCATCCAACTGAGAGCCAGTGTGGTTTCAGAGAGGGTCAATATGGTGTTTGTTGCCCAGCAACTCCAGGAGAAATGCCAGGACAAGAACAGAGATTTGTATACAGTGTTTATAGATCTGACCAAGGCCTTTGATACTGTCAGTCATAAGGGCTTATGGAAAATTAGGTCAAAATTTGGTTGCCTGCAGAAGTTCATCAGCATTGTACATCAATTTCAGGATGGCATGCTTGCCCAGGTTCTAGATAACGGACAATGCTCTCGTGCCTTCCCAGTCACCAGTGGAGTGAAAAAAGGCTGTGTGCTTACTCCTATGCTTTTTAGCATGCTGTTTTCAGCCATGCTACCAAATGCTTTCAATGAGGATGAACATGGCATCAAGGTCAGCTACCACA